>SJXQ01007933.1:0-191453 GCA_006408695.1 Aepyceros melampus | reverse complement strand
TGTGGTGTTGGAGAAGACTCTTGAGAGTCCCTTGGACTGCAAGGAGATCCAACCAGTCCTTTCTGAAGGAGATCAGCCCTGGGATTTCTTTGGAAGGAATGATGCTAAAGCTGAAGTTCCAGTATTTTGGCCACCTCATGGGAAGAGTTGACTCATTGGAAAAGACTCTGATGCTGGGAGGGATTGGGGGCAGGAGGAGAAGGGGACGACAGAGGATGAGATGGCTGGATGGCATCACCAACTCGATGGGCGTGAGTCTGAGTGAACTCCGGGAGATGGTGATGGACAGGGAGGCCTGGCGTGCTGCGATTCATGGGGTCACAAAGAGTCAGACACAACTGAGCGACTGAACTGAAGAGAAGAATATGAACAAAGGTATTAAAAAACTCACATTAGTTCGACCTCCATTGGTTAAGATATATTTTAAATAACTTAGATATGACTAAAACAAATATATTATATTAGATATTAATATGTTTGGGGATAAAAGACACAGCATAAATATTAAAATATTTCATTGGAAGAGTAATTTTGATAATCTTCTTTTCAAAAGCAAAAAACAACAATGAAAGTCAACAATATGATCAGAACCCCAAGCTTGGAACTTTAAGAATATCCAAAATTGAATGATGTTAATATTCAATTTACAGCACTGTAAACTCCTGTAAGTACTTAACACATTTACTTTCTGGAAAGACAGAAAATTGTGTTTACACTAGAAACAAATACAACAAAAACTGAAAAAGAAAAGGGACTAGGGAAATCTGACGAAAGAAAGTTTTGATGGATTTCTTTCGGGACTGCCTTCCTATAATCCCTACTTAGAAATCTACTTCTCCTTTATTTTTTTTTCTCCTGAAGTAAATTGTTTTGCTTTTACTCATACATACAACGGTAATACTAAGCACAGCAAAATCAAGGAAATGGTGTGATATTTCCACATATGTTTGTTGAAATGTTTCTTTTAAATTAAAACTGTCATACAGATTATCTCATCATTATTAATCTTTGACAGTTTTATGGTCAAAAAAAAAGGTACTTTTCAATCTTTGATTTCCCCACAAAGTAAAAGAATATTTACTTAAGGGAGATTACTTAAGGGGGATTATTACCATAGACGGAGAAGGCAATGGCACCCCACTCCAGCACCTAACGGTAATACTAAGCACAGCAAAATCAAGGAAATGGTGTGATATTTCCACATATGTTTGTTGAAATGTTTCTTTTAAATTAAAACTGTCATACAGATTATCTCATCATTATTAATCTTTGACAGTTTTATGGTCAAAAAAAAAGGTACTTTTCAATCTTTGATTTCCCCACAAAGTAAAAGAATATTTACTTAAGGGAGATTACTTAAGGGGGATTATTACCATAGACGGAGAAGGCAATGGCACCCCACTCCAGCACCTTGCCTGGAGAATCCCATGGACGGAGGAGCCTGGTAGGCTGCAGTCCATGGGGTCGCCAAGAGTTGGACATGACTGAGTGACTTCACTTTGACTTTTCACTTTGATGCATTGGAGAAGGAAATGGCAACCCACTCCAGTGTTCTTGCCTGGAGAATCCCAGGGACGCGGGACCCTGGTGGGCTGCCGTCTATGGGGTCGCACAGAGTTGAACACGACTGAAGAGACTTAGCAGCAGCAGCAGCAGCATTACCACAGAAATGCAGATACCAGCTTCAAAGGTCTGTCCACTGCATTCTTTTTCTAGATTTTGATGCACAATCAGCATAATGTATTTATTTTCAGCCTACATTGTTAAAACATAGATAAATTAAAGCACCTTTGGGTGACATTAGACAAATGTGCATTTAATTTACTTAATAAAGACACATTATTTATGTACACATGTAGAAGGAAATAGCAGCCCACTCCAGTATTCTTGCTTGGAGAATCCCCTGGACAGAGGAGCCTGGCAGGCTACAGTCCATGGGCTCACAAGAGTCGGACGTGAGTTAGCCACTAAACCACCAGCAGCATGCAGCTGCCACAGGAGTGAGCGGGAAGGGCTCACAGGGGCAGTTATTCCCAAGAAATATGTGTCCAAATAAAAGCACTGTCCTTAAAAGCCTGCTTAGACTTTATCATTTGTTTGTTAATAGTAGGTCAAAATACAATCTACCCTTGAAAATGCTATTTTTTTTTTGATTCATTTTGTCCTTGGAAGTTGGTATGATACCAGGAAAATGGTGTGACCCCTGGGGTGAAGGGACTTGGGGTTTGGATTGCAACACTGTCGTTTCTTGAATGACCTCTGGAACATATCACTTCACTTAAAATTATCTGAACTTTGGCTTTTTTGTAAGTAAATCAGGGTTAAGAAATTCTACCCTAAGTAATTCCTTTGCAGATTATAAAGGTGATATACTATACAAATATATATAGAAAATCACCAGTGACTTTTAAAGTAGCTACTCAATTAAATGATATAGATTAAAATATTAGACTGAGAAACAAAAAGCAAAACTAAAATAAACAAGAAAATCTTATGTACTTACATAAAATATATTATACCTAACTTACTTATGTCTAATACGCAAGAAAATTGCTTTCTCAACAAATCAAAGAAGAAATTTATATATTTATTTATTTATGGACTGCTCAAAGGAACTATCCCTGGAGACTATCATAAGAAAAAGTGACTTACTTTGCTCTTCTTTTTAACAAATCCTTTTCATGTTATGATTGAGATTCCATCATGAGGTTAAAAACCCTTAAAGTAGCCAGTTCCTAAAAATCTGCTGTAGTCTTCCATCTACAAAGTATTACATACATAGCCTGAAATCCCACCATTAAAATCAAAGACATGTAAATCTTTAAATCAGAAAAAAATCTATATTAAATATTGCTAAAGGAATATAATTTCCAAAAATGGTAAGGTCCTCAGACACTCTTCATTCAACCTCTCTTTCACAACATTCGATTCTAATGTTCCAAGGAAATTCTCTGTGATTTTAAGCAGACATGTGTCACAGCAAATATTTGAGTACAATCACAAGGGTGTTATATATGACAACAACAGGAATTATTACAGACCTCAAGTCACTATATATTTCCTTATTTTACTTTTTATAATTTACAGGCTTTTGTTGTACAGTTGCTTAGCTGTGTCAAACTTTATGGACCCCATGGACTGCAGCACACCAGGCTTCCCTGTCTTTCACTATCTTGCTGAGTTTGCTCAAACTCATGCCCATTGAATTGGTGATGCCATCCAAACATCTCATCCTCTGTCACCCCCTTCTCCTCCTGCCCTGAATCTTTCCCAGCATACGGTCTTTTCCAGTGAGTCAGCTCTTTGCATCAGGTGGCCACAGTACTGGAGTTTCAACTTTAGCATCAGTCCTTCCAAAGAATATTCAGGGGTGATTACAGATTACCCTTTTTTTTTTAATGCTGTCCTTAACGTTCCTCAAATCATTCAGAGGGAAACACTATGCTCCATATTACAGAAACCAGAGCATGTCACTCTAAACATTTAGAATTTGTTTATTTTTGCATTATACTCTTATTTACTAAAAGATGATTATGTTTTAGAATGAGTAAGACAATCCATAAAGACTTTTCAATATCTTTAACCCTAGTTACTGAACATCTCAGCAATATACTCATATAAATACATATGGAAATACATGAGTCATCCCATGGAAAGTTCTGACAAGTGATGACTAAACTCCTAAAGTAAGTGTAAATTCTTGAATCTCACCCTTCCTGGCAGGTAAGTGAAAGTGAAAGTGGGAAGTTGCTGACTCTTTGCGATCCCATGGACTATACAGTCCATGGAATTCTCCACGCCAGAATAATAGACGGTATAGCCTTTCCCTTCTCCAGGGGATCTTCCCAACCCAGGGACCGAACCCCAGTTTCCCGCATTGCAGGCAGATTCTTTACCAGCTGAGCCACAAGTGAAGCCCAAGAATACTTCCCTCATAGCTCAGTTGGTAAAGAATCCACCTGCATTGCAGGAGACCCCGGTTCGACTTCTGGGTCGGGAAGATCTGCTGGAGAAGGGATAGGCTACCCACTCCAGTATTCTTGGGCTTCCCTTGTGGCTCAGTTGGCAGGTAAGCAGGGTGGCTTTTTTGTGTGTGAAATAGGTTTTTATTTAGGTTCAACTTTAGGAATCCCTGGTTTCCAAGGACGGAGGCAATCAGCTAGAATTTGGCCTGCTTAGGCTCTGAAAGCTTCACAGGCATTTGCTCACTGGATGGTCACCTCAGCTTGTTTTGTTTCATTTTTAATTCCATCGGAGTACAGTTGATTTACAATGTTGTGTTCGTTTCAGGTATACAGCTTTAATAGCAGAAATACCTGAATTGGTAACAGAACACTGGTAAGATCAACCAGTATGCTGCATCCAAATACAATGTGTAAGAATCTGAAATGTTCATTAAAGATGAGATGGCTACTGAATGAAGTTAACTGTGAGAGCACGTTCTGAGTCCAAAGGGAGGGGATAAGTTTAAAAGACACCACATCTGTTGATGGCGGAGGAAAAGGGTTCATTTGGCAAGAGAATTAGCGTTAGGAGGATTTGTGCATTGATTTCCACTATTCTCAGGCTACACCCTCAACACCACATGAGCCAAAATCCCTTCATACTGCTGAAGGTAGTGCTCTGGGGAGCCAAGTTTCAGACTTCCTCCTTGGGAATTCTCTGCCTATCTTTACAATTTCCAGTTTATAAAAGACAGATTCTAGTTCCAAACTGACTGATCACATCTTCCTTCTTTGTGAGACTCGTTTCTCACAAATTCAGGGCTCATTTCTGACAACTGTGGGGATTCTAACAGAGACGTGTTTTCAAACCAACGATTGTATCAAAAAGAGAGCAAATAAAACAGCAGACATTCTTGGAAAAGAAGAAACTGCAGCCAACTGTTTCAGTCCTGACACACGTCTCTCGGGGACCTTCTTGCACAAACCGAGGAGAGGAGAGCTACTGTAATGGCTTCAGGCATCTGAGCCAGTGAATTTAGTCTCTGCCTTTAAACACTGATCAGCCTTATTAAGTGTCTAAGTCAACTTTCAGGAAGAAAGAGATGACTCTGGTGCACTTTAGGTAAGTGGACAAATATTTGCTAGATGTTGAATTAATAAATGCCTTATGCATCACATAACAAGTTGCAATAGAGTAAAATGAAATCTTAGAACAAATTATATAGCGAAACAAAGCTTAATTTGCGGTCATGAGATCCTACTCCTAACTGACTACTGGTATGAGACCCTGTGAAAGTGTATGACAGTCACTAGGTCTATCTGAAGAGATAATTAGGTAGTGTCTTAACTTCCAAAACAAAGAGCTTAGACAAATCTATTGATTCAAACTATTGAATTGAACCTACAGATGCAGGGCAGATGCTATGCAACTGGATCTAGGCTGTGCCCCTAATTTCAATCGGAGAAGCTTTCATTTTATCTTTTTTTTTTTTTAATACACAGAATGGTAAATTGGGTCAGACAAGTTGGAATACAGCTCTTAACTGCAGCCACTTACTAACCTAGGTAAGTCACTTCAATCCCCCATGCTTCAGTCTCCTCTCCCGCCCAAAGAAGAAAATGATGGCAACCACCTCAGAAACTATCTCATTCAATTACTATAATAGTCCTACACAAAATACGGGGAACACTGACATGCATAAAATATGAGCTCAAATTTCACACAATAACTATCACCTTTTCATCATCATCACTGTTATCAACACTGTCACCAAAGAGAAGTATCATAAGGAAAGTGGTTCAGAAGTAATTTCTTCATTACACAGATGCCTCACTATGCAGAACATATGGAAAGTTTCAAAGGAAAATTCTATTTAAATATGCATAGAATGGCATATAGTCTATGCCAAAACTGTTTTATAAAATGAAACACAATCATCAAATCATCAGACTAGAGAAAGTGCTTTCTATTTAAAATTTAATTTTGACCATCAGAGACACATTTGAAAAGAAATGTTTGTTACATATGAAATAATTAATAATTCATTATTGTATTAAAATACTGTCTTCACATTAAAGAGCTTGACGATCAACATAACTAATGCTTTGCTAACATTTTTCAGCTTTGTGCTTCCTTTAGAAATCTAGGGTCAAGGAGAAGTCATTTTGTCATATAAATTATAAAGTAACCATTTTAAAGTAATAATTATATATAGATTGAAAGCTAAAGTTCTGTGTGCACTAAGTTCTCAGTCATGTCAGACTCTTTATGACCCTATGGACTGTAGCCCACCAGGCTCCTCTGTCCATGGGGAATTCTCCAGGCAAGAACACTGGAGTGGGTTGTCATACCATCCTCCAGGGGGCCTTCCTGACCCAGGGATCACATTCTTCTGCCTCCTGCACTTGCAGGCAGGTTCTTTACCAGTAGCGCCACCTGGGAAGCCCCTAAAGTTCTGAGTAGATGCTAAAATATCAGAAACAATGAAAGCAACAGTCTTAATAGATTTTAAATATCATCATGCCTGACATTACTTCTGTACACTCTTATTTTATGCCAGAAACCTATTTTTCAGTATAAATTATAAATTTAGATCTTTTCTACAAAAAGAACATAGGCCACTCTGCAGTGGCACGAAATCTGTAAGAGCAGCTGTGACTCCTTCACCATCTGCTGCGCTGTTCAGCTGGACTCCCAGTGAAGGAAACCTGCTCAGCTTTCTGTTCCCAGGGGCACCTGGCAGTTTCTCTGAAATCATGAGGTGCAGCAACTAACCCAGTTCAACAGCCCGGAAGAACCACAAGTACACAGGGTTATTGCTTTTTATTCTCAACCATGGCACTTTGATCTCACCAGAGATAATTTAAAAGATTCTGGTGCTTCAGAATCCCAGTTCAAAGATGAGCAAAATAATGATATCAAGAGCACTGAAGGGTAAGAGAGGGCATAAACACATTTTAAACATTTCGATTGGAATTACTGTTCCTCTGACCAATCCTTATTAAGAGTAACAGTATTTCCAAGCCAGAGTCAGTCCACATAAGGGCTAGTTAGTTTCTCCATCCTGTGGTAATCATCCGCACACCCGGACTGGCACATTCCATCCCTTGTACATGAATCAGAAGGAGGTCCAGGCAGGAGTGAAACCAGATCAGCATAAAAGGCACCAAGAATTCAAAAGGCACCCCTTCCCATGAAGGACTACTAGAAAGAAGTTACGTGCCCAAGAAATCCCATTTCCTTCCAAATACCTTTGATGAAACATATTTCAACATGTCATATCTAGGTACTTGTGCTAATGAGTTATTTTTACAATGACAGAAAATTCCAGGGGTGGTCAGTCCATGAAGAATGTGGGGTAGATTGGAATTTGCCAAATAGACAAAATAAAAGCATTCCAGACTGAAGAACCAGCATGGAAAAAGTCATAGTATTGTGTAATAGCATATCATTCTAAGAGAAAATACAAGTGGTTTGGGTTTTACAGCAAGTAGCGTAAATTTTATTGAGAAGGCAAGCAGGGGTAGATCTTGCTGGAGAGCTGGGTTTTTGTCAATAGGGAGACATTGAAGAGCTCTCAGCATAAAAACACCTTACCCAGAATGACACATTTTAAAAAGATTACTGTGCAAGCAATTGTGTAGAAAAGGGGAAGGACTGTGAGGCTGCAGCTCGTCAATCCTCTGGGAGAGGTAATGAAGCCTTTAATCAAAGCACTGCCTCTAAAAATGGAAGAGAGATTTCACAAAATGACAATACAGACTGCTGAAAATTTCTAACAGAAATCATACCAAACAGCCATGGGCATTAGAGAGACAGAGAGAAAAAAGAGTAATAAAAATTTTGAAATCCTGAAGAAACTAAGCTACACTTTAACCTCAAAAATTTAGCAAACATTGAAAAAGAAACACTTTATATTCATTCAAACAGGAACAAGAGTTTTATCTTTCAGAAAACAGCTAGTCATACAGGAATATAATTCAGAGGTATATAAAAATTGGCAAAATTCGCTCAGTTCACTTGACTGCATAGTTAGAGGTCGTTAAGCTAGGGGTATGATAGGATTCTAGATTCTCTTTAAAGGTGTCATAAAATTTGAAGAAATAAAACAGGAATGAGCTCTTTTCAGAAAGCTGACAATCTTGCCCTGAATAACATATGAATCAACAATTTTGGCTTAATAGGATAAAGTCCAGATGAGAGTCGCTCAGTCATGTCCAACTCTTTGTGACCCCAATGGACTGTGGCCTGCTAGGCTCCTCTGTCCATGGAGTCCTCCAGGCAAGAATACTGAGTGGGTTGCCATTTCCTTCTCCAAAGGTCGGTACAGGCAGGACCACAAACACTAGAATGGAGAAAGAACTCACAAGAGAGGCATGGAGTCAAACAGCGCTCAAAGGGGATGGAGGGGCAGGAAGCATCATGTGAGAGAGTTAGAACGACAGTGTGGGAGCAACTTAGAGGGCATGAGACTCATCACGAGATGAGAAGGGATGGGTGACCCCTCACAAGATCCAGTCAATGAGCTAAAAGTTACATAAGAAGGACCAGGGGGGTACATGGGAGAAAAGGGCAGAGTAGGCGAGACAGGACTGCAGGACAGAGATGATGGGCATGAGAAGACACACCGCACATGACTAAGATAGGTGACTAGGGCACACAGGTACCCAAGGCCAAACCTATGTACTGCGCTGGGAGAAGAACAAAGAGGAGAGATGCCCTTACTTACCTCTTGCCTGTCACAGGCCAGGTTTTGAGTGGGGGAGAAATATCCTTTAAGAGTTCAGTCGAGCAGCATTTTCCCATATTTATCTAAGATAAACGTATACACACACACAACACAACTGCAGAAATAGGCTAGAGGGTGCTTTCACGGTACAGATTTCCCAGAACAGAGCTCTTGAAACAGACATGAAGAGTTTTAATGAGCTAATAAGGTCATGAACTTTAGGTTATGAAAAAAAAAAAAATCAAGATACCTCCTTCTATATATACACAGGCTGAGAGGACTAAACTGGGTTTGTTTCACCACATCCTGGAATACTAGAAATAGAAAGTGGGAAGGGAAACATTCCAGGGACAGGGGTTAAGTGTCCTCAAGTCATCTCCTCTCTCGTGCATGATTTTTCATCCTTTTATCTTTCTAGAACTCTGATGTCTCTTTAGACGCTTGGATTTTCTTAGGATGCTTTTCTTAGGTACCGCTAGACCTCTTAACAAATTCTGAATTTAAATGAAAAAAAAAAAAAAAACTTTTATGTTGTTATTTGAAAGGGGAACATGGACTAAAATACTAAACACAAAACAACAAATAGCATAGGATTATTTCTCACTTTTAGGAAGAGGCAATGAATGTGTGGTTAGAGGTCACTCCAACTGAAAGAGAGATCACAGGCACATGTTCTTAGGATACTGTTCACCCCATACACTGAGGAACTCTTCTCCCCATCTCCTATGCAACACACACCTTTCATGGTAATTCCTAAAGCTAAATATTGGAAGTATTACTCTTTGGTGTATATATACTGTGTATGGATTTTGTTACTCAGATCATAACAGGATTGGAAAAATATGAAAATATACAAGTTTACAGATGATACCCTGACAGTTATTACAGGAAATTAGACACATTTAAGTTTTATTATCTAGTTAAAAGCAAAAACAAACACAAATGCATATAGGCCATGATGACACTGTTGGAGAGACAATTTGACTGAATGGAACAATATGACAGTCCTCATGCTAGCAATGATGATGTTATAAACACATCCTATGTTCAATTAAGCCTTTAATGTTTTTCAACATGAGATTTCTCATGTTTCAATGGAAACAATTTTGCTTTTGTGAATCTTCAAAATTAAAGAATCAAACCAAGTATACATACAAATTTTTTCCTTGCAGATTCCTCGCAGCTAAAAAAGTTTGTGCCCTGGTCCCTTTCTCATAGGCAATTGACAATGGTAGCAAGTAAGTACTTCTGCTTAGAATTTCTCCCTTATTCTCGAAAGTAAAATCTCTCCCAACTGAAATACTCAGTGCTGATGAATTAGTCCTGGTCTAATAAAGTTTCACCTTGAACGGAGTTAAACAATTATAGCTGATCATCACTAGAAATTACAAGCCCTCACCTAGTAACTGGATTTATTAATTGATCCCACATGCATTAAATAAAGCTTCCCTCATCGCTCAGAGGGTAAAGCATCTGTCTGCAATGCAGGAGACCTGGGTTCGATTCCTGGGTCAGGAAGACCCTCTGGAGAAGGAAATGGCACCCCACTCTAGTACCCTTGCCTGGAAAATCCCATGGATGGAGTAGCCTGGTAAGCTGCGGTCCATGGGTCGAAAATAAAAAGTCAGTTGTGTCCAAAGTCCCAGCTGGGTGTTACAGAAACAAACAAAATGTATGATACAATCCCTGATCATCAGATGTTTACAATCTATTTGAAAATATAGTCACACACTGAGTACAGAGATGAATGAGGATGCAAAAGGTTAGGGAACAAAGAACTGTGAAACAATATGGGCTAAAAGAGTTCTGGGAAAGGATGATTAATAGGGATGGGAATAGTTGAGAATGTCTTTGCCAAGGAAGTTGACTTGAGCCAGACATGAAATACAGTAAGGTCTGCCAAAGCAGCAAAAACACTCCACGCACAGAGAACCCTACAGGAAAGGATTAGTGTCAATAACCACCAGGGCAAATTTAGGGAATAAGGAGGAAGATAATTGGCCTTTCGGATTTGAGGGCTCAGAGTGGTATTCGAGAGACAATTTGGAAGGTTTTTACATTCAGAAACTGATGATGTATTTTGAAGTCAATCTAATTGAGATTTACTCCATAGGTAGCAGGCAATATTGAATTTATTTTTGTAAATTACCTACTTTAATACAGTCAAAATTCCAATCTGATTCATAAGGGAAAATCTTTCTCTTGCCAGAATGATTTAGTCATTGTTGGTTAACAAGGCACATTGAGAGTTGTGCTAGAGGAGGCAGTCCTTTCGCAGTTTGAATTAGCTAGAGATGAAGAAACAGTGCGGCTAAATTCCCAGTAGAACCCCAAGCATGTACAGAAATTTATAGCCACTGGTGACAATCTCTCCTTACCAAAATAAAGTCCTTGGGGACAGGTTTCATGTACAATTTTAGACTGTTCCTAATTCTCATTCAGTACCTGGTCACTTCTTATAAATGACTGACTAATGGAAAATATAAACTACATTAATAATATCTCTGAATATCATTTTAAGTTGCTGAAGCTATTTTCTAGAAGCAACGCAATACATCATAAAGAATTGGGGGTTTGAAAGTAGATAAACTTGACTCAGCAATTTTTTAGTGATCTGGCTTTAGACCAAAAACAACCTCTAAGCCACAGTTTTCTCATCTGTAAAACAGAAGTAATAATACTAACTTGCAGAGTTGCTGGGAAGTTAGATACATTAAAAAGCTTATCTAGCTCAGAGCCTGATAATATAATGTAATAAACAATTACATTTACAGTGTATAGTATTCTCATGCTAGTCTTTATTAATCAATGGTTGAAGATGTATAAAGCTGAAAGACTAGCATGTGAAAATAAAATTAAAAACCAACCTCATAAATTATTATTATCTTTGGATATCTTTAAAACAGCCTGCCTTAATACAACTTGTATATTGTCTAATTAAATAACATATTATCTACTATCTTTCTCAGTAAAATGATGCCAAATCTAAAATGCATGGTTTCTTACCTTATTGTTAAAATTAAAATACACGCAGAGCTCCTTTCATCTTAGAATACATTAGAGGAAAGAGTAATTTTGAAAACTTCTCTTTTACAATCTCTGGGATCTGTTCATTACATTATCTTTCAATTTAAAAAGCAGATGAATGGATAAGAAAGCTGTGGTACATATATACAATGGAGTATTACTCAATTAAAAAGAATACATTTGAATCAGTTCTAATGAGGTGGATGAAACTGGAGCCGATTATACAGAGTGAAGTAGGCCAGAAAGAAAAACGCCAATACAGTATACTAACACATATATATGGAATTTAGAAAGACGGTATCGATAACCGTGTATGTGAGACAGCAAAAGAGACACAGATGTATAGAACAGTCTTTTGGACTCTGTGGGAGAGGGTGGGGGTGGGATGATTTGGGAGAATGGCATCGAAACATGTATAATATCATATATGAAACGAATCGCCAGTCCAGGTTTGATGCATGATACAGGATGCTTGGAGCTGTGCATTGGGACAACCCAGTGGGACAGTATGGGGAGGAAGGTGGGGGGTGGAGTTCAGGATGGGGAACACGTGTCAACCTGTGGCAGATTCATGTTGATGTATAGCAAAACCAATACAATATTGTAAAGTAATTAGCCTCCAATAAAATAAATAAATTTATATTTTAAAAAAGCCTATTTTCCTCTAAATGTTTTCATGTATTTTTAAAAAGAACACTAAGGAATGTGCTAAGTATACATTTTATAGGTACATACTGCAATAAAGTTTTTCTTCCTTCATGGAAAAGAACCGCCAAATTCATATATTTATCTGGCATTCAGTTCAGTTCGGTCACTCAGTCATGTCTGACTCTTTGAGACCCCATGAACTGCAGCTCGCCAGGCCTCCCTGTCCATCAGCAACTCCCAGAGTCCACCAAACCCATGTCCATTGAGTTGGTGATGCCATCCAACCATCACATCCTCTGTTGATCCCTTCTCCTCCTGCCCTCAATCTTTTCCAGCATCAGGGTCTTTTCAAATGAGTCAGCTCTTTGCATCAGGTGGCCAAAGTACTGGAGTTTCAGCTTCCACATTGTCCTACCAATGAACACCCAGGACTGATCTATCTGTCACAGTAGAGGCATTCACACTGATAAATGCCAATAATAATTTAGAGTTGCATACATCCATTCTCTTTTTTCTCCAGTGTCATCCTTTGTATCATCAAGTTTACATATTTATCAAATTCAAATCACAGCATGACTTTTGATAGCATGGCTTTACAGCCTAGGGTAGCTGGTGGCATTATTTATCAGATTATATCCATAAGTCATGTCTCTTTTACAAAACAGAGGAAAAGTATGTCCACCATCATGCTGCTGCTGCTGCTGCTGCTAAGTCACTTCAGTCGTGTCCAACTCTGTGCGTCCCCATAGACGGCAGCCCACCAGGCTCCCCTGTCCCTGGGATTCTCCAGGCAAGAACACTGGAGTGGGTTGCCATTTCCTTTTCCAATGCATGAAAGTGAAAAGTGAAAGTGAAGTCATCCACCATCATACAAAGAAAATTTCATCTGCAGTATCAACCAAGTCACAGTAATAAAGCACAGGATCTCAGGAAAAATGACACAAGCCACAAAGTGTTACAGCTTGATTAGCCCAGTTCCACTTAAATAGCTTAGATAATATAAAATTACTCTAGAGGTTTCTCCATTCCTCAACACTGATCAAATGTAAGTAGTATTTCATGTCAGTATGCCATTTAAGATCTCTCTCTATAAACATTTTCAACCCAAGAGCAGTTATCATTCAGCTATTCATCCATGTATCCATATAATCCTGAAGTCAAATACATATATTGAGTACATCTTATGTGCCAGTCCTTCTGCTAGGCTCAGGCAATACAAATGTTTAAAAGAGAAATATTTTCTCTAATCTCAAGTTGCTTACAGCCCAGTGGAAAAGACAATCCATGAGTCTACAGACAAATAAAACAATTACAAATGTAACAAGTCTTAAGAAAGATGCAAACCAAGGGTTGTAATTGATGATCTACTTTAAACACAGTAGTCAAATGAGGCCAGACTGAGACAATGATCTTTAAATGGGAATCTAAAGGATGAGAAGGGAGCTTTGCAAATGTGGGGGCCTTTGCATAAGCAGAGGGACAAGAACTGAGGACAGAAAACAGCTCTGAGTATTAGAGAAACTGAAAGAAATGCAGTATTCATTTTATTTATTCAACAAATAAATACATGCATAATGCTTCACTAATCATTGGTTTGTTGTAAGTTCTTTATTTCCCCTTGAGTCAACAGAAAATGTCTTAATGAATTAATTAAAATAGAACATTTTGTTCAAGCTTATAATGCTGGCTGACCATTAGCTATTGTAGACAAAGCACTAAGAATACCTTACCAACAGGATTCCACTGCTGAATAAAATAATTTAAAACTGGGGAGGAGGATACATTTTCTACTCCAAAGAATCTTGCAAATCCACTTACATCATGCTTTGAAACTGCACATCCTCTGTGTAAAGAGAAATGAATTAAATGCTTCAAGATAAAGTTTCTGTTAGGCCTGAGTTCAGTCACAGGTAAAAAAAAAAAAAAACAAAACTGATAGTTGTTCATATAGTATTTCAAATTAAATGTCTATAAAGAGCAAGAAAATGTGGTTAGCATGCAATCAGCATACTTAATGATTAACTACAATTATCTAATGCTTAGTTGAAGAAAATATGCATCATAAAACATGATCCATTTAATTACATTAAGTAATGTTTAAGCATTAAACATTAATGAGTAAATCATTACCTTGATAACAGAAGTAGTATCAATTACTTTAAATATAGTGGTATTTATAGCGACTCCAGAAATCTGGTCCCAAATTTGTACCAACTTATTTAACCCTGACTATGCCACTTGTTAACATCACATGTGTGTTACACATACACATACAAAGTAAATTTGTTTGAAGGATCATTTTATAAGAAATAGGAAAACATATGTCACAACAGCATCAATTTACTTTCACTGATCCACTCTTCTCCCATTTTTTGAAAGACACAGTAATTCTGTAAAATGTACACCAATACATAACAATGATTAAACTATAATGTGATATGCACTAAGTATAAATATTTTTCAGAGAAATAAATTCTTCACCACCCCAAGTGCTAAAAAGATAACTTAAATCAGTGGTTAAGTATTACCCAAGAAGTGGTTTGCAGATTTCCCAGCTCCACTTCTTAGAGATTCTGACTCAGTTAAGTCTGGAGTGGGGTCAAGAAATCTTCATTAACATATTTTTCAGATGCAGATAGACTATCAGCAGCCTGAATTATATAGCCTGGAAAATCTCAAGAAGAATGTTTAAATACACTCTGGCCTATTTGCTCCAAGATCTCATTGTCAGAATGCTTATCATTTAATAAAAATCTACAATCAAAATTACTGATTCCCTTTTGCTTTTGCTCAAAGTGTGAGAAATATCTGCCATTTACAGACACAGTTACATCTCAACTCATAAGGAATCAATGAGAAACCAAGTGGTCAGATAAGATTACTAAACATTCCATCCACACCATGAGCAGTGGGAAAATCCTCTCTTCCCTACCCTGCCTTTCCAAAGTAAATGCTAACCGTCCCAAATTTCAACCACCCATCAGAATGATTTAATATGCATACATACACACACACACACATATATATGAATGATTTAATATACACAAAGCATTTTACACACAATATTCAATATGTTTGCCACATGACATTAAGGCATATCATTTTAATACTGGAAATGATATGGATTTTGCATACAAAAATCAAATACAAGCATTTAACTTCAAAAAGAGGCCAAACTTCAGAGCACATGGCCACATTTTAAAAACATCAGCTGCACAATCAAAACTGAAAAGAGAATCCACAGAGCTTATTGGACATTTTAATCGATAGTTATGATGGGTTTATAGGGTTTCCTAGGTGGCGCTAGTGGTAAAGAACCTGTCTGACAATACAGGAGACGAAAGAGACATGGGTTCGATCCCAGGGCTTGAGAAGATCCCCTGCAGGAGAGCATGGCAACCCTCTCCAGTATTCTTGCCTGGAGATCCCCATGGACAGAGGAGCCTGGCGGGCAGCAGTCCATAGTGTTGCAAAGAGCCGGACACGACGGAAGCACCTTAGCACACGTACACGATGGGTTTATAAAAATATATTATGAGAAGACACTACTCTAAGAGAAAGGAAAGCAGAATGCAGATTTCCGGTACAGTTTATATTTAATATGACACAATCAACTGGCTGACATCTTAACAAGAGGTGGGAAGATTGCCTCTTCTTTTATCTTTATACTAAGGAAACATTTTATTTTAACCTGTGATAGATTTTAGAAGAGTACACCATTCTACTTTATGATGAGGGAAGAAGACTTTAGCTCATAAAAACTAATCGGCAGCTTCTCAGGATTGACTCCTATTATATCATATATGCTCTTTTCTTGCCACTTTAGGCATTTATGCAAACTCAAGAAAAATGACTTAGCAGTAAATTTAATTAAATGAAAAAAACTTGACATTAATGCTGCTTCTAGATGTGTCCTTTAAAAACCCTTACTCTGGCTGATTCCAAATACTTAGGCAAATTAATGCCTGTCAGATGAAGTGAATAACGCTTGAAGACACAGTCAGGTTTAAGCATGGTTTGCCTTTGAATGATCCTTTCTATTCACTCATCGGCTTCTGTATAATAATAGCCACTCTCCCAAATCACATGCCAGTTAATGAGATGCAGATAAAGGCCTAAAGGTCTGTACTGCAATTCAGTCTTAATGAAAGTCAATATCCTTTTGCCAAGAAAGCCCAGATCACATTTGGCTTTCTCAGGTAATTAGGAGGGTTTTATGGAACCAAATAGTAGCAGACAGTGGTAAATATTGGACCTTTTAAATAAATGCCATATTTAGTCAGAAAAAGAACAAAGTTATTTTTAATGTCTATAGAAATAAATTTATTATCTTCAAAAGATATTTACAGGAAAGCAAGGCACACATATACATGCACATCTATAATTTAAATGTCACATAAATATTTTTTATCAAGCAGGATAATTTGAAAACAGTTTTCATTCATATTACTTGATTTCTCTTGGATCAAATGTTAACTCTTCAGACTGGGAAAAAATGCCATTTACTGATTTCATCTCCCTTCAGACTCTTTTTCTCACCCTACATAAATGTGGCCTGAGAAGTTATACATTATCCTGTATAATCAGCCTCATTCTCATCCTTCCTAAACTCATACTTTCCGAACTGTACCTCATGCCCTAAAGTGTTCTTCTCTTCCCATCCATCCATGTGCATTAAGAGATATCTGAGTCAGATATCTCCACACTTGAGTTCAGCGTGCCTAGGAACCACTTTCTAGTTCTACTATAAAACCAAACATTATCCTACTGATTATGTTAAAAATTTACAGGAGCTTGAGACATTTCTCTGTCATCCCCAGATCACTGGTACCTGAGTCAGGTAGCTTCTTTGCAATCAACTTGATTTTATTCACCCAATCTCATTTAGATAAATACAATTATCTGAAAAAAGGGGTAATTTTCCATTTCCCTTCCCTTTTTAATGAAAAATGAAATGAAAGGAATTCTAATGAAGATTCAGTTCAGTTCAGTCACTCAGTTGTGTCTGATTCTTTGTGACCCCATGAATCACAGCACGCCAGGCCTCCCTGTCCATCACCAACTCCCGGAGTTCACTCAAACTCATTCCATAGAGTTGGTGATGCCATCCAGCCATTTATCCTCTGTCATCTCCTTCTCCCGCCCCCAGTCTCTCCCAGCATTAGGGTCTTTTCCAGTAATTCAACTCTTTGCATGAGGTGGCCAAAGTATTGGAGTTTCAACATCAGTCCTTCCAATGAACACCCAGGACTGATTTCCTTTAGAATGGACTGGTTGGATCTCCTTGCAGTCCAAGGGACTCTCAAGAGTCTTCTCCAACACCACAGTTCAAAAGCATCAATTCTTCAGCGCTCAGCTTTCTTCACAGTCCAACTCTCACATCCATACATGACCACTGGAAAAACCATAGCCTTGACTAGACAGACCTTTGTTGACAAAGTAATATCTCAGCTTTTCAACATGGTATCTAGGTTGGTCATAACTTTTTCCAAGGAGTAAGCGTCTTTTAATTTCATGGCTGCAATCACCATCTGCAGTGACTTTGGAGCCCAAAAAAATAAAGTCTGACACTGTTTCCACTGTTTCCCATTCTATCTGCCATGAAGTGATGGGACCAGATGCCATGATCTTAATTTTATGAATGTTGAGCTTTAAGCCAACTTTTTCACTCTCCTCTTTCACTTTCATCAAGAGGCCTTTTAGTTCCTCTTCACTTTCTGCCATAAGGGTGGTGTCATCTGCATATCTGAGGTTATTGATATTTCTCCCGGCAATCTTGATTCCAGCTTGTGCTGCTTCCAGCCCAGCATTTCTCATGATGTACTCTGCATATAAGTTAAATAAGCAAGGTGACAATATACACCCTTGACATACTCCTTTCCCTATTTGGAACCAGTCTGTTGTTTCATGTCCAGTTCTAACTGTTGCTTCCTGACCTGCATACAGGTTTCTCAAGAGGCAGGTCAGGTGGTCTGGTGTTCCCATCTCTTTCAGAATTTTCCAGTTTATTGTGATCCACACAGTCAAAGGCTTTGGCATAGTCAATAAAGCAGAAATAGATGTTTTTCTGGAACTCTCTTGCTTTTTTGATGACCCAGCAGATGCTAGAATTTGATCTCTGGTTCCTCTGCCTTTTCTAAAACCAGCTTGAACATCTGGAAGTTCACGGTTCACGTACTGCTGAAGCCTGGCTTGGAGAATTTTGAGCATTACTTTACTAGCATGTGAGATGAGTGCAATTGTGTGGTAGTATGAGCATTCTTTGGCACTGCCTTTCTTTGGGATTGGAATGAAAATTGACCTTTTCCAGACCTGTGGCCACTGCTGAGTTTTCCAAATTTGCTGACATATTGAGTGCAGCACTTTCACAACATCACCTTTCAGGAGGTGAAATAGCTTAACTGGAATTCTATCACCTCCACTAGCTTTGTTCGTAGTGATGCTTTCTAAGGCCCACTTGACTTCACATTCCAGGATGTCTGGCTCTAGGTCAGTGATCACACCATTGTGATTATCTTGGTTGTGAAGCTCTTTTTGTACAGTTCTCCTGTGTATTCTTGCCACCTCTCCTTAATATCTTCTGCTTCTGTTAAGTCCATACCACTTCTGTCCTTTATTGAGCCCATCTTTGCATGAAATGTTCCCTTGGTATCTCTAATTTTCTTGAAGAGATCTCTAGTCTTTCCCATTCTGTTGTTTTCCTCTATTTCTTTGCATTGATCCCTGAGGAAGGCTTTCTTATCTCTCCTTGCTATTCTTTGGAACTCTGCATTTAGATGCCTATAGCTATAGAAAAAATTCTGCTTTTTATGGCTTATTCATTTATCTTTTATTAATTTTTTAGCACTTAAACTCCAATCCCCAATTTTGAGAATTTTTATAAATTGCATTTTAAAGTATTATAATGTGAAAGACTCTATGATGTTAAATATTTACATTTTGAACAATTTTAACAAATGATAATTAACTGTCAGTTCTGAAAAACAAAGAAAATTGAAACAAGTAAGTCCTGCAATTTTAAGCTAGATTTAAGCCATTTCCTCTTCCTATATATAGAAGAACCATTCTGTTACACAAATTGGTGACACACCATGGGTCAGAGCAACACCCCAATGACCACAACTTCAAAGAGTTCAAGTTAGATTTTTTTATATTTCTGCAAACCAATGTTTGAATCAAGCCAACCTCAAATAACTGGATTAAGTTTCATATTGACATATAGGGGGTACTTCTTATATGTGAAATACATTAAACTGGAGAATCAGTAAGAGAAATATAACATTTTTATTCTACAGATTAAAACACAGAGGGCAGTAGAGGAATGAAGTCTGATTTTAAACATAGGTCCTTTGATTATAAGATGAGTGTTTTTTCCATTACAACCTTGTCACTCTAAATTGGTCATATAAATAGAAGATGGTCAGAATCATTCATTTACTGCCTTCTTAAATTGCTTTCGACTCAAGTAACACTAGACACGTTGAGATCCTACACAAGGAGTCCTTTGACTTTAAGTATAAAATTACTCACAGCATGCCCAGTGTGAGACAGGCAACTGGGAACCAAGAGAGAAAATAAAGTCAGACACAGCTCCCTTCTTATTGTTACTTCTTATTGCCTTTTTTCTTTCCCTTTTTAAGGCCAGAGCTAAACACATTTCAAGAAAAGTGATCCTCAATAGCAAGTTACAGGCTCTCCTTCAAGAAGCCACTGAATAAAACTGGACATCTTTACAGAACTGAATAGCTCCCATTTAGTAAAGAATTTCTGCTGAATTTGCAGGCCTCATAAACTCCAAACTGATTTGATGGGTATATATCCTGGGAGTTCTGTTTTGATTTCTTTATAAAGTGCTGAGTCCCTAATAAAAATATCTATTATTAAAATTATATTACTTTGTTTCTATCTTATTATCTAATTTAATGTTTCTAACAACCCCAAGGCATAGGTTTTACGATTGCCCCATTTTCCAATGAACACAAAGAAGTTCAAGAAAGATAAGGGCTGTGTGACAAGCAGCTGGAGAGTCAGAAGGCAAGCCAATCCATGACAGCAAACTGAATGGATGACCTGTCTACCTGTTGAATTGTGCACCAAGAAATGAGGCCTTGATTACTCTTATTCACCATATATATCCTTTAGACAAAAGCCATGGATAATTTCCAAAGATAAATTTACTTGGATGAACAGATTAAGTAGAAGAAAAACATTCCACAACAGCTTGTACTATTAATTTTCACATGTGTGTAGAGAGAGCTCCCCCATCAAAACATGTTTCTGATTAATAGAATCCACAATGCATGAAACATAACAAGACTTCCTCAGCCAACTACTGTTCACAGTATAGTTTTAAACAGGAAATTAAGACTCTGATCTCACTAAATGATAAGTATTTCTACCAGCAGGTTTTACAAGTGACAATGGGTGATGAACAAGTGTTTTATAATATAAAACAAAGCCTCTGGTGACCCCAGAAGGGACATCCTTACACTTCCTTTCTTACTGCTGGAACAAATAATCACTATAGAAGAAAATGTCTGGCAAACGTGGAAAATTACCCTTTATCAATTATATGTTGGGATTAGTAACCTCCCAACAATTCCAGGTTTCTTTTTGAAAACTGTCAATTATCTCGCTTCAGTGAAAAAAAGTAGAGAGAAAACTTGTCTTCAACTACTCTCAGAAGCAATGTATTGGTTTACAATGTGTTTAAATGGAACAATAGCAAGGCCCACTTTAGCACCAAAATGGCATATGATAACTAAAATCAAGACTTCCACAAAGCAAGTGCACACAATATTTATATAATTGTCAGTACTGACAGTTAAAACAAACTTCAGATGAGCTGCAGGTAACATGGAAATCTTGACTACAATGAAAGAACATGTGATGGTGTCACAGATTTTAAAACTAGCTGTTTTAAAGGATTGTGTCCCTCAAATCATATGTTGAAGCCTCAATTTATCAGTACTGGGAAGGTAATTAGGTCATGAGGGTGGAGCCCACATGATGGAATTAGTGCCCTTACAGGAACAGGCATAGACAGGAATTCTCAGTTGGGACCAAAGTGGCCTAGACCTTGATTTTGGACTCTGAGCCTCCAGAACCATGAAAAATAAACGTCAACTGTTTAATCTGGGCCTCCCTCGTGGCTCAGGGGTAAAGAATCCTCCACCAGTGCAGGAGACACAGGTTCAATCCCTGGTCTGGAAGATCCCTTGGAGAAGGAAATGGCAACCCACTCCACTATTCTTCCCTGGGAAATCCTATAGACAGAGGAGCCCAGTGGGCTGCAGTCCATGGCATTGTAAAGACTAGAACACAACTTAGCAACTGAACAACAACAAATGTTTAAGTTACCCAGCCTAAGTTTATTTTGTTTAAGAAACCCAAGCTAAGTCTCTGGCCTATCAAAATCCCTGGAATAGATCTAGCCAAATTCTGCTTATTTTAAGATGATCGATATTTTTTAAAGATTTGTTTTTTGATGTGGAACAATTTAAAAGTCTTTACTGAATTTGTTACTATATTGCTTATGTTTTATGTTTTGATCATTTTTGGCTGCAAAGTATGCGAGACCTTAGCTCTCACATCAGGGATCACACCTGTAGCCCCTGGACTAGACCAAATCTTAACCACTGGGCCACCAGGGAAGTCCCTACGATGATGAATTTAAGTGTTAAAGCAGTAACACCACTTGCCCAAAGTTAAATGCCAGTGTTTATCATAAATTGACCTGAAAACCAGACTTCTGATACTCATTACATGGGTAACAGATATAACATGCATCCTCACCACTGCCCAATCTCTTGCCTCTTGCTCCTAAAACGGAAACTCCTCTTACACCTAAGTTTTTGCTAATACTCGTACCCAGAGAATTCAAGGCAATGTTGAAGCTTGGAATTTAAAAAAATTAAAGGAAAAACATTTTAAATAAATGTGTGCTGAGAGCTTGAGATATCAGGAGTGTCACCTGCCTTACCTACAGATATCACATGGTCTATCTCTGATTATAAGTATACTGTCCTGGGCAAATACAGAAATACTGCAGACACTAAAGGGATACAAAAACGGGGTGGCCTCATTAGCCAATCACCCACAGAGGTGACAGAGAAGGTCCTACTGTCTCTTCTTGATGATTCCAGTCACTAAGTCATTCAGCAAGCCTTCACTGGCTTCCCTGTTCACTCAAAGCAAAGCAACATCCTTACAAAGGATTCTAAGCCTGCAATGGTCTGCTTACATCCCAAGATTTTACTGATTCCATACTACTATTCTTAGCCTTGCTCACATCTCTCTCATCTTAATGGCCTGCTTGTTAAGCCTCTGAGTACACCAAGCCCATGGCCGCCACAAAGCCTCTGTACTTTCTCTGCCTAGAACTTTCTTTCTTTAGATATTTACAGGGATCACTACCACACTTGCTTTAGCCTCTGCTTACATGTTATGTCAGAGAGAGCTTTTTTTGATTTTTCTTTGTAGCGCTCGGCAGCACTTAACACAGAATAATTTATTTGTTGGTTCCTTGTCTGTCTTTCTGAACGAAAATGCAAATTCCAAGAGGGCTGGGATTTCGTTTTCTTCATCTTGAAATCTTTAGCACCTAAAACTCTTCTTGGCATATAATAGGCACTGAAATTTTGAACAAGTAAGTTTAACATGCAAAGCTTATTTTAATGCTTATTTTGCTGTTGTTCAGTCATTAACCTGTATGACTCTTTGTGACCCCATGGATTACAGCACATCAGGCTTCCTTCAGTGCTTATATTTATAAAGATTATTACATTAATGGTTGGATGGCCTCACCAACTCAATGGACATGAGTCTGAGCACGCTCTGGGAGTTGGTGATGGAAAGGAAGCCTGGAGTGCTATAGTACATGGGGTCACAAAGAGTTGGACATGACTGAGCAAATGAAATGAACTGATTACATTAATAAAAATAAGCATGCTAATGCATATATTTATAAAAATATCACATCAAAATTAATTTTTATTAGACAATGACCTAAATCAATTAGCACACTGAATGCAAAGGGATTAGTTCCACAGTATTTAACTTTCCCCTTGAAGACCAGCTCATTCATTCATTCACTCATTGAAAAGTTATTTACTGAGTGCTTACTACGAACCTACACAGATATGGATATAGGTGCTGGAGATAAGAGCTAGTGAACAAAGCACATTTTAAAAAGTTGGCTTAAAGCTCAACATTCAGAAACGAAGATCATGGCATCCGGTCCCATCATTTCATGGGAAATAGATGGGGAAACAGTGGAAACAGTGTCAGACTTTATTTTTCTGGGCTCCCAAATCACTGTAGATGGTGACTGCAGCCATGAAATTAAAAGACGCTTACTCGGAAGAAAAGTTATGACCAACCTAGACAGCATATTCAAAAGCACAGACATTACTTTGCCAACAAAGGTCTGTCTAGTCAAGGCTATGGTTTTTCCAGTGGTCATGTATGGATGTGAGAGTTGGACTGTGAAGAAAGCTGAGCGCCAAAGAACTGATGTTTTTGAACTGTGGTGTTGGAGAAGACTCTTGAGAGTCCCTTGAACTGCAAGGAGATCCAACCAGTCCATTCTGAAGGAGATCAACCCTGGGATTTCTTTGGAAGGAATGATGCTAAAGCTGAACCTCCAGTACTTTGGCCACCTCATGCAAAGAGTTGACTCATTGGAAAAGAGTGCTGCTGAGAGGGATTGGGGACAGGAGGAGAAGGGGATTACAGAGGATGAGATGGCTGGATGGCATCACTGACTTGATGGACGTGAGTTTGGGTGAACTCCGGGAGTCGGTGATGGACAGGGAGGCCTCGGGTGCTGAGATTCATGGGGTCGCAAAGAGTCAGACACGACTGAGCATCTGAACGGAACTGAACTGAGGACTAAGAATATTGATCTAATACTAATAAATCATGTTGGTATATGTGCTTGTCACACACGATTCACAGGAGACAAAATAAAATAAAATAAAATAAAAAATCTATTATAAACTTAACATTATGAATTGCTAAAAGAATAATCACAATCCCAGTCACCTAAATCTTCAATAAGAGAGAACTATTAATTTTAACTAAAATGACATAGTTGCAACAGAAGTAGATACTAGCAGAGATGGCTCCTAATGTGTGCATGGCCAAACAGCCTGACAATTTCTAGTACCTAGCACTCTTCACCCCCTCACCACCCACCCACACACACGCCCCTCCTGGCACTGCACAGCCACCAGCACTACATCTATCTTTCAAACCACAGTCAAGAAAACACTCAAAGATTAGAGTCCTGATGGCAAAACAAAAGCCTATGTACAGCCCCTGATGCTGATGAGATGGACAATCACAGCTCATTGTGTTTAGACTGGTAATAAGGTAGACACCAACACAGCATTCTCATGAGACATGTAACTACATTTTTGTAGTTGCAAAAATCAAAAGTTTAAATTGGTAGAAATGAAACCCTCTAAATGGTTCAACCTGTATTTTTGATAGCAGACTAAACATACTTCAAAAACATATCCATGTTTGAATGACAGAAAAAATATTTGGGGGGGTATGGAAAGAAAGGCTAAGGTAAGAATATTTTGTGATTTCAATCACATCTCTAAAAGTTAAAAAAAAAATAAGAAAGAAAAGTAAAGAAATGTTTATAGTGTGAGCAGCTTTATAGCTCAAGCTAGTTAGTTTGTATAGGGAGGAAGAAAGACTGTTCATATTCACTTGAATTTTAAATATATCAGAATTACTAGTAACCTATCTTATGTTAGTCATTAAGATTATTTCTAAAGTGATTAAGATTCTGTTCTTACTATTTGCTATAACCAGGGAGAAAAAAATCATACCAAATAACTCATTCCTAGACTGTTAAATAGTGGCTGTTGAAGTAAAGAGTACTGGAGACCATGCACTGTTTCCAGATAGAATCCGAAACAGAAAAGAGACGCCTAATATTGTCAGGGATGGATTAGGAGCTATGGGAATTGCCCAAGCTGTGTATGGATGCACACTGGCGCTACACTAGCCCCGAGCTTCTAGGAAGGTTATATTTATTTTCTTTCCTGGATCACTAGCACCTTCACCGACCTCCTCCCCAAGATAGGCAAGAGCCTGATTGTTGGGACCAGGGAGGTTATAGTGGCAGTGAAATGAAGTGAAAGTTGCTCAGTCGTGTCCAACCCTCTGCGACACCATGGACTATACAGTGTATTGTATATACCATATACAGTCCATGGAATTCTCCAGGCCAGAATACTGGAGTGTTAGCCTTTCCCTTCTCCAGGGGATCTTCCCAACTCAGGGGTCGAATGCAGGTCTCCTGCATTGCACGTGGATTCTTTACCAGCTGAGCCACAAGGGAAGCCCATGGTGGCAGTACTTACTGGGAATTTCACCTTAGAAAAGGACCCACCCCTCCTTCTACACAAATACGCACAGAGTCAAATCAGACCTGCAGTCAGTCACTCTAGAATCACATGCCAAAAGGCACATCAGATTCTCTTTTCTTGAAGCAGCTTCCAGCCCACATAGAAAGTCTGGCTCCTGAGGGAGAAACTGAATGATTTTTTCATTTCTACCCAGCCTAGACTTTTCTGTTGTCCATGAGGTGGGCCTTAAGGGGAGATAACCCATTTTATCTACTGCTGACTGGCACTCACATTCTGAGAGGTGAAGATAGCAAAATGAAGCTCCATCATGACTCAGAAGTTCATCACAAGTGAATTACAGGACACACACACACATATGTAGAATTTCTTATTAGTTTTCTCTTTTTTTAATTCTCAAAGAAAATTTAGAAAATCCTGACATTCTATAGGACTCAAGACCAGCTGAGCCCATGCTGTAGAAGAAAATGAAAATGTGTATTTTCTGAGTTAGAAAACATCAGAGACTTTCAATTGATGACTAAGGGCAAGTAACACCAAGCAGAAGGTTGTAGACATTGCTCAGTGCTGCTCTGGGCTCCGTCCCAAACCCAACTAAAAATAGGTCAACTTAACTGCTGAATAGAGGGCTGCATTGTGAAAAGCAGCTGAAAATTGACTCCTCAATGTCATTTGCTGGTTATTTTCCCACTGCAACACTTCACTAATATGTTAATAGTACACACTGTGATCAGAATAGTGTTGAATTTTTTACAAAGCCCACTATGTGCAGCACAGAAATGAAATGTGGTTGCTCATTCTGGCTTTGAAACTTATGAGTCATGTTGAATCTACAACCTTTCTTTTAGCTTCTTTCTCTATTGCAAAAGAATCTGGAAAATGGTGCTTGTGTCCACTTTAGCGCTGAGATAAAAACCAAGTTAGCAGCTAAACATAGCTTTATAAACAATAAATGCTATAGAAATGTAAATTATTTGCAGTAGCTACAATCCACTTCCCTAGTTTGAGAAATAAAATAAGATCATATTTTCCTTTAATAATCAATAATGTTCTAACCACTTAGCACAGAGATCCTCTCTCTCTACCACACCATAGTTTCACTGGGAGGATTATAAGCAATGGACAGCTCTGGTCAGCCTGGCCTCACCATTGAAGCTGGAACTCCGCGACAACCACCTGAGTTTCCTAGAAACCACCTTGAGGCTGGCAGAACTCCAGCAAGCACAACATGTACCATAAATCTCACCTGAGCCAGCTGCTCCAGGATGGCTACTATCACTCGACGAGGCTACCATCTAGTTCATAATCCATGAGCTCTAACCTCTCAGAGTCAATTTATCTTTCTAGATAATTTAGAGGATTCTAGAGAACTCCTCTCTTACTTCTGGAGTCTTATTTTGAACGCAATTCTTGAGGCCAGAATTCTACCACTGAGTTAACATCTACAGAAAGCCTGAGTCCAGACGCCTGATGTCGCCATCGAAGACGAAGAAACAGGATCCCTTTGCTGGGCCAGGGAGAGAAAGCAGGTGTGACTGGAAATTGGGAAGCAGGCAGAAAAAGGCAGGGCTGCAAATGCAGGCAGGGACCAGTCCAGGTGGGATCTTACAGCCACAGTAAGGACTTTGCTTTTTATTTTGCTCGTTATTCAAAGCAACTAAAGAGTGTAAAGCAGAAGAGTAATGGGTCATAGTTATAATCAGAAAAGATAAACTCAGCTTCCTATTAGAGAACAGTCTTGAAGAATTAGGAGAGCTTTTGATACTCTCTGGTAGGAGGTGATGCTAGCCTAGATGAGGATGTTTAGGGAGGTGATATGGGAAGAAGCAGATATTCTGGAGACCTTTAGGAAGCAATAGCAATAAGATTTGGTGACAGACTGAATTCAGGAAGTGTGAGATGAAAGCTCATGAATGACCCAGTTTCTATGTGCAATTGGCTTGGAGTTGCACTATTCACTGAGACCAGGGGATCAAAGGCAGAGGATGGTGTTGAGAGTCAGGCTTTCAATCCTGGAGGTTTGAGTCTGAGGCTTGATTACAGGGATTCTTTTTGTGATTCCTAGTGAGATGCAACAGCTAGCTTGGGAAAGAGAAGAGAGTTTAACTGACAAGGGAAATTTCCTGAGAGAGCTGGTGGTACAGGAAACAAATCCCAGATGAAGGGACTGGCATGACATGGCCAGAACCTCTCTTCTGTAACTGAGGGGAAAATTGAAAGGATGGCTGCAGATGCAGGTAGCTTCCTGATTCTGTTAAGGGAAGCTGTGTTATCCTACGATGCCTTTCATTTTCTTTTGCATAGAAGAAACGGGGTCTTCTGTAGAAAATAACATGAGAAATAAAAGGAGGTTTGAATGGCTATTGAAAGTTTCTTTGTTAAAGTATGTTGATTACGGAAAGTACAGTCATTGTATAAGTTGACATCAGGTTGTATTTTTGTAAGAAAGTTTGGGCTTAAAGGGAGTTATGATAAAGCAAAGAGTTAGTGAAACTGTAGAATATGCTGTGGGGATAACACACACACACTCTCTGCCTGTCTGTGTGTACATATATATATAACACTTTTCATACTTAAAATTTTAGTCGCTCTGACCTGTCAGACTCAATGAGACCCCATGGACTCATAGCCCATCAGGCTCCTCTGTCCATGGAATTTTCCAGGCAAGAATACTGGAGAGGGTAGTCATTCACTTCTGCAGGGGATCTTCCCGACCCAGGGACTGAATCCAGGTCTTCTGCATTGCAGAAACTGCCTGATATATATATATATATAATATATATATAGAGGAAGGAAAAGTAGGGAAGAGTTGAGTGATTATTCTAAAAGAAAGGGCTCTCTAAGGTGGTGTTTAAAATTAGGAACACAGAGAGATGAGAAAGCCTGGAGCAGTTTAGGGCTTTGGTGTGCCAGAGAAGGGCTTCTCTGGCATCAGAGTAACATCCAGGGCTAAGTGCATATTGTGTAGAGTGTGCTCAGATACCAGATGAGGAGGTGATGACAACTGACTACTGTTCCTTAAAAGGGGTAAGTAATCTAAAATTTTACTCTCGAGTGAAAGGGTTCAACTTGGGAACCGTAGACAGTTCTGAGGAGAAATTTCCCCTATATTGCTATGGTTTCACATGAAAGTTCTGTAAGAGATTATGGGCCAGTGTGAACACATTTGTTATTCTCTCTCAGTTCATACCCTTTTATCACTATTACGTACCTCTCCTGCTTTTACTGACTTTACATGTTACAATTAGGAAAGGAAGCATTTTGAACAACTTTAGTAATGTCAGAAGTACTAAATTTAAAGAGGGAAGGAAGCAAGCAATTACCCCTTTTGGTGTATTCCATGCATTAGCTGGAATTTCCATTGCCCATTTTCTGAAAACTCACGTCTGTACCATTTATGGTGAAGAGCCAGTCAGACTTGCCGCAATCAACCAACATTCCAATTCAAGTCACTCTGGGAAGAATTTCAGCTCACAACATGCTGCAGAAATTTTCTACTGGTTTGAGCATATCCACTGGTAGACACAGTATTTAGAATATCTTAGAAGATAAATTGCAATTTGATAACTCAGAACACTAGACACAAAGTAAAATTACTACAAGGGCAGTCCTTTCTTACACTCTTCCTTAATCATGCTAACACTGGAAGTAGAGTACATATAAAATGTTTCATAAAATCTACCAAATAGACTTCAGAAAAAGTAAAAATCAGTTTATTTTTTAAACGATGAAACAAGCTCATTGTTTAAAAAAAAAGACAGCATATAAAACAATGGAATTACTAAAACAAGGCTGATGCAATTACACATTTATCTAAATTATCACAGATTTTATATCAGGAGTTTTAAAACATTCAAACAAATAAATCTAAAACCAGAGCTGGAGTTAAAATTACCCTTTTTATAATTTCCATTTTCTCATGTATTCAAGTAAAGTGTCCAAATCCTTGCTCATCTCACTACAGCATCTTTTAAAATTAAAAATAAATTTACTTGAGCCATTCCATGAAAAACTAAACCTTTGAACTTTTTATTTATTAAAAAATGTATTCAATAATAAAATAACAAGATCAATGGCATTTTAAAAGGCAAATAAATTTTTGAAAATAAATATTTTGGAGACCCATTTTTACCATGTTACTTTTGGTTAATAACCTTAAAAGGTCCTCCAGTGTTCACGAAATCAAGTTTCGTTCATTTATTCACTATCTCTCTGCTATATGCCAAGCCCTAACTATCCTCCTGTGGACAAAGCCAAGTAGATAAAGAGGCCTATAAAACCAACCAAGGCTGTATAATGACCTTGTTGGAAAGATGTGCTCAGAGCTTTGGGAACAGAAAAAAGTTAGGCATTAATGGGATTCCAGAAAAGCCATTTTAATTGCCTCAAATGGTGGCCTACTGTCATAAAACCAATTCTATTCAGAGTTTTCAGGATTACAGATTTTCTAAGGTTTGTTTAAACAATATTATCAGCACAAGAAATGCTTAAATATTCAACAAGATTCAATTCTGTAGCAATGTGAAAAAAAAAAAGATAACAGAAGTTTTAAGATGCTGTCAAGAAGTAAAAAAAAAAAAAAGATTTACATCAAGTATAATAAAAGGAAAAACAATACCTTAAATTGTAACAAAAAGTACATGAAAGTACAACTGTGACTAAAGACAATTTTCAAATTTAGTATAGCTCTCAGCATCTCTCTCATGCTGGTGACACAGAAATCTTAATGCAAATAAACCTAAAAATGCTATCTATGGAAACCACTTATATTTAAAATCTTGCCTCTTTAAGCTGTACATTCAAGCTGAATAACAATGAGCTCAACTATTACAGATCATAAATACATGTTTATTGTTATTTTTCTGTTTATCCATATTGAAAATGACACAGCTCACATCCTTTTACATGCAAATTAGTAGCTTCTTTGCTTTACTGAGTTATAATAAATATGAATGTGAAAAAATAGAGAAAAGAGTAATTTTGTTCAATCTTTATTCGTAACATCCATATTTTAAAATGTAAACCATAATCAAAATACAAATTATAATTCCATAGAAAACTTAGGAAATATGAAGAGAGCACATCAAAAGGCAGAAATATTCTGCATATATGAACAATGATTTTGCTTAGAAAAAACTAAGAAATTATTATTGGAAAATGGTAAGATTGGAATAGTTCCAATCACTAAATATTATTTACATGTCTATGAGGCAAAAATATCTTGGAAATATACAAAGACAATAAAAAATAAAATATTTTTCACAAACAAGATTGACAGCTAACACTAACTATAATATTAGCGCACAAATCTGCATATGAAGCAAAATATCATAAGTCTCATGAGAGAGGGAAACAAAGATGTGATTATGTAAACTGATTAAAGAACATATTTAGCTGGGGTTTGTCCAGGAAGACTTCATTAAAAGGGGCAAGATTCAAACCGATCCTTCAATGATAAATTGGACTTTGCTATGTTTGGCTAACAAACTAGGCTAACAATTCACTTGTTTAGGCTAGTAGGGAAATATCAAATTCTGTCTTTCATTTTTTCAGGGATTAATCTTTGTATGTTTCTTTGTCCATTCAAAAATAATCTCTCTCTAGAAGAAATTACTTTTCTATTTTCTTTAGAAAGAAGGCATTGAAAACAGTTTAACTTGGAGATTATACAACTTATTCAAATTCTATAGTTTCATCCTCTATTTATTTCCAGTCTCCAGCAGAGCACCTACTTCTAACCATACCTCTTTTCATTATTTTATCCTTTTTTTAAATCTATGGGTAAAGAAACAAGAAAGCTATCTGGTTAGAAAAATAGGGAAACACATAAATCAATGAAGTCCTTTATGAAGGATAAGAAATAAAGTTCTTGATTTTTCTCTAAGGTTTCTGTGACAGAAATTTTGAAATCATAGTACCTTTCTTTGTTTACTTTCAACCCTGCTTTGCAGGTTAAAAATAATTGACTGAACTTGTTAATAAGTAGGATTTCCATGAATGTAGAACCTAAATAAAGTGAAACTTAATGGATAACAAAAATGATTCAACAAAAGGATTTAAGTTCCAAAAATCAAGTAATCCAGAGGACAGCTTTCTCCTGTAGGCTTGGAGGTCATCCACTTGCCTGCCCACTCACTCTGAGTAAGACTCATCAGTCAGCTCATCTCTCTCATACACACAGGTGGGTCCCAGGCAGATGGTCTACTCCAGAGAAAGGCCCAGTAGGAGAGAGGCCAGTGAGACATTAGAAAGAAATCCACACAGCCTAATTAGAATAATCAACCAAAGTTTTCACTCAAATATGGCAGACAGCCAAAAATTCTCCTGATTTCCAAGGAAAATCAACAACATGAGCAAGAAAGAATGGTAATAAAAGGGCTATTTCAAGCTATAAAAGAAAAACATGTAAACTAATAACACCCAAGTGCTCAAGAAGGACATGATACCCATAAAAATAACTGGATGCTCTGCAAAGAAACCACTTGAGAACATTACAAACTCAGAAAGTTACACGACTGTCAGTTTAAGATCAATAGTAGGTCTGGAAGATAAATTTCAATATAATGCCCAAGATGTAAACCCAAGAAAGAGGAAAATATGAAAGAAAGATAAAACAGAGAATCTTTTTAGCAGGTAAAAGATCTGAATAATAAGCATTAATTTCAGGGGAAAATGGGAAAAAATGTAGTGGAGGAATGCATCAGACACAATAGCGGAAAAATATCCCAAATTGAAAGGGCACAAATATCTATGTTAAGACGAACAGGAACCTAGACACCTTGGCATATTATAACTGTGTCCTACCAGGCAGGATGAGCCTATTTACAACCATGTTAACCTAAACAGCATATTCAAAAGCATAGAAATCACTTTGCCGACAAAGGTCCATCTAGTCAAGGCTATGGTTTTTCCAGTGGTCATGTATGGATGTGAGAGTTGGACTGTGAAGAAAGCTGAGCACTGAAGAATTGATGCTTTTGAACTGTGGTGTTGGAGAAGACTCTTGAGAATCCCTTGGACTGCAAGGAGATCAACCAGTGCATCCTAAAGGAGATCTTACACATACATATGGAATTTAGAAAGATGGTAATGATAAACCTGTACGCGACACAGCAAAAGAGACACAGATGTATAGAACAGCCTTTTGGACTCTGTGGGAGAGGGAGAGGGTGGGATGATTTGGGAGAGTGGCAGTGTAACATGTACGATATCATAAGTGAAACGAATCACCGGTCTAGGTTTGATGCAATATGCTTGGGACTGATGCACGGGGATAATCCAGAGAGATGGTGTGGGGCAGGAGGGGGAAGGTGGGGGTCAAGATTGGGAGTTCATGAACACTCGTGGCTGATTCATGTCAATGTATAGCAAAACGAATACAGTATTGTAAAGCAAAAAAAACCTAAAAGATAAAAATTAATTAAAAAAAAAAAAGGAGATCAGTCCTGGGTGTTCTTTGGAAGGACTGATGCTAAAGTTGAAACTCCAGTACTTTGGCCACCTCGTGTGAAAAGCTGACTCATTGGAAAAGACCCTGATGCTGGGAGGGATTGGGGGCAGGAGGAGAAGGGGACGACCGAGGATGAGATGGCTGGATGGCATCACCGACTTGATGGACATGAGTTTGGGTGAACTCTGGGAGTTGGTGGTGGACAGGGAGGCCTGGCGTGCTGCGATTCATGGGGTCGCAAAGAGTCGGACATGACTGAGCGACTGAACTGAACTTACTCCTTCACTGGGGCCAGTTAGGGTTCTCCTATTATCATGAGCTAAAGATAGCAGAAAAGAGGCAGATTCAATATGGACATAATATATTAGCACTAAAATAGCATCAATGAACACCAGGAGAAAGGTTTTGTAGCAGTTCAGAAAGAAGAATGACACTCTTGAGCCATTAGCTGCCAAAGATTATACAAAATTACTAGATTTGGTAAAAGAAAATTGATAGGATTAAAAATATCTTCAGAACACCTGTGTATGTGTATTAATTTAACTATTTTTGAATGAAGCCATGTTCTAAACATAATTCTCAATGTATCCATGTTATTCTAAATAGCTATTAATTAAAGCAATATAGATTTCACTTTTATTTATTCCCTTCCAATTGTTTTTCAAATTCCAAATGTTTTTCAAAAGTGCTAGTCACACTGAAAAACTGAAAAATGTCAGTTTTTGCACTAACATAACACATTTGAATTTGCAGATTAGAAAAAAACCTGAGAAATAATATTAACTCTCAAAGTGCTGAAATGAAATTACAAAAAATATATTATAATAACTTTTCTACCCAATCACATTTATTTATATAGGCATGTATCACTTAAATATACTCATATTGATACCAACAATTAAATAATAAAAAGCAACTTAAACCAAGACAGTATGATATTTAATGTAACTTACAATTTTATCAAACCAAAAACTGCATGTATTTAACTTAAATACATCTTTTTAAATTAAAAGTAGAGAAGGTACACATTAATGCAAATTCTGACATAAAAAGTTCACATAAATTTATAATTGTGTTTAGATTATTAGGTTAAAAATTTCAGTTTTAACCCTATAACCTAATGTTTTATCTTGACCTAATCTTGGATAATAATTGCCTCAATCTAGAGAAATCTCTTCTAGAAACATGCTTACCAAAATCCCCTAACCTGTCCCCCAAACCATTCTCTAGGATGCAGATATGAAATGAGAAATAAAAATGTCTAGAAACATTGTTTTTTCTCAAAGAAATGATTTCTTTCAATCATTTTACTTAAAATCAGCCAACATACATAAACACAGACATGGTTACAAGCAATAGAAATAGCTGGTGAATAATCTAGGAATATTCATCAAGGTGAAGTTCTCTCATTGTGTTACACTTCACCAAGTCAAGCTGGGCTTCTCTGTTGCTATTCAAGTCACTGCTAACTGTGGGAAGACTGTTAAAAATAAGTTTTGTGGCTCCAATAATATTTTTATAGTTTCACTTCTCTCAAAGTCTTGTTCTTTTTTTTTCTCAGAGAAAGTCAGAGCCTCTCAAATCCACAGGATTGAAAAAAAAAGAAGAAAACGTACCAGCCAGTTAAGAGTTTTAAAGAAAATATAACGCAAAGTTTGGGAGCTAGTGCTCAGTACCCGCATCGTTGCTCCTTAATAAGAAAAGAAACTAAATTTGAAAGCCCACAAGTATTTTTACATGCCCTACCGTGTGCAGGGTACTTTATTACATACTGTGAGAAATCCTCATTTTTTATCTACCCGTCTCTTCTCTCGTATTACCTGAAATGAAAAATCCATGAAGCTCCTCTCTTTCTCTACATTCTCGTCATATAGCAGAGTTACTCAAATTTTCCCAAACAGACAGGACACATAACCTCAGAGAGATGTAAGTAAGCTCAGTGCTTAAAAAGAATTTCTCCTGTCTTATTGCTAAAATTTTAAAATTCCTACAAATTAGGCATTTAATTTTATTCCTTAACACCTCATTTATTTTATTATAACTTTCTACCCTCAAAACTTGAAGCAGAGTTGATACTTCAGGAAACTGTGCCATATTTCTCCTGTGGCTTTTCTTAGGGTGCTCAAGCCCATCTGAAAAGAACAGGCCAGTGATTTTGGTTTTTATTTTCTCCCAGTAGGTGAATGCACCATGTTCCACATTCCTCCTGCCCCACAGAGTGTCTGAATGCCCATCTTTACCTACTAAATCCAAGGCAGTAGCTCAAAGAAGGCTTCAGAATGATTCAGGGACTTTGAAAAGTAGAGTAATGAAGTATTAAACAGACATCTGTTGTTACTGAATCACAACGGGTCCAACCTGTGAGCTCCTTTCATGTTAGTTTCCAATCCAGTTAATTTGGAAAGACAAATTTAAAGAAATTTTAAAAATCTAATAGACATCTTACCAGGAAATATTAGTATACAAAAATTATCATTTGACATCAGCATTTTATAAGAAAATGACAAAATCATCCTTGCTGTGCCATTCGTTTTTCAATTAAAAATCCATTGTTTAAAATATGAACACATATTATGAACGATACAGAGAAAGGCGACTGACTTTGTCCCACTTACCTGTTATTAATTTTACGTAATAAGAAGCATGCTTACTTTTGTAATGTAAAAAAGGAGAAAAACTATAGAACTTGGAATTTTCATCTACAAGCAGCATAACTTTTTTTTAATGTAACACTGTCGCAAGAATATTGATCTTTAAAATTAGATCACAGTTACAAATATATGTTCTGGTCAACAATTCAAAATACTAAACCAATTTCATTGTCCCAAATGAGTGACCTGAAGACCCGCTAACACAGGTGATTTCTTAGGCCATCTGCATGCAGTTTGTTACTCTATTTAAGGAAATTAAAATGGATCTCTTCCTTGTTATCTTACATCACCAGCCTAGAACGAATAGTCTTCTCTCTCCTCCTCACCACCACCAGCTAATTATAACACCATAGGTATCCAGTCAGGTTACCTATTCCAAGAAAGGAGGCCTCTAGGTTAAAGGTACTGACTCTTCCTCAGATTAATTTCAACTAACCCCTTTCCAAGCACCATAGGAAGGGATGCTGTAGACTTCATGTTGAAGGACAGGGAAAAAGGGCTAATTTCCTGACTATTGCTTTCTAACTGGAAACTCTAAATTTAATAAGAATTCCTGAAGAGCTATCACTATAAAAGAGAGGTAGCACTGAAGAGAAGAAAGATATTCATAGAAAGCAACTTTAAAATAACTCATACTTATGTGCTCCCCAGCTCTGTGCAATTCATGTTAGCATTCATCTAATTCATGAGATTTCTAGTTAATGTCATTATTATAGAGTTCTATGTTCTATGTGTATGATGACCAGTGTCTCTTTAATAGTACATTTCATACTATTTATATTTATACTATATATCAGTTCAGTCACTCAGTCTTATGCAACTCTTTGTGACCCTATGGATTGCAGCACACCAAGCTTCTCTGTCCATCATGAACTCCTGGTGTTTACTCAAAGTCATATCCATAGAGTAGGTGATGCCATCCAATCATCTCATCCTCTGTTGTCCCCTTCTCCTCCTGCACTCAATCTTTCCCAGCATCAGGGTCTTCTCCAATGAATCAGTTCTTCACATCTGGTGGCAAAGTATTGGAGCTTCAGCATCAGTGTTTCCAATGAATATTCAGGAATGATTTCCTTTAGGATAGGCTGGTTAGATCTCCTTGTAGTCCAAGGGACTCTCAAGAGTCTTCTCCAACACCACAGTTCAAAAGCTTCAATTCTTTGGTGCTGAGCTTTCTTTACAGGCCAACTCTCACATCCATAAATGACTATGGGAAAAACCATAGCTTTGGCTAGACAGATCTTTGTTGGCAGAGTAATGTCTCTGCTTTTTAATAAGCTGTATAGGTTGGTCATAGCTTTCCTTCAAAGGAGGCTGAAGTCACCATCTGCAGTAATTTTGGAGTCCAAAAAAATTAAGTCTATCGCTGTTTCCATTTTTTCCCCATCTATTTGCCATGAAATGATGGGACCAGATGCCTTGATCTTAGTTTTCTAAATGTTGAGCTTTAAGCCAACTTTTTCATTCTCCTCTTTCACTTTCATCAAGAGGTTCTTTAGTTCTTTTTCACTTTCTGCCATAAGGGTGGTGTCATCTACATGCCTGAGGTTATTGATATTTCTCCGGGAAATCTTGATTCCAGCTTGTGCTTCATCCAGCCTGGCATTTTGCATGATATACTCTGATATATAAGTTAAGTAAGCAGGGTGACAATATACAGCCTTGATGTATATTGTCATCTCCTCTCCCAATTTGGAACCAGTCTGTTATTCCATGTACAGTTCTAACTGACACTTCTTAAACTGAATACAGATTTCTTAGGAGGCAGGTCAGATGGTCTGGTATTTCCCATCTCTTGAAGAATTTTCCACAGTTTTCTGTGATCCATACAGTCAAAGGCCTTGGCATAGTCAATAAAGCAGAGTACATGTTTTTCTGGAACTCTCTTGCTTTGTCTATGATCCAACAGAAGTTGCCAATTTGATCTCTGGTTCCTCTGCCTTTTCTAAAACCAGCTTGAACATCTGGAGGTTCACGGTTCATGTACTGTTAAAGACTGGCTTGAAGGATTTTGAGCATTACTTTGCTAGTGTGTGAAAAGAGTGCAATTGTGCAGTAGTTTGAACATTCTTTGGCATTGCCTTTCTTTGGGATTGGAATGAAAACTGACCTTTTCCAGTCCTGTGGCCACTGCTGAGTTTTCCAAATTTGCTGGCATATTGAGTGCAGCAATTTCACAGCTCAGTTTTCTGTGATCCATACAGTCAAAGGCCTTGGCATAGTCAATAAAGCAGAGTACATGTTTTTCTGGAACTCTCTTGCTTTGTCTATGATCCAACAGAAGTTGCCAATTTGATCTCTGGTTCCTCTGCCTTTTCTAAAACCAGCTTGAACATCTGGAGGTTCACGGTTCATGTACTGTTAAAGACTGGCTTGAAGGATTTTGAGCGTTACTTTGCTAGTGTGTGAAAAGAGTGCAATTGTGCAGTAGTTTGAACATTCTTTGGCATTGCCTTTCTTTGGGATTGGAATGAAAACTGACCTTTTCCAGTCCTGTGGCCACTGCTGAGTTTTCCAAATTTGCTGGCATATTGAGTGCAGCAATTTCACAGCATCATCTTTTGGATTTGAAATAGCTCAACTGGAATTCCATCACCTCCACTAGCTTCATTCATATTGAACCTTCCTAAGGCCCAGTTGACTTCACATTTCAGGATGTCTGCTAGGTGAGTGATCACACTATTGTGATTATCTGGGTCATGAAGATCTTTTTTGTATAGTTCTTCTGTGTATTCTTGCCACCTCTTCTTAATATCTTCTGCTTCTGTTAGGTCCAGACCATTTCTGTCCTTTACTGAGCCCATCTTTGCATGAAATGTTCCCTTGGTGTCCCTAATTTTCTTGAAGAGATCTCTAGTCTTTCCCATTCTGTTGTTGTCCTCTATTTTTCTGCATTGACCACTGAGGAATGCTTTCTTATTTCTCCTTACTATACTTTGGAACTCTGCATTCAAATAGGTATATCCTTCCTTTTCTCCTTTGCCTTTAGCTTCTCTTCTTTTCTTAGCTATTTGTAAGGGCTCCTCAGACAACCATTTTGCCTTTTGCATTTCTTTCTCTTGGGGATGGTCTTGATCACTGTCTCCTGTACAATGTCACGAACCTCCATTTATAGTTCTTCAGGCATTCTATCAGATCTAATCCCTTGAATCTATTTGTCACTTTCACTGTATAATCATTAGGGATTTGATTTAGGTCATACCTGAATGGTCTAGTGGTTTCCCTACTTTCTTCAATTTAAGAATGAATTTGGCAATAAGGAGTCATGATCTGAGCCACAGTCAGCTCCCAGTCTTGTTTTTGCTGACTCAATAGAGCTTCTCCATCTTTGGCTGCAAAGAATATAATCAGTCTGATTTCGGTGTTGACCACCTGGTGATGTCCATGTGTAGAGTCTTCTCTTGTGTTGTTGGAAGAGGGTGTTTGCTATGACCAGTGCATTCTCTTGGCAAAACTCTGTTAGCCTTTGCCCTATTTCATTCTATACTCCAAGACCAATCTTACCTGTTAATCCGGGTAGGTCTTGACTTCCTACCTTTGCATTCCAGTCCCCCATAAAGAAAAGGACATCTTTCTGGGGTGTTAATTCTAGAATGTCTTGTAGGTCTTCATAGAACCATTCAACTTCAGCTTCTCAGCATTACTGGTTGGGGCATAGACTTGTATTATTGTGATATTGAATGGTTGCCCTTGTAAATGAACAGAGATCATTCTGTCATTGTTGAGACTGCACCCAAGTACTGCATTTCAGACTCTTCTGTTGACTGTGAGGGCTATTCCATTTCTTCTAAGGAATTCTTGCCCACAGTAGTAGATATAATGGTTATCTGAGTTAAATTCATCCATTCCAGTCCATTTTAGTTCACTGATTCCTAAAATGTCAATGTTCACTCTTGCCATCTCCTGTTTGATCACTTCCAATTCACCTTGATTCATTGACCTAACATTCCAGGTTCCTTTGCAATACTGTCCTTTATAGCATCAAACTTTACTTCCATTACCTGTCACATCTACAACAGGGGGTTGTTTTTGCTTTGGCTCCATCTCTTCATTCTTTCTGGAGTCATTTCTCCACTGCTTTCCAGTAACATATTGGGCACCTACTGACCTGGGGAGGTCATCTTTCAGTGTCCTACCTTTTTGCCTTTTCATACTTTCATGGGGTAATCAAGGCAAGAATACTAAAGTGGTTTGACATTCCCTTCTCCAGTGGACAGTGTTTTGTCAGAACTCTCCATCATGATCCATCCATCTTGGGTGGCCCTACATGGCATGGCTCATGGCTCATTGAATTAGACAAGGCTGTGGTCCATGTGATCAGTTTGATTAGTTTTCTGTGATTGTGGTTTTTCTGTCTGCCCTCTGATGGAGAAGGATAAGAGGCTTATGGAAGCTTCCTGATGGGAGAGACTGACTGAAGGGGAAACTGGGTCTCAGTAAATGCTCAGTAAATCTTTAATCCAATTTTCTATTGATGGGCAGGGCTGTGTTCTCTCCCTGTTGTTTGACCTGAGGCCAAACTAAGGTGGAGGTAATGAAGATAATGGCAAAGCAAAAGCAAAGTGAAGTTGCTCAGTCTTGTCTGACTCTTCAGACCCCATGGACTGTAGCCTACTAGGCTCCTCAATCCACGGAATTCTCTAGGCAAGAATACTGGAGTGAGTTGCTATTGAAGATAATGGCGACCTCCTTCAAAAGGTCCCTTGCATGCACTGCCACAGTCAGTGCCCCCACCCTGCACCAGGCCACCCCTGGTGGCCAGTCACCAGGTCATGGTGGATGACCCATGCCTCCACCGGAGACTCCTGGACTCTCATCGGCAAGTCTGGGTCAGTCTCTTGCGGGGTCACTGCTTCGTTCTCCTCACAATTCTTCACAAATTTATTGAAAGCATCTATTGTCTAGAGGTCTGAATAAGACCTGGTCCCTGTCTTCAAGCCATTTGGAGTATGCAAATCAACTCTTCATCAAAGTTTATGTATAAAACACTGTGAAAGGAAAAAAGTTCATGATTGCTGACTTGAACTGTTTATTTCTATTGTACCTAAATATGTAAAAACATATCACTATGTATAAAATCCACAGACTCATCCTGCATAGTAACATCCTTTAAGATTCTATTTGGAGAAGGAAATGGCAACCAACCCACTCCAGTACTCTTGCCTGGAAAATCCCATGGACAGAGGAGCCTGGTGGGCTCCAGTCCATGCGGTTGCAAGAGTTGGACACAACTTAATGACTAAACCACCACCACCAAGATTCTATTATAACACATCATTCAAACCTTCCAGAATCCATTCATGTTCTTCATATAATTTTAATTATAATCAAAATAAAAACACAGAATAACTTCCATGAAGAACTTTCAGACTCATAAAAAAACAACTCTTAATTCCATAAGGTCAAAACAAACAAACAAACAAAAAAACCTCTATGGAACCTTTCCATTGGGGAAGCAAGATAAAGATAAAGGAAGCTAATCTCATAAACTGTTATCAACACTATTTGCATCATGCCATAAGTGAAGGAAGTCTTACACACAAGTTCTTCCTCCAAAATCCATCATTACATAAAAAATACTTTTAAGAATTCAAAACAAAATGTGTATTTTTGCCCCAATCTGGGAAGGTGGAATGCTGAGTACAGGCCTTGAAGTCAGATTATAGTAAGATTATTTAACCAATCTAAGCATCAATTTTCATTATTTGTAAAATGGAGATAAAAACACATACACTAAGGGTTACAAAGAAACTAAACAAAATAATATGGAACATGCTAGGCACTGTGCCTAGCTAAATAAATGTGAATTTTTCCCATTATTCAAGTTAATTAGGATAATCTCTGTTGGGAAAAACTTTAAGTAATTATTATTTGATTTCATTTTTGTACCAGAATAAAATTTGTACTCAAGAATATGGAGTAAACTTATTTTAGAAAAGTGATAGAAAACTACAAATATAATTTACAAATAACAATAGAAATTTTGACATTTTTAAGAGAATAATATACTCATTTAAATAAACTAACTGCTCTTATTGTTTCAGTAAGTGTTAATCTCTGGTAATATTCACATATTAGATGGGTTATATGAGCTAGAATTCACCTTATTAAAATTTAAGCGGGCCTTGCTTGCTTTGATGAAAACATCAAAAGTGATGCTTTCAAAAGTGTATAGTAAAGTTTAACTAAGAAACATGGTAGAAAAATGACAATGAAGACACTGGTACAAATTAGTCTGCTACTAAAGCTCTGTGTGTGTGTGTGTGTGTGTGTGTGTGAACATATATACAATTACAGACACAAATATATGTATATAGATAGGATAGATGATATGTTTGTGCTCTGTTGCTTCAGTTGTGTCCAACTCTTTGTGAACCCATGGACTGTAGCCTGCCAGGCTCCTCTGTCCATGGGATTCTCCATGCAAGAATACTGGAGTGGGTTGCCATGCCCTCCTCCAGGGGATCTTCCCACATCTTCCCAGGGATCAAACCCGCATCTCCTGCAATGCAGGCAGATTCTTCACCGCTAAGCCATCAGGGAAAGTGGTATATAGACATATTTATCTGTAATTACTATTTAGGTAAATAAGTATATATGCAATATACATAACATATAATATACATATTCATCCATACACATATACTTTCACATTAATCTGTGCAGTGTATATAATAAATACATACATAGTATACATGTACAGATAAATCCTACCTCATTTAAAAAAAAATGAAAAAATTTTTATAGTTTTGCAATATAATTTAATATAATACTTTCTGGTAATTATAAATTGGAAGAAAATTTTTAACACAATTATATCTACACTCTGGTAGAGAATAAAAAGACACAATGCTATGTCTCTTACTTCATTCTTTTTGTTAAAACACCTAATGCAGGGTTTAATGAATACTTAATGATTGATAGATATTTCATATTATTAAATCTATAAAAGTGAAATTTTTAAAGCATAATTTATAAAATGATGAACAAAGCCAGCTTCAGATAATTCCAGTCTCCCAAGCATATTCTTCCATTTTTAAGCCTCTACATGGAATTACTTATGTGTAGATTTATTCTCAATGTATTTTGATAAAAATTAACATAATGGCTAAAGAATATATGCATAAATTTTTTTTTTGCAAAAGTCTAATGATGTATTTTTGACAACTACTTTCTCTGAAAAAGTTTACTTTCTGATTCACATGTAAGTTATCACTAAAAGTGAAAAGAATGAGTGAGAAGAATCAAAAGATTCCTCATATCTTAAATAATTCAATGATCAGAAGCTCATCTTATATTGGCAGTAAATAAAGATATCATTTTCTTTTATAAAAAGCAACCAATGTGCCACGCTACATTCTTTTAGATCTAGAAAATGGTCTTAAGTGGGGGCTTGCCTAAAGAATCTGCCTGCAGTGAAGGAGACCCAGGTTCAATCCCTGGGTTGGGAGAAGCCCCTGGAGAAGGAAATGGCAACCTACTCCAGTATTCTTGCCTCAAGACAGAAGAGCCTGGTGGGCTACAGTCCAGGGGGTCACAAAGAGTCAGATACAACTGAGCAACGAACACATACCTTGTCCAGAGACTATGTGTGATGCTGCAGGCAGTGAGAATATATTCCTTATGTCCCCAAAGACTAAAGTAACCCAAACTGGCAAAAGGAATTTAGAACATTTCTATTTGATGTTGAGCCTTTAACGAATCCTTTCAATGGTATCATACTTTGATTAGCATAAACTACTTAGAATCTAAGATAATGTAGCAAGATCTTTCTTTAATACTTCTATAAATCAGATAACAGAAAAACGTCCCCAGTGAATAGGAATAATATCAGCCCCTATGATAGGAAACAGAATAATTAGAACTTCAGATATGCTTGATCTTTACGTCTTCATATCCTCAGGCTTTATCATCTCATTGTGAGGCAGTACTTATAAAAAGATTCCTCATGTTAATTGATATTATGGGCTCAGCATTAAAACAGTATGAGCACCTTGTTTTCAGTGTATCATTTTCAATACCACTGAAGATTATTCATGTCTCAAATGGAAATCCACAATCATTTTAACAAAGTCTACTACATGGCATAAATTCAAAGCATAATTTGACAAATTAAGACTGTTCATATTGCAAGCCTTCATCTAGCAATATTCCCAGTTTGTGTTTGTCTTTTATTTTTAATCTGAAAAATTCCTTACATGATAGCCTACCAATATCACTGAATCTACATTTAAACAAGCAGGCAGGCAGACTTGGTGTTAATCCAAAGCAAATTATAACATTACACACTAGTATTTGGGGAGAAAAATTCAAAACATGTTAATTTCTGGGTTTTACTTTTTATTTTTCAAATTACATGAGAAAATACCTGAACTGTATGCAAAACAGTGCTTGAAGGAAATAAGTAAAATTGTAAGTTCTTATTCAACTATTACAAAATTAGAGTCTTAAAGAGTCCCATTAAAAACTCTTTTGACTAGAGTCAAAAGAATGTACCAGTGAATACCGCCTAATCATCAGCATGACTTGAAGCTCCACCATCTGGAGGAGCTTTCCACTCAAGGGAATAGACAGAAACCAAAAAGAGAGTAATAGTGAAAGCAAGAGAGAGAACTCAAAGTGACTGATAGTATTTCTTTCTAGGGAAAAAAGGAAGATTTTGTGTATGACGTGTACTGGCAGCCCTTGAAGGACAATCTACATAAAAAGGAAAATTTCAGGCTCAGGAAACAACGTAGCAAAACCACAGTGTCAGAAAATTCTCAGGCTTGCTGAAGAGTCCTGGCCAGAATGCACAGTGTCCATCAATGTAAGGGTGGAAGAGAGTAAGCTATGAACTGAAAGTTGAAGACCTTGGAGGCCATATATATTTTATATATGGATTCTGATCACCTATATTCGTTTATTGTGTTTGAGGAATCCTCCATCTTAGCCTATCCAAGAAGCAAGGAATGAAACATAGCCACATTTACAACCTTCCTTAGAGCTAGGGTACAGAAATCTGCCAGGGATTTTCCCATCACCCCACATGATTCAGTAAGCTGGTGACATGAAGAGGCATAAGCAGTGCAGGTCGTTTCCCTGCAAGGGAAGACTGTTGTGGATCCAAGAGCAGGGTCTGGTAAGTGAGGTCTGGTGTATGCTTAGCCACAGAAGCAAACAACATCACACCAGACAGCGATTGGAGCATAACTCTGGACCTGTCCCTGGCACCCTAGCCTCAACCTGTTTCTCAGAGTGTGCCAGAATTTTGTAAAATGCCCGAGAAACTATCCAGAGGAGGTACTTTCTCTTTCAACCAAGAATCCTGACTGATATGCCATTCAGAAGTTCTTTTATTTTTTTTCTGCACTTAAGATGACTTAATTATCTGAAATTCTAATATACCTGGTATCTCTATTTCTATTTCCTTCTTTTTTTTTTTTGGTCATTTTTAAAATATAAATTTAGTTATTTTAATTGGAGGCTAATTACTTTATAATATTGTATTGGTTTTGCCATACATCAGCATGAATCCGCCACGGATATACACATGTTCCCCATCCTGAAGACCCTCCCACCTCCCTCCCCATACCATCCCTCTGGGTCATCCCAGTGCACCAGCCCCAAGCATTCAGAAGTTCTTGACCCTTTCATAGACAGTATAGAACCAAAAGGAACTTCCCTGGTGGCTCAGAGGTAAAGAAGCTATCTGCAGTGGAGGACACCAGGGTTCGATCTCTGGGTTGGGAAGATCCCCTGGAGAAGGAAATGGTTACCCAGTCCAGTATTCTTGCCTGGATAGAAGAGCCTGACAGGCTTCACTCCATGGGGTCGCAAACAGTTGGACATGACTAAGTGACTAACATTTTCATTTTTTTTCATAGAACCAAAAGTCTATCAGAGGCCAGTTAATTTTCTCCAAATGTGGGTTTAATTTAGAAGTGTTTTCTCTCTTAGGCTTTAAAGAATTTTATAAAGTTGATCAAATTTTCCCAAAATTTTACATAAGAACATAATATGTATTATTCAATTGATAGTTAAAAAGAATATAGATATAGATCATCGTTTTTGAATACAGATTATCTTTTAATTGTTAGTATTTTACTGAAGCTTTGAAATCCTTATTTTTTAACCTCTATCTTTTTTTCCCCAAAATTGTCCTCTGAATTAACAAATAAGAAGTTGTTTCCTACTCCCAGATCTGTGCAGTCAGAAACTTCTCTGCAAAATCTGCTTTTAAAAAGCATTCAAGAGGATACTTTCCTGTACCAACTTTGCAGATGAATACTGTCTAAACAGTGGTCAGTAATTTATAAGCTATATAAGTTAGCACCTGAAATGTGGCCACATCAGATTAGAATTTGAGAACTGAAAATGCTGTTTTTACACTTAACTTTAAAAATGCAGTATTTCCATGTGATCAACTCAGAATTCATAAAAAATAAATCAACCAATCAAAAGAACATTCCCATCTCATTTCTAAGCCCAACAATTTTAGGTTTTCTTTTTCATGCATTCTACCTTTTCATTCAGGCAATTCTGCTTATAGAGAATTTCCCTTTGTTATCCTTGTTGTGCATGAGTGAACTATGAAAACGCACACTCTGCCAAATTAATATTTGCCCAAATGATAGATTGTTAAGACCCGCCTTTTAATTGGATGAACAACAAAGTGGCCTCAAGAGTAATGTCTGTCCTTATTTATTCGGCACGCAATAGGAGTGTGCTGAGGTAAGGCTGTGCAGTGAATCTAACTTAGGGACAGAGAATGGATATAGATTGCCAAAAATAAAATAATCTTCTTATTTCATATATCTCTTAGGACTATATGTGACTCCTAGGAGGAAAAGTGATACATAATAAGACAACCTCTTTCATGGCTATGATCAGAAAGAGATTATTTAAACATTAAAGGGACTGTTAAAAGTATTTTAGAAAGTCCACCACATAAAAAGGAATTTGAATGTTCAAATTAAAATTTTCTTACAATAAAAAAAGAGGGAACTGCACAAGAAAAAAACATACTGCAACCAAGGAAAATTCTATCTTTACTAGAAATGTACTTCTTGGCACAGTAATTAAAATAGCTCTTTTTAGGAGTTTGTCTTCTTTTTATAGCCCAACCCAGTATGATTCATGTAATGTGAGGGTCTAATTCTTATTATGAGTAAGAATTTCTTTCTGTATTTCTAAGCACCACCTTTAAACTACATGCTCCTAAGTTTGTACCATGATGTTCCCAAGTAGGTTGTTAACAGCGAAAACTCTTTCCAGCTGTCAAAGCTACACCTCTTAAAGCAACCTGTTTTCCCATCACTTTTCTTCTCATTTAGATCAGACCTTTATTGGAAATAAAAAGATGTATTGCTTTTTTGAAAACAAAGTAAAATACCTAAGTTTAATTTTATGTTTTCCAAGAACTAAAACTGAGCCTTTTTTCACAGTCAAGTACAATGACAACCCATTCTAGATGAATAACAAAAGCTTCCTATCTACCTTTTCAAATCCAGTTACTCTTCTAGAATTTTCCACATACTGTGCTTCGGCTATTTTCCTCCAAGACTATTGTAATCACGGAACTTAATCACTGAAGAATATACGATAGTGTATATTGCATTAAATTCTTCTATATTGACTATATGTCCATTACCTAGCAATAAATGTATCACATTTGTTTATTCATTTCCCCACATGAAAAATCACTCTACATTTCATTAAGCAGAGCACTAACAGCATTTTACATATTAATATATTCTTGTGAAGAATAAAAGCATGCAATGTACTGTCCCTGAAGTCCTAATTATACTGCAATATATAATTTATATGTTGAATTGAGGTAATAATTTATACTCCATTGTTAGCCTATTTTTTCACATAGCATTATGTCATAAGTATTTTTCAGTTTCATATAGTGAATGTAGGAAATCATTTTTAATGATTGTAATTCTGTCATAGGGTGCGCAGTAGTTTCATCATTACCTCTGTGTTTTCTCACTTACTAACTATCACTCACAAATGTAAAGTCATCTCTGCTTTCTTTAGGATAAAAGGATGAAAGTGAAATCACCAAGACTAAGGCTACTTTAAAAGTAACCAACATTGAAAACTTGAAATCAACTTTGATGCTTTAAGTGTTCCTTTCATATGAACCTCAAGAAAAATTATTAAAAGCTAGTGTTAAGAAGTTCAAAATCAATACTTTTAAAGGAATCAAATTGTTAGGTGCATCTTATACATCTTACAAATAAGTTCATATCACATATAAAACACATTCAAAAATCATTCTCCCAAAGACATTTAAAATTATATGACAGAAGTCAGAGATTAATGATAAATTTAGTTAGGGTTACATAAATCCCATTCCAGAGATAGATTTATTATCACCTATTTTTGAAGTTTACTTGATTTCAAAACGCTTGAAATGATGGCCCACTGAATTAAGAAATTGTCAGTGACTTTTACTTGTGCCTAACTATTCTCTCTAACTCAAGTCACAGAGTCAGACACGGCTGAGTGACTGAACTGAACTGAACTAAACTATTCTACATATAAGAAAAATTAAGTAACAACACTCAAGACTATTTAAAGGCTGTTCTTCATTAATACAACATTAGATAAACTCTTTTGTTATTCCCTCCTCTAGTTTTTTAAATTAATATTTAGCTATAGAATTTTGTTCTTAAAATGAAACATTTCTTGAATTATATTTACCCACCATTAGTTGAATAATAGTGTATTTCCAAAGGAGAGAGCAGGAGAAGCATGGATTGAAACAGCTGTCATGCTACCAAATCTAACAGCCTGATGTGAATTTTGAAACATTCCTCATTCTGCCAGGGCATGGCCTCCTATTGCTTTCCAAAGAATCACAATCTCATGGAATGAATGTTCCTTTGAGGCCCTCTAGGCTAAAGTTTATCCCTAGACCAGACCATTTCTGAGTCTGCATTCAGCTCTTTCATTTGACAGCTCAACAGCCATGCCACCCTCCAATCACAGAGGAGGTTGTTATGAGACATTTATCTTTATATCTTAGTGTCTCAATATATTTTTATCACTCTGTGGCTCATAAAGCATTTTTAGATCCATTAGCTCATGTAACTGTCACAATCCAATAGAAAAAGTATGAAATCTATTATTAGTCCTCTTTTATAGGTGATTCAGAAGACAAGGTGATGAAGTAACTGATGTTAGAGATATTATAAATACCTAGGTCTCTGCATGTCCAAGACAGTCAACATTCCACTATCTCTTCTAACATTCTCTGGTCATTTAGGAAAAAATAAACTGATTGCTTAAAATGATCTGTCATTTACCACCTTAAAATACACAAGAGCCTAAGAAATCTCAGTAGATCTTTTTTTATTAAGATTTCTCTTATTTAAATAAATAGTACTCTTTGAAATCCATTTCAGAATTAGCATAGACAATTTTCTACAATACATAAAAAATTATTGTAGTTGATATACATGAACTACAACATGAAAAATGTCAATCCACTAGGGTAAGGCAGGACTTGAGGATGCAAATATTCTAAACCACTGGATATTATCAAACCTTAGTAAGTAATGCAGATATGATGGCTAATTTTATGTGTCAGCTTGGCGAGGCTATGATGCCCAGCTGTTTGGTCAAACAACAGTCTATGATATTGTTATGAAGGTATTTTTAGATGTGAAGACTCTGATGCTGGGAGGGATTGGGGGCAGGAGGAGAAGGGGACGACACAGGATGAGACAGCTGGATGGCATCACAGACTCGATGGACATGAGTCTGAGTGAACTCCAGGAGTTGGTGATGGACAGGGAGGCCTGGCGTGCTGCAATTCATGGGGTCACAAAGAGTCGGACACGAATGAGCGACTGAACTGAACATTTAAATCAGAACTCTGAGTAAAGCAAATTACCCTCCATAGTGTGGGTGGGCCTCATCCAATCAGTTGAAGGCTATCAGAGACAAGAATAAGAGTCCCCCAAAGAGCAAGGCATCTTGCCTCCAGACTGTTTTCAGATATGAGCTGCAACATCAACCCCTGCCAGAATTTCCAGCCTATCAGACTTCCCTATAGATTTTGGACTTACCGGCTCCCACATCGTGTGAACCAGTTCCTAAAATCTCTCTGTCTCTCTACAGAGAGATGGATAGATAGGTAGTTAGACAGACATACATACTATTGGTTCTGTTTCCCTGAAGAACCCTAATGTAGATTTGTTAACACCTATTCCTAAGCTCCTTCTGCTTTTCATTCTTTGGGCTATGGAAGCTAGAAGTACTCAATTTACCCACCTCTCCTGCAGTCACAAATAATTCTAACCAGGTATACGGAGGCAGAGGTCTATGGAGACTTCAATCCATGAGAAAAAGGAGTAAGCTCAAGCCAGTAGAAAGTATTCCCCCTTCCTACCTGGTACTAGTGTTCATTTCTTTTAGATGCATGAAATCCATACACATGGGAACAGAGTCAACACTCATAGCAAAGCAGACCAGAAAGACAGTAAAAGCATGGGACCATGATGGATCATTAGTATCTACTTAGTCCTGGCCTACTCACCTACTTATCTGGAAAACTGACAAACAAAGCCACTGTGGCCAAGTTTGTTTTTTGTTTTTTTTTTTTTTTAGTTAAACATATTCTTATCTGATACAATAACTTGTAAAATGGCTTTTGCAGATCTACCCCAATAGTTACAGCATTAAACTGGTATTTCTTTCCTTATGAACAGGTTAGTAAAATATAATTTTAAAAAGTAAAAAATTAGAAGCCCGTGTACAATTAAGCACTTAATGATTTCCTTAATGAAAATCTGAGACAACAATTAATGAGTATCTTTTTTAAAAGGCCTCATTTACAGCGATGCTGGAAGAAATCAGCCATGCTAATCAGTTGATACCCACAAAGCAAGACTAAGAAGTCAGTTCACCCATAGGTGCAAATAGCTCTAGAACAGCATTAATAAATAAGAATGTAGCCACATTTTTAGGCTATAGATACTTTTCACAAATAACACATTTTATTTATAAAGCTGCACAAATCAGAAGCTGTTTTCAGTGAATTAATAAAAATGAAAAAAAAATTTATTTAGCATGATATATGACCCTAAATCTGAGCGACTGAACTAACTGAACTGATGACCCTAGATGGCAACCCATTCCAGTGTTCTTGCCTGGAGAATCCCAGGGATGGGAGAGCCTGGTGGGCTGCTGTCTATGGGGTCGCACAGAGTCAGACACAACTGAAGCGACTTAGCAGGAGCAGCATGACCCTAAAAAATAGGGTTATAAGCAGGTTTTAATATGATTATGGAGGCTGAAATAGAGGCATTTCAAAATGAACTGGATTGGAAAGATTGAGGCACATTGCACAGGAATTTGAATAAAGCAGTTTTCAGAGTACATTAAATTAACCTAGTGGCTTAAGGTTTCCCAGAATTCTAAGACTAACTGAGAAGCCAGAAGAGATCCTCAATTCCCAGTGGGGAAAGGGGATTGTCATTCATACTTTTCAGGGTCCATCTGTCAGCTCTTGTCTGTAGTCTTATGTACTGTTTTGGCAACAGTTCAGCTCTCAGTTACACATTGACACAATCAGCCTTATGTGGGTTCGGTTCGGTTCAGTTCAGTTCAGTTCAATCTCTATTTTCTTCTTTCATGCTGTGACCTCCTCTTCTATAGCTTTGACCTCAGGGGTCCAGACTGCCCACACAGTACCCAGAGAGCATCAAGCACAGCCCACCTTGGCTCACCTATGCTGAGGAAATTGACCTACCTACTCTTTAAAGTTAAGATAAACTTTTCCATGAAGCCTTCCTGCCAAAATGGCATAGCCCCCATTGATGCGCCTTTTAAACATTTACAGTGCTCATCTATATACAACTCATAGATTTCACACTCATTTCCACACTATTAATATTCTCAATTTCACTATCCTTTTTCCCAGATACACTCTAAATTCTTCAAGGGAAGAACAATTCATGAACTCTTATACACAGTTAAGTGGTTTAAACACACTTATTCAGATATGGTCTCAGTTCAGTTCAGTTGCTCAGTCGTGTCCGATTCTTTGTGACCCCACAGACTGCAGCACGCCAGGCCTCCCTTGTCCATCACCAACTCCCAGAGTTTCCTAAAACTCATGCCCATTGAGTCGGTGATGCCATCCAACCATCTCATCCTCTGTCATCCCCTTCTCCTCCCGCATTCAATCTTTCCCAGCATCAGGGTCTTTTCCAATGAGTCAGCTCTTTGAATCAGGTGGCCAAAGTATTGGCGTTTCAGCTTCAGCATCAGTCCTTCCAATGAATATTCAGGACTGATCTCCTTTAGGATGAACCAGTTGGATCTCCTTGCAGCCCAAGGAACTCTCAAGAGTCTTCTCCAACACCAAAGTTCAAAAGCATCAATTCTTCAGCACTCAACTTTCTTCACAGTCCAACTCTCACATCCATACATGACCACTGGAAAAACAATAGGCTTGACTAGACGGACATTTGTTGGCAAAGCGATGTCTCTGCTTTTTAATATGCTGTCTAGGATACAGTCTAATATCATGATATCTCTACTGTATAACTCATTTTGTATAAACTCAAGAAGTAGCTGTATCTTTCTAAAGATAAAACCATTTATCTTTCAGATAAAACCATTATCTGAAGCACCATCTTATTTTTGTATTATGTCTATAGCTAAGTGCACAGCTGGTACTCAGCACAAATCAGCTCACTCTGATATTTCTAATATGTATGTTAATAACTCCACTTACACATAGGGCTTTTCATGAGAATTTATATAATGTAAGTCCATGTAAAAGTCACTCTTAGAAACTAATAATTATGAAACATTCATATTAAAAATCTTAGAAACAATAAGGGTTTTTAAAAAGTCTTCACTCTTTTTGAAAAAAACATATTTCACCATTTCTGAGATACTACCTCTCTGTGTGTGCTTTTTTGAAAAATAAAGGAGAAATATTCATTCTAATATAAACTAATTATCAGAACAAGAAATATTCTTAAGATAAAATGAGCTCTCGGAATACATCCCAATAATTGAAATTCTAGTGTGATATATATGCCTGTGTGTACTTCATTTCTAAACAGTACAGCTGGGAAAACAATTTAGATAAAACTGACAGCCTACATTTTTACTCTTGCCCTGAGGCAGAGTAAATATGCAATTTTCTGTTTCTATTGAGAATGAAAACTTTAATGTTAGATATTTTTCTTGTAAACATAAATGCTAAAGACTGGAAGAACTTGAACAATTTTGGTCCCTTTCATTCACTCTTCACAGATCTCTTCCAGAAAGATTAAGAAACTCTTTATCTCTAACAGGTAAGCACGTCTAGTGGAGAGGGCAGTACCTCTCCATTCAGGGTCTTTACTGTCTGACCTTTGTAGCCTACCTCTTTTCTTTCCAATTTCCTCATACTGAATTACTTGAACTTGTCAATTCCTATCTGACATCATAGATTCAAAATAAAAATGAAATGCCATTCTTTGAATCCTTAGGCAGAAGGTGAATGTAACATTTCAAGAAAAATACGGTCTTGGGAATCAAATAAAACAGAGTTTGAAGCTAAACTCTGACAGCTCTTAGCTGTGTGGCCTTGGGCAAGGTACTGAACTGCTCTGAGCCTGGTGTCCGCTTCTAGCATAAGACAAGGTAAACATCATCTCACTTAATCCCCCTTACAGCCAGTATAATGCTTGCTACACAACTAGTGATCAATAATTAATTTTCATGGCTCATATAACTATAAATCAATTTGGTGGTTAATTTGATTACATTATAGACCTAGAAAAGTTAAAAAGCTCAGATTATTACTTATCATAAACATCATAAAATACTGAACATTTCAGACATTTCCTAGCATATATTCATGAGATGGAGTAGAAATTAATAAAACCACACCAAGCTTCAGGCCAGCATTTGATCACCCTGTCTATAATGCTTTTTACACCATAATAAGTCCTTGTTTTGACTTCCATTTTCTCCACAAGCAATAAAGCTTAACTATTAAAAGATCCAGAGATGCATCCAAATTTACTTTAAGAGTAAGGATAGCATAAAAAAAAAATCTGATCAAACAGCACTATAACATGATGCCAGCACTACTAATCAATTTTTAAAATAAAAGAAAATCTATTTTACCCAGATCTAGATTAATTTAGCCAAGCCACATTGGTTCTACTCTATAGAGAAAAAATATGGCAAATATGCCATCCCAAAAATGTGTTCACAGTTTTCTAATATTCCAAAATCTATGACTAACAAATGTATATAAAATGGCGATAAGAATAATATGCCATTAACATCATTCTTTATTCAGCTTACACAGGAATTGTGGAGGCTGTCTGTGTTTATATCACATCAATATATACATTTAAATTGAAATTTACAACTAGGATAGTGAAACAGAAAATTGAAAAAGAAATTCATTACTCAAATCCCCCAAATATTTTTTCACATATTTTTTTTCACATATTTTTTCACAATTTGTGTTTTCAATCACAAATTTCCCTTTGGACAAAAAATAAGATGAAAGTGGGAGCTCTTTAAGAAATAAAAGCACAAATGTTTTACATAAGCAGGAACTGTCAGTATTATTACTTACAACTTTACATAAAACTGATAATTGCTAAACAGTAACACCTGGAAAGCAATGGAACAGATCTGCTATTTTCATACACATTTTACACAAGGTAAAAATCAACTACATCCATTATCAACAGTTTCAAGTGATTCTTCAAAATGATGTATTTGACAAAACAGAACTTTGGTCCAATTCAACTGAGATTTAAGTTTTATAAGCCTTGAGTATTTTGAAAGTGCTTGCTAGGATTCTATTTGCATCTATGAACACAAAACCCACTCCATGTGACCCTTTATTAAAAATGTCAAACAGAAATGTCATATTTTCTCTCTTAATCTGGCAATTAAGTTTTACAAGAAAACTATAATCAAATTTCATAATGTGTCCAGATTATTAGGTCAAGCTTACTTTGTAAGCTTAGAAATCATTCTAAAAATGAACTGAGGGAGAATAAAATCTGATAACACACTCTGAACACTGTGAACTCTAGAAAATAGAAATATTAGGTAAATAAAGGATAGAAAGTTAACTTTTAGTTAAGATTAAGAAAATTAGAAGTTAGGTAAGAAAAAGGATAGAAAAATAAACTTTATTTAAATAGGGGACTTATAGGACCTCATGATAAATGTCTACATTTATAGGGTTTGCTTGATGACTTTTTAAATTGCATAACTCATAATTATAATAAATATATATTTCAATTAATACAATGTCATTTATTATATTGCTTAGGTTTCAAAACACTAATTTATGGTATATTGTTAAATGTTCTTTAAATGGAAAGACATTAGTTAAAATGGACTTGAAATTATTTTTACAGTTGACTAAGTGTTAAACAGTCCATATGTAGAATTTACTCAACTGAATATATATTACAGTAATGTGTGTGTAACAAATGTATACACTAGCAAAAGTAATCATCAGTTACATACTTATAACCAATGAAAATAAATATTCACAAACATTATTATAAAATATATTGTCAGAACAACTATTGATTAACAAAGCTTATTTGACTGTGGTGGGTCTCTCTACAGACTTTTCAAGTTAGGAGATATTCTTTCTATAATGTGATTGACTACAACTTTGTAAATCTTTAAAAATATTTAATTTAAAACAAGGAAAGCAAGAAAGCTATACATTAAATATGAGAAATACACAATTTTAAAAAACCTTGGGGTAAAGACATGAATCTTAATGTAAGCAATTATAAGGGTATGATGGATTTATATGCCATACAATAATCTAAAATTATCCTGCTCTAAATCTACTGGTAACAGAAGCACCTACAGCGCAATTAATTACAACACAAACAGAATTATATGCTCATGAATCTGAAACTCCAGTATGACAAAGGAAGACATGTATCTAAGAGATATGAAACGCTGACCTAAAGCCACTTCAAACAGAAACCTTATAAAATGATTTTATAAGAATAACTCTAAAAAATATTCTTTATTGAAAAAGCACCATTCAGAATAATACTCTATAGGCTACCTCTCATGACACACAAAAATTAGTGACTAGGGGGAATACAGTTATATACACAGTTGTCTGACACCCAAGACAAACCCTGGAAGAAAAGAGTGGATACTTAATAGGTGGAAGGTTTCTCCAGGCAGATAGAAGACAGAATTTGAAAGATTTTTCACTGTATGTATTTTTATGCTTTTAGGCTTTTTTTTTTTCTTGAGCTATTTTATATTACTTGTTCAGAGCACTAACTACAATTTACATTTTAAAGAATTTTAAGATAAGTCACTAACCTTAACAAATTACATTTTAAACAAACTAAACTATTTCATCCTATGACTATGATTTGATTCTTCTTTTTTATTTTTAAACAATAACTGCTTAATCTATGAGTGAAGCTTGCTTTAAAAAAAAAGGCATTTATGTAGTCTGATAATACAGCAGAGCAATACTCCTGCCTGTATAATCTGGGAAAGTTGTTCGAGTTATGTGGGCCTTACTTTTTAAGTATTTGCTAAATAAATGAATGATGAGTGAGACTCAATTTACCCAAAATAGAACTCATTTCTCCTTTGCCCATGCCTCAGAGAAAGAATCACTGAAAACTACCTTCTTCCATTACTCCCTCCCTCTAGAGATATTACTCTCACCTGAGACCAAAACCTAGGAGTCACCTTACATCCCATTCCCCCCCTACATCTAGCCAATCACCTACTCTGTCAATTCTCTGCCCTCACTTCCTCTCAATTCCATCTCTTCACCTTCACTTCCACTTTGACTCTTTGATTAAGACTCGTCTCTAACTTGGGTAAGGGACAATAGCCTCCTAACTGTCTTATTTCACTGTCCTTCGATACAAGAGCCTCTAATCCATCTTTCTGTGCTCCGGCCACTAAGGGGTAAACTGATCATGGCTGTGTATGAAGAATTCTTCAAAGCTCTCCATTATGGAACCGATTTTTCCCTCTGACTGCTCGTTAGAATCACCCAGAAAGATTTTTAACATACTATTGATGGTCTCCCCACCAAATGAGTGTAAATCAATTATATCAGCCCCACTAACTCTAAGAAACACTCACCTACAAGGTATACTCTAAACTTTGGAGGATGCATTACAGGGCCTTTCACCATCAAGTTCTACCAACAGCTTTGGAGCCTCATGTCTCCTGCCACTAGATATGATTGAATCAAACACACTATTCACCACCATGCTATTCTTTTGCCCTTGACTTCTCATATATCCACACTTACCTGGCAATGACATGACTTCATTTGGAGGAAGCACAGCATCTTTCTGTTCTCTTTGGGGATGTCTCCCCTTACATTCTTGTGTTCCCTAGGCTGCTACTATTTGGGCTGTGTTCAGTTGAGTCTGACTCTTTGTAGGCTGTAGCCTAGCAGGCTCCTCTGTCCATGGAAATTTCTAAGCAAGAATAGTGCGGCATGTCGCCATTTTCTACTGCAGGGGATCGTCCTGACCCAGGAATCAAACTTGAGTCTCCAATGCAAGTGTCTCTTACATTGGCAGGCAGATTCTTTACCACTGCACCGCCTGAGAAGCCCCCTGTGTACCTTATACTTTCCTCCACGATAGCAGTCAGCTATAGCAGTGGACAGGAAATATTTTAGAATGACAGGCTGAAATTAAAGTCATCCCTTTAAGTTATGGTTTCTGTACTCAATGAAATAGATCACTAATAGCTTTTTCCCTGCCAAGCTCTAATTCAAAAAGTCACTGTTAAAGCAAATAATTCAATGGAAACCTTTCACCTATATTTTAAGAATTCTATTACTATATAGTATTCAAATGCAATAAATAAAAACCGAAACACCTTAAGCCTTGCATGGATAAACAATGTGTTTTCTTAAAATCTTTTAAATCTTGTGTTTTTCTAAAACCAAAAAATAATATATGAACCATAAAAATAAGGCCATAAGAAAACATACAATTGTTTTCGTTTTATATATTAATATATTCACTTGGAACAGACAAGAAACCGACACAGAAATAAATGCAGAAGTGCTGATTCTTCTCCTGTGATTTTTCCCAAAAGGGAAATGTAACAAAAGGAAAAATATAACTTTCAAGGAATAGTTAAAGATGGACTGTATATCTGAAAACAGAAAAATAATAAGCCACGTGAGAATCACAAGTTTTTAACACTATCCATGCTACTGGACTCACTTGTCAAAGATTGTGATATAATGAGTCAAGGATGTGTTCCAGCATCAGAATTTTTTCAAAGATCCCACAGAGCTCCCATCATGCAGTCAGGTTAAAGTACCACTGAACCAGCACACTCCCTACTACAGCAAGGTCCATCTTTCAAAAGACAACTGCAATAAAACTTTCCAATCAACATGATTTCCTTCCCATGAGGGGAAAAAGGCATATTAACATTGTAAATTGGAAAATATTAATGATAGTTGTTATGCAGGAATTAGCAGATGTCAAGCATTATTCTAACAGCTTCCAACACATTGACCTTTTCACTCTTTGCAATGGCTCCGTAAAGCTGGCACTATTGCGTGCTGATCTATTTCTGCAAAAATAGCTGATAGTTACAGGATGCTGACCACTGTCAGGTGTTATCGTAAGTGCTGTCATATACATTGACTCATTTAATCTTCACCTCATGTTGTGAGGTAAGTACTGTTATATCGACTTGACAGACGAGGAAACTAAGGCACTGAGAAGTTAAATAACCAATGGCAACCCACTCCAGTACTCTTGCCGGGAAGGTCCCATGGATGGAGGAGTCTGGTAGGCCGCAGTCCACAGGATCGCTAGGAGTCGGACACGACTTCACTTTCACGCATTGGAGAAGGAAAAGGCAACCCACTCCAGTATTCTTGCCTGGAGAATCCCAGGGACGGCGGAGCCAGGTGGGCTGCTATGGGGTCGCACAGAGTCGGACACGACTGAAGCAACTTAGCAGCAAAGTCACACAGCTAGTGAATGGCAGAGCTGGGGTGTGAAGCCAGATACTTAAGCTCCAGACTTAATTAAAAAACAAAATTCTAGCGATCTGTGCTTCAATCAGTCGTGTCTGACTCTTTGCAACCCCATGGTCTATGCAGTTGATGGAATTCTCCAGGCCAGAATATGAGAGGGTAGCCTTTCCCTTCGCCAGGGGATCTTCCCAACCCAGGAATCGAACTGGGGTCTCCTGCACTGCAGGCGGATTCTTTACCAACTGAGCTATGAGGGAAGCCCATATTAACAGACCTAAGATATACTAATACGCAATAAAATTGCTAAATATGTCTTTAGCTTTCTCCTCTTCAGGACACTGTAATACAAACAAGAGAGGATGACGCTCACTTAAAAAAATTAAGAGAAGAATCATTTGATTCTAGTTCCAAGACAAGTACCACTGTTGGACACAACTGGAGCACGCATGATTTAGAAGGAAAAAGACTGAGAAGGATGACAGAGATGGAAACCCAATTCGATATCAGATATGTTAGAAGACTGACTCTTCCTCCCTGGGAGCTCCATAAAGACAAGGAAGGTGTATGTGCCCACTGCTGATAAAAACTGCTCAATAGATCTATTTGAGCAAGTGAAATGAGCTAGCTTTTAAGATGTAAGATAACTGAATTCTAAGGCAGAACATTTCAATTTGTTATAACCTTATATATTTTTCACATTTTAAATACTCATCATGAATATTAAATACCATTATTTCATTAAAGATTCATTCTTGTATAATAGAGTATTAGATATTATAATATACCATTTCATCATTAAAATGTGGATCTTTAAATCTTAATCTATGCCTGTAAATTTTATGTTAAGATTAAAATTTATATAATAAAATTTAAATACATATAATTATATAACTTATATAATACTTATTAAATTCATGAAAAAAAGACATTTCTAATAATTAGCTCAAAAGCTAGGTAACTCTAGGCTGAGTTGTTAGGAATTCTCTTGGGCCTGACCCTGGGCTCCTCAGGTGAGGTCCACTATCTGTCCGTGATCTGGTTTTATTCCTCCATTTGTAGCTGGCATCTCTACCTTCCTCTTCATGAGCAAAGCACAAACACAGAGCTTCCCTTCATCAAGGACAACAGTGGCTGCACTCTGGGTTCCCACCAAACAAGGTGCATAAATCAGACTTCCTGTTGGTCAACCTGATATAGATCATTCAAGTAAGAAGAGCCATGGAGGGCTCTCTGAAGGCTATTCTGTATTTAAAATATAGTCAAGCAAATTATCAAAGAATGGTGTACTTGCATTGTAGAATTCCTCCTGGAGAATTGCTCTTGTGTGCTACAGTCCAGGTTTATATCAAGGGAATTCAGAAGAAACGTCCAAGCCAATCATTCTATTCCACTTATCAAAGAAGTGGTGCTGAGCATACGATCCCTCATAGCCCCTGTCTGCTCCACGGGGAAGACTTCTCTTAGGTATCAATATAATGTCAAGCTAGTGTTCTCTTTAATGCCACAAAAAAAGGAGTTCAACATGCATTTTCCTTATGAAAAAAAAAATATTTTCTATACATCTTCCTTTTTCCCCTTATTTTATGTTATGTTTATTAATCTGTATATTTCTTTAAACCATAGTTTTTGAAGGTATTGGTACTCTATAAATAAATAAGTATACAATAAAAACTAAAGAAACAGAAAGGAATATGAAAAGAAATCAACTGTGAAGAATGAAGGACTTAAAGAATTAGAATTCTGAGAAACTGCAACCCTTCAACTTTTCATTTTACATGTTTTCCTATTGTTCAATAATATTAAATAATGATTTTATGATTCAAGACACTGATTTTTTAAAATTTTAATAAAGTTTATGTTTTTTTTTAGCTTAAATACCTTGTTAAAAGTTAATGGCTTTCAAAATTATAAACGGTGAGTGAAGATTTTAAAATCTCAAAAAATTAAGATATATATTTCATTCATTAGTTCCAAAACAATGCCTGAATTTTAAAAAGAGACAAATTTCTTTGATTCAGTTCATTTAGAAATGTGTATCAGGCTTACTGTACTATAAATGTCTAACACCTTTCAAAAATAGGGTAACATTAAATGTCTGTCATGATTCAAACTGATTCATTTGTGGTTAACCCTAGAGTACTGTTTATTAGGACAGTAAATGAAGAGCTCATTAGAATTCTGAGAAACTGCAACCCTTCAACTTTTCAGTTTACATCTTTTCCTATTGTTCAATAATATTAAATAATGACTTTATGATTCAAGACACTGATTTTTTAAATTTTAATAAAGTTTATGTTTAGCTTAAACACCTTATTAAAAGTTAATCTTAACATATTTAGAGCAAAAGAAGTCACATGCTATCGTCAAAATAAAGTGCAGTGCGGTTTATATGACAAAATCCACTTCTTTGTATGTTGAACCCTAATTCATCAATTCACTAGATAGAAAAGAGATTGAAATAAATGTTTCTCACATAGCTTTTTGGAAGCCAATACAAAGGAAGTGCAAGTAGAAAACTGACTTGGATTTTTTTCAGGAAATTAGAATACTTCTGATTAAGAAGGAAGAGTATTCAAAGGTTTTAAACTAATATGAGAATTTATGTTATCATGGAGCTAATTTCAAATTGCATGGAAGCATCTTCCTAGCTTAGCATTTTCCATAACTGTTAAAAAGCACACATTTTTCATATTTCAGTTGGTAAGGCACCAGTTAACAATGAAAATGAACTACCTAAGGCTATAAAACCGGAAAATCTGTACCAACTTTCTCCTTCAACTCATAATGTAATTTTATTTTGTACAATGAAGAAAACAGTGGGGTAGAAAGAGATTTCATAAAATCAACGTGTGATGATTTCATCTGACAAGTGGAATGGGGGTGGGAAGAGTAGGTGTGAGAAGCTTACTGCTTTTAGTGAAGTTAAAAACTAAATATGACTGAATCAGAACCAAGAAATGATTTCTGAAAGACTGAATTTAAGATAAAAATCCCAGACTTATACTTTTCCATAGATATTAATATACTTTGGGGGCATAAACTGTGTTCATGATGCAGTAAAATTAGCATTATAGAAAAAGGAAGCTCATAAGTAAGAGAAAGAAGCTAAGCAGGACATGTAACAGCCCTATAAGAATGGGGCACATATTTTAATCTTAATGGTTATGTTACAAAGAACTTATATATACTTAAATTTTTTATAGTTTAGCTCTCTGGTATTAGAAGCCCAGGGAAACTCTGCCAAAATATATTCTTTTGTGAAATAATGGAATTTTCTAGGGTGTTTATAGCCTTTAAGGGGCCAAGCTAAGACCTAAGACACTTTGGTATGAAATTAACTCTTTAAGAAATCTAATAAAGATCTGTTTAGTCATAAGAAATGGTTTTTTAAACCACAGAGAACATTGAGCTCTGCCTTGTTTGAAATAACATTTAATTAGATAATAAAGATATATATTCCTTGGCTCCATTTAACTGCAAACATTAAAAAGATAAATAAACACTATTCTGAAAATGACGCTTAGATAGACGAAATGCAAAACTCCCTCACAGGGAAAAGAATTATGGAAATTAAGTTGTTTTAATGCTTTAATATATGTGATCTTACTAAAACCAGAACCAAAGAAAAAGAACTTCCAATTCTAAGACACAGAATGAATATGAATTTATAAAGAAATTTTCAACAGTGAAATAATGGTTTTTTAAACCACAGAGAACATTGAGCTCTGCCTTGTTTGAAATAACATTTAATTAGATAATAAAGATATATATTCCTTGGCTCCATTTAACTGCAAACATTAAAAAGATAAATAAACACTATTCTGAAAATGACGCTTAGATAGATGAAATGCAAAACTCCCTCACAGGGAAAAGAACTATGGAAATTAAGATGTTTTAATGCTTTAATATATGTGATCTTACTAAAACCAGAACCAAAGAAAAAGAACTTCCAATTCTACTAAGACACAGAATGAATATGAATTTATAAAGAAATTTTCAACAGTGAGAACTTTCTAGTTATTTACCCAAAAATTCCTATAACAAAGAAAGTATAACTATATTATATGATATACAACTCTAAATGGCCAAGTTTGATAAAATTAATTCTTCTGCACACTATTTAAAATAAACATCTCATTTTTACTAGAAAATTTCTTCATATCCTGGAGAATACTTTAATGAAATTTTCAATATGTGGATTATTGATTCAAAGTATAACACCCTTATACCTATCTGGGCCAGGCAGTTAAATAAACGGGCAAGGGGAGGTTGGTGCACAACAATAAGACGTGAAGGGACATAAGACTGCCTGCCTCTGCTAATGGCATTGAAAAACAGAATTAAAAAAAACCTTAAAACAACTTACATGCCAAACAACATTCAAGAGCCATATGCAGCCTCCTAAACTGCCAGATTGCAGCCCAGATAACTAGAAAACGTAGCCAAGATAGAGCTTAACCAAAAATGTGAACTTAGCTGAGAGTAGATGCCAATAAATTCTAACACTCACAGAGTGTAAAGCATAGAATAATTTTTCACGATCATGCTTCAGTTAGTCATCTATACTTACACAATTTGAGGTATAAATAAGTATAACGGCAACTCATGAAATCTGTTCATTATGAACATCTGCCACATGTTCTTGAGAACTAGATGTTTCTAACTCCAGGTGGGAAAGTAAGAATCTCAATTCTAACTCTCCAATGGTCTCAAGTATAGAGAGAACCAGTCTAAGATCCACAGGAACCAAAGGCCTCTCTATTCAGAAGAAGGCTAGCTGTTCCTGGGCCCTACGAGTGATGTCTTGGAACATCAAGGTTGGCCTGTCATGAGCACTTTCATTTACTGAAAACCTGATGAGGGGCAGTGCATATCAAAATGCAATTGTAATTTATTTTATTTATTGTTAATGACAGGAGAAAGAAAAAGTAGGTAGAGATGACAGAGGAAGAAACAGATCAAAGGACCAATAAGCAAGACATTTTCCCAGACCACCAGGACCAGATGGTAAGGAAGAACCGAAGCTATATATCAGTTCCTGAAATACCTGGGAAACCCCAGGATGGGGTTCTAGTTGCCTTGAGACATAAGTTCCTGGGTGGGTCCTGTGAACTGACTGCAGGATGAGATACTGACTTCCTTTCCTGCTGAAAATTCCAGTGAAACTCAGAAAAGGAGGTTAACCTAGAAAGCCACACAGTCATTTTTTTAATAATGTAGATAGAGTCTAATCTGTATGGGATTCCTTAAATACATATATTAAATATCACTTGTTAAACAATATTTTCCACCGTCTCCTTAAGATTAGTTATTTAATATGATGTTCAAAGACTGAAGCAAATATTTGTAGTGTGTGTCTTAAAGTCTTCTGTGTTTTATGTTTTACTAATATTGGATTCTTTATAATTCTAAAATATTATAGAAACATACTGGATTCTTGTTCTTTGACAAAAAAAAACCCTCCAACTTGAATTCTTTAATGAAAAAAATTTCATTTATTTCCAGTTCAACTTTTCTGATATAACTGAATCACTTATGACTAATAATTATTAAATGAATAAAATTGATGAGTTGTGTTATATGTAATATACTATATGATCTATTCAGCATTATGACAATAATAACTAACACCTATTGACAATTTACTATGTGCCAGATATATACTGTCAAAACTATATAGAATACACATGGATCATGTCATCAATTCACTGAATCTTCTAGAAAATCTATGAGGCAGACACCATTACAATATCTACTTTCAACTGAATTAAACAAGACTAGTGACTCAAATCCAAATTCAACTTTATACTTCCATCTCTCCCCGTTTCCCCGACTTCCTTTCTCTCCTCTCCCTTGCCGCTATTATGCTTAATTATATACATAATACAGAGAAAGTAGACTTCAATCTAGCAGTAAAGAATACTAGAAGATTCCTAGAGTTTCAAAAAATGTAATTTATAGTCAAGAATAGCTACATGCTATACTGCTACTGCTGCTGCTAAGTCACTTCAGTTGTGTTCGACTCTGTGCAACCCCAGAGATGGCAGCCCACCAGGCTCTCCCGTCCCTAGGATTCTCCAGGCAAGAACTGGAGTGGGCTGCCATTTCCTTCTCCAATGCATAAAAGTGAAAAGTGAAAGTGAAGTTGCTCGTGTCCAACTCTTCGCGACCCCATGGACTGCAGCCCACCAGGCTCCTCTGTCCATGGGATTTTCCAGGCAAGAGTATTGGAGTGGGTTGCCATTTCCTTCTTCACATGCTATACAATCTATAATTTTAATATTTTGTCTCAGTTCTCTTCCTACAAGATCTGCAAGCCTGTTTATCATTTTTAAAATATTCAGGCTTCCCTAGTGGCTCAGTGGTGAGGAGTCCACCTGCCAATGCAGGAGACACAGGTTCGATCCCTGATCAGGGATGATCCCACAAGCCACATAGCAACTAAGGCTGAGCACCACAACTATTGAACCTGTGCTCTGGAGCCAAGATCCTCAATTACTGAAGTCTAAGCACCCGACAGCCTGTGCTTTGCAACGATAAAAGCTACCACAATGAGAAGCCTGTGCACTGCAACTAGAGTAGCCCCCACTCTCCAAAACTAGAGGAAAGCCCACACAGCAAAAAGGCCCAGCACAGCCAAAAATAAATAAACATTATAAAAAAGATAACATTCCATCATGCTTAATTTATTCAGACTCAGAAAGTGCGAACACGTTTCTCTAACAGTCCTCTAAACTTTGCAAGAACTTTCATAAGGAGGAAAGGTCAAACAAAATTCTGAAATCCATCAAAAGTTCAGCAAAGAAAATTCAAAATTTTAAGAAAAATTTTTTTTGCAGATGGTTCTTTTAAAAGAAACATGGAAACAAAATTACAGAGCAATTTCATAGTTTATTCTGTGACTGGATGTGAAATCTCATCTTTATGTGAATGCCAACCCAGAATGGAACAAACTAATTTTTTAATATAATGTGAATAGTAGCATAGTTGGACATTTCAAGTAATCTAAAATCCAAACTGGAAAGCCCTAATTTGGCTGTGTCCCAGTCCACCTACTCAGACATCTATTAAATGTAGAGTACACCCTAATGTTAAAACACTTAGATATAACTTAATTGTATACTTATCATTATTAAATTTATTAACAGATACTGTTTAATATACTCCTTGGTAATGAAAGTTTCCATCATTCCTTTAAATAAGACAGAGTTGTGGTTCAGTCTCCTTTACAGACTAACATCCGAAAAAAAAGTAAATTCTATACAATTGCTTAGCAAACCATCAAGTCAACATTCTGAAACAATATCTCTTTAGAAAATAATGTTTTGTAAAGCTAGGAAAAAATGTAGAAATTATTTTTTTAAATAGATTCTGAACTTAGTGATGGACAATTGCCAGTCTAAAATTCAAATGTATTACCAAACATTACTTATCATTATTAAATTTATTAACAGATACTGTTTAATATACTCCTTGGTAATGAAAGTTTCCATCATTCGTTTAAATAAGACAGAGTTGTGGTTCAGTCTCCTTTACAGACTGACATCGAAAAAACATTCTATACAATTGCTTAGCAAACCATCAAGTCAACATTCTGAAACAATATCTCTTTAGAAAATAATGCTTTGTAAAGCTAGGAAAAAACGTAGAAATTATTTTTTAAAATAGATTCTGAACTTAGAGATGGACAATTGCCAGTATAAAAATTCAAATGTATTACCAAACGTTAATGTAAATATGGTGGTCATGAAGTTGCATCCTACAAAGCTTGGCATCCCCTCTGTCTCTTCACTTATGTCAATTAATGAAAATACCTAAGATCCACTTATTCCAATAGAGAGGGTAAAGATCTATGATAATTCCCTCTTAAGCGAACAAATGCCTATATTATAAATAAAATAATAAGTCAATTCTTAAGCATGTATGTCATCTGAGCATATTTTACTGTCTTGGATCATGAATGGGTAGACTGCTTTGTGAGGATTGCACCTTCATAGCAGAATCAATGAAAACTTAAATGGAAGGACATGAAACAAAAGGTTTTTTAAAACTATCTATGTGATATTAAGGCAATGCAGTATCAGATAAAACATCATAATTTTCCATCTTTTATTTAAAATATGGATGATTTTTTACTCATCCATACAGAGCCAAAATCCACAAAATGATATTTTTATGTAAACAAAAATCATCTGAGATTTTTATGCTAAATATTCATTCTTACCTTCCAGCTAGTTTTATATTAAATGGAGACAAATCTTTTTCATTAAATTTATTCCAAATTACCTATTTTTCAACTATAATGTACTTACCTATATCTTTATTATAAAAGTAGTCATTAGTTTTATAAAAGAAAATTACTATTTCTATCAATAAAAGTAATGAAGCATATACTAATTTTAAATTTGCATAGTGCATATTCCAAGTAACTAGTTGTTATTAATATTTACTCCCTGTAATAAATATAAGAAATACTTTCTATAGTGTAGATATCCTGAATCATTAAAAAAAAAAAAAAAGCTAAATTGAGGAAAGTAGGATTACATTTCTAAAAGAAAAGTGAATGGAACTGTGTAATCTTGAGGTATAATGACTTCACAGGGAACATGTTTTCATAAAGTAGTAATACAGAATTCGATGCTTTGAGCAACTGAGGATATTTCTTTTATTTTAACCACAAGTTGACATTAAATGAAAGGTAAAGGATGGGATTTTTGCCGATATACATGTATTTATTTATAAACGCTCTAGGCACTGGTATCCTAACTTGAATAACGATTAAGTACTTTTCCAGGGTTGGACTTTGATGTGGTTGAGTGGAAGTTCGTTGAGATGAAAATGGATTACAGTGGTCGTCAGGGGAGACCCCTTTTGGCCATTAGACAAGCAAGCCAAACACTAGGAAATAGCTCCAATGCATCTGCTCATAATGGTGTTTGGCATTTAAAACAAGATTATCTGGATCATCTGTAATATCCTAACAATCATTAAATGAAAGGTAAAGGATGGGATTTTTGCCGATATACATGTATTTATTTATAAACGCTCTAGGCACTGGTATCCTAACTTGAATAACGATTAAGTACTTTTCCAGGGTTGGACTTTGATGTGGTTGAGTGGAAGTTCGTTGAGATGAAAATGGATTACAGTGGTCGTCAGGGGAGACTCCTTTTGGCCATTAGACAAGCAAGCCAAACACTAGGAAATAGCTCCAATGCATCTGCTCATAATGGTGTTTGGCATTTAAAACAAGATTATCTGGATCATCTGTAATATCCTAACAAGGATCCAGTCCCCAGCTTGCTAATAGTTCATGCCTTTCAGTATAGAAATACAAAGCTTGTTGTTTGTGCAGAAATAAATAATATGTAAGCTTTATTTTACTCTGAAATGAGCATTGTAAATAATTCCAAATGCCGTTCTTCACCCCCCCCCCCGACCCCCCGCCCAGTAATACACTCTGAATTTCCTGCATACAGCAGGTAGAGGAACTTTACTAGGATGCAGCTCGGCTGCAAAGTCCACATTTTATGTGTGGCTAGAAAACACATTATTAGAGATTGAGATGAAGGATCAGGAACCTCTACCTGATCAAAGGGTTAACATCATTTAAACAAACAACTCAGAAGCTAAGATTTTCCAAAAGAAAATAATGATGGTTGGTTCAGTTAGCTTGTAAATAATCCAGGCATAAATCCAGTCTTTGACTCCAATCTTGAGCAAGTACTCTGTACTCATAACTGAACCAGCTTGATGGTCCCACATCTCTGGCACATCTGAAGAAACCCCTGAGGCCCAATCAAATCTACTATAAAAGAATCTCTGGGGGAAAGATCACAGATTTTTTTTCACTTTTAAAAAAGTTTTCCCAATGCTTTTGATGATCCATCATATGTGGGGATCACTAGACTGGATGAAACATTTTAATCAAAATAAGATTTAGAAGAACTGAGGTAGAAATCAATTTCTTACAGAATGAAATCTTTCAAATATAATGGAAGCTCATTATATTAAGGAAACTCAGTATGGAAAAGTGAGTTATTTAATAATTTATTGTCCCAGGAAATTCACTGGGCTGATAGGTTTGGGGTTTTGTGTAGAATAAAATTTTTCTTACAATAGAGCCTATTTGCTCTGGACTCTAACTTCTAATGAATGAAGCTCAGACATCTTAGCGAAGAAATTTTACATCCGTTCAGTTCAGTTCAATTTGTTTCAATCGCTCAGTCGTGTCCAACTCTGCAACCCCATGAATCGCAGCACGCCAGGCCTCCCTGTCCATTACCAACTCCCGGATTAAATCAAATTATAATTAAGGTTTATCCAGTCCTCCAGTTCATGGCAAGGTGACTTGGTTTGTGTTTGCTTTGGAATGCCATACATGTTGACCAAAGATAAAAAACTACATAAGTTGTATCTCTTTCATGCCTGATTTTTTTGTATCTAGGAATTTGACAAAACAATGATTGTTCCAGATTCAAGGTAACTTTGAAATGAATTCATTCAATAAACATTTAGTAAATCTATCCAGGCCCTAATTTGTCTAATAAGGTAAAACTTTTATTAGTTCAATATCCATTAAAAAATCATAAATTGTGTATTTATTTTTTATAGACATATAGAGAGTACCAGGTAACAAAATGTATAAGAAATGGGATGATTCAGTTGTTAAGTGTGAAGGAACAAGAGTGCACGACTGGCTGCTTGCTCTTAGTTCTGTCCAGTTCAAAGCTATCTATGACACTGTTGTGACATCCACAGCATCAATTAAGTGTTAGAAATACAAAGGCAGACTGTGCGTTCTGTGAGCTCGCAATTTAAAGTGAAGTAAAGAGCTGGTATTTGTGTCTTTTCAGTTCAGTTCAGTCGCTCAGCATATCACAAATCATCTGTTGATTTAAAAAAAATAAAAGGGAACATATTCCAGTTGAAAAAAGTTTAAGAGATATTTAATGGAAAATATGAAAATGACATATTAAAAATAATGTCACATGTTGCATAACTGTAGAAGACAAGAAAACCCAAGAACAATATTTTATTCAATGTAGTCAGCATTCTTTTTAAGATAGCTGTGACTTTTGACAGATCTGATAGCTGCGTTTAAGAATTTAACTTGCACATTTACATATATATTGAGGTCATAACTTCTAGAATTCCTGCATCCTACAGACAAAACCAGCTTTTAATAATGATCTTGTATCACCTCCATAAGTAATTACACTTGATCAAGATTCAATTTAACACAATCTGCTTTTACTGTACAGCTATTGTGCTGTATAGAAGATTCGAGTATAGGTGGATATGTTCTATAATTTATTACTGTTTTATCCAGACTTGATTTTTATGACTTCAAATACCAACTGAGGAAAAACGAGGAATGATATATGTTTTGGGTTCCTCAAACTAGTTTCACTTGTTCAGAAAATATATTTTGAGTTTATCAAGTCTCATTCCTCATATTTGTCATATTCCTCATTTGTCAATATAGCTATGACTCAAAATACAAGTACAAATTGCAATTCAGTTGGGGGGCCCCTGAGCCCTATCAAGAACCAGAACATTCTATGGCCAGCAGAAATCCAAAGCCTTCCCCAAAGCTTGGTGCAAATTGTCAAAGGATTATGGTCCCAAGCCCTCGTCTGTCACCCTTGTCTCTGTCTTTAAACACGTGTATTCTTAGGAATTGTCGCGTTTTGTCATGTTGCCCTAGATAGGAAATTCAACATCATTTTCATTGCAAAAACAGCAATAAAAAAATGAGTGCACACACACAGTAACATGAAATATTTGGGATTATAGAAAGCTTTCAGTTCAGTTCAATTCAGTTCAGTCGCTCAGTCATGTCCGACTCTTTGTGGCCCCATGGACTGCACCATGCCAGGCCTCCCTGTTCATCACCAACTCCCGGAGCCTGCTCAAACTCATGTCCATTGAGTCGGTGATGCCATCCAACCATCTCATCCTCTGTCATCCCCTTCAGTCTTTCCCAGCATCAGGGTCTTTTCCAATGAGTTAGCTGTTTGCATCAGTGGCCAGAGGATTGGAGTTTCAGCTTTAGCATCAGTCCTTCCAAAGAATGTTCAGGACTGATTTCATTTAGGATGGACTGGTTGGATCTCCTTAAAGTCCAAGGGACTCTCAAGAGTCTTCTCTAGCACTTCCAGCTTAATGAGATTAATGAGGATTTTTTACTAGAAAGACATTTGGCTCCAGGGTTTCAACCTGGAAATGCCTAGAAGCCATTTGTGATGACAGAGGAATTAAAAGAACACAGAGAAGGAAAAGAATGAAGAAATGTATCTTGCTTACCCAGCTCAAGGCATAAATCCAGCCAATCTGCTTTTTGACTTGCAGTTAAGGGAGGCAATAAATTTTGTTTTGTTTCTTAGCTTACTTTTGCCACTTGTACTTGAAAGACTCCTAACTGATAGAAAGACTGGATGCATTGTCAATCATGTGATCCATTGCCTCATATAAAATTAATGTGAAAATATCTTTAAAAATTCACAGACAGGGAGAAATTCTTCTTTCACGCTGAGCTTATTCTTATTTGGTTAAGGTAATGTCAGTTAGATAATATAGCATACTTCAATTTTTTTAGTTGCCATAATTAAAGTTATAGCTTAATTTTCTGGCCTTCTGCAATAAAATCTTTGTCTCAATTACAGTCATCTTTGCACAATCTTATTTATTTCCCCATTATATTTTATTTTTATTTTAATGCACCCTCTGTGCCCATGCCTTTTACTGAAACTTACTTTAATGGAACTTTTTTTGTTTGTTTGCTTTTTACTTTACTTTTTAAAAAATTCTTATTGATACATAGTTGACTTATAGTGTTGTGTTAGTTTCTGCTGCAGAGCACAGTGATTGAGTTTTACAGAGGTATATATTCTGTTTTGTATTTTTTCCATTATGGTTTATCATAGGATAGTGAACAGTTCCCGTGCTGTACAGTAGGACCTTGCTGTTTATCCATGCTCTAGAACTGCTAACCCCAAGCTCTCAACGCACGCCCCAGCATCCCCCTCCCCCTTGGCAATAGCAAGCCTGTTTTCTACGTCCGCAAATCTGTTTCTGTTCTGAAGATAGGCTCCTTTGCCCCGTATTTTAGTCTGTTTGCTTTTTACTTTACTTTTTAAAAAATTCTTGTTGATGCATAGTTGACTTACAGTGTTGTGTTAGTTTCTGCTGCAGAGCACAGTGATTGAGTTTTACAGAGGTATATATTCTGCTTTGTATTTTTTCCATTATGGTTTATCATAGGATAGTGAACAGTTCCCATGCTGTACAGTAGGACCTTGCTGTTTATCCATGCTCTAGAACTGCTAACCCCAAGCTCTCAACGCACCCCCCACCATTCCCCTCCCCTTTGGCAACAGCAAGCCTGTTTTCTACGTCCGCAAATCTGTTTCTGTTCTGAAGATAGGCTCCTTTGCCCCGTATTTTAGATTCAACACGTAAGTGCTATCATCTGGTGTTTGTCTTTCTCTTTCTGACTTTCTTCAGTATGATAATCTCTAAGTCCCTCCCATGTTGCCGCACATGACATCATTCCATTCTTTCTTTATGGCTGTGTACTATTCATGGTATACATGCGGCACAACTTCTTTATCATAAGGGCAGATGTTTAATTTTTCAGAATAAGATAGAATAAGTCATCTAGATTTCTCCTTATTAGGGAATCTTCCTGGAGAAATGCCATTTGCACTAATGTAAAACCTTTGCATGTTGAATAGTGACCATTCTGAACAAGATAACACTGGTAAAATTTAAGAGACAATCTGATTGTCAAAACTTCCCAGGAAATTACTCAGAATTATAGGAATGGGACTGAAAGATGACTCTGGACAAAATGAACTCATTATTTTTAAATGAATAAATCAATTAAAGAAACATACTTTCGATATTAAGTTCTATATTGTCATGGGAAACTAGTGAATATATATTATGCATATATTATATATATATATACATATTCATATACATATTCATACACTCCTCTATCCTACATGGATCATTGGGTTTTGTTTTTCAAACCAATGAAAGGATAACAATTACCACAAGGAATAAAAGGAAAAAAAAAAAGGAATGTCTGATTTCTCTTCTAGCCTCTCTTTTAACTATGTGTACTGAGGAGGTGGACAACGGTGAAAGGCAGTCCTGAAATAACAATATCAATTGCAGATTTGTTCCCAGGATGGTAGAATAATTCAGTCCCTCACCGTGCTGATAGATAAGCCTAGATGGTGTGAGCAGTATCTAAACCCTGTATTGAACTGATGGAGTAAGGTAATTGAAGCAGCAGAAACACAGTATGGGTAAACTCAGCCAAAAGAAGACGTTTACTGAAAGGATGAGACGTGCAGAGGAACTGAATATACAGAAGAATATACAGAAGAACTCGAACTTTTATAAAACAGGCACCTGTTTTACTGAAGGTGTTAATCACTCAGTCTTGTCCAACTCTTTGGGACCCATGGACTGTAGCCCTCTAGGATCTTCCGTCCATGGAATTCTCCAGGCCAAAATACTAGAGTGGGTTGCCATTCCTTTCTCCAGGGGATCTTCCTGACCCAGGGATCAAACCCAAGTCTCCTGCATGCAGGCAGATTCTTTACCAATCGAGCCAACCAGGGAAGCCCCCCTGTTTTAAGGACCTATAAGAAAGAAGTGGGCCAGTCCTCAGTCCTCTTGAGGACCAGCTGAAGAGATGAATATACTTACCTTTTATCTACCCTGTGCCTCCCAAATGCACAGCTGATTCCTGGAGAGTCTGATGGCCATACTTCCCTCACTCACCCACCCTAGGTTACGGAAGGTTGAGACTCTAGCAATGATTTGATGAGCACAGACTCTGGGACACTCTCTGTTTTTCAAAGGAATATCAGGGAGCTGCTTCTGAAAGACGGGGAGACAAATAATTAGTCCAAAAACATAATGTCCACTACACAGCCTGGGCTGACATTCAAATTGGTTTATAAAAAGAGAGGTAAAGTAAGAAGCTGACTGACGAGATAAAGACAGGTAAAGCCATCAACTCAAGCAAAACACCCTAAAGGAACGCTGACATACACTTTCAAAGACAAATCCGAAGTCATAGCTTATGATGAATAGTTATTTTCTAAGGGGCTGCTGCTGCCGCTGCTAAGACACTTCAGTCATGTCCGACTCTGTGCGACCCCATAGATGGCAGCCCACCAGGCTCCACCATCCCTGGGATTCTCCAGGCAAGAACACTGGAGCGAGTTGCCATTTCCTTCTCCAATGGCTGAAACTGAAAAATGAAGTCTCTCAGTTGTGTCTGACTCTTTGTGACCCCATGGACTGCAGCCTACCAGGCTCCTCTGTCCATGGGATTTTCCAGGCAAGAGTACTAGACTGGGTTGCCTTGCCTTCTCCATTTTCTAAGGGGAGAGAAGGTCAATTCTTTCTTTCTTTCTTTTTTTCCCAAATTTCCTAGATAGAGAAGCAAACACACTGTAATCTTTTCCAAACATTCAAGCCTAGAATAGGTTTACTTTCTTCTGACCCAGTCAGTGATACCAGTGTTATCCATTTATATAGCTTCTTAAGCCTTTACATCTTTATCTGTTTCCTATAAGACAATTTGCTGCCCTTGTGTGCCTATGAGAGGCTCCTGGAGGAAGCATTGAGCTGATTTAGAGAACTGGTAAGAGTTAGCAAGGAAAGGCCTGGGAGAAGGGCATTTCTGATAGAAGAAACAGAAATGGAAAAAGAAAGGGCAGTGCGTGTTGAGTATAGTAGGCCATCTTCCTGCTGATAGCAAGAGCTATTGAATGAGCAGAACCCACCAGAGCCCTCATCTCTCTTTTCCTGAGTGAGGGCCTTGGTGAGACAATGAGAAAGGAAGATGACGACGCACACTCCCATCATGAGTGACCACTTCAGAAGTCCCAGCAGCAGCATCAACAACAGGCAGGGAACTTCAAGCTTAGGTCCCTGCTTGGCTCCAGCTACAGTGGTAAACCCTGAGGACTATTTGTTCCGGAGATGCTACTTCTCAGATTATACCCAAGGTAAAAGCAAAGGTTTAAAAATATCTGGCAATTGACAATAATGAAGTTAAGCTTGATATTAAAGCCTATCAATTTGTATTAAATTGTATACACACTTCTTCAACCTTCTGCATTCTTCCCTTATCTTCTCTTTTATTTTCTTTGGTGTCTCTTGAATATCCAAAGGCTTGCTTAGAACTATTAAGTTTAAATATGTTAAGATTCCATGGTTTCCCTGGTGGCTCATAAAGAATGCACCTGCAATGCAGCAGAAGCAGGTTCAATCCCTGGTTTGTTAAGATCTCCTGGAGAAGGAAATGGCAACCCACTGAAGTATTCTTGCCTGGGATATCCCAAGGACAGAGGAGCCTGACAAGCTATAGTCCATTGGGTCGAAAAGAATTGGACACAACTTAGTGACTAAACAATGACATTTCAAAGTAAGTGAAAGATTTCATTATAGTTATACCTCTTGAACTTTTCTTAACAAACTAACTAAACCAAAACTTTGAAGAAAAATGATGCTGTTTAGAGACATGGCTAGGCTTCCCTGGTGGCTCAGATGGTGAAGAATCTTCCTGAAATGCAGGAGACATGGGTTTGATCCTTGGGTCACGAATGGCTACCCACTCTATATTCTTGCCTGGAGAATTCCATGGATAGAGGAGCCCTGTGGGCGACAGTCCATAAGGTTGCAAAGAGTCGAACATGATTTTGCAACCAACACTTTTTTCAGACCAATAGCAAACCACCAGGAAACATTGTTCACTAGGGCTTTCTTTGACGATAAACCCTGACAATCACCTCTCTTATTTCATTGATAAGATAGAACAACTACAACAAAGTTGTTCCAAATAGAACAACTACAACAAAAGGAAACCATGTAAATTGAAGGGTACTTTATTTTTCCCTGCTGTAATGTTAGAGAATCAGAGACACTACGTGGACACTTAAAGCAAAGAACATACAAAGCCTTAAGAAAAACCCAAACTGTCAATTTAGCCAATTGCAACTGAAGATGCCCTGTAAAAGAATGGGAAAACATGGACCGGGACCTAGACCCACAACTGCCAAACTGTGACCCTCTTAGGATTACAACTCTTCCATCTGTAAAATGTGGACAGCTTCCAGCCTGTTGTCCATCTCACGGGGTAGCTATGTGTTTGCAAGTATTCAATGAGCTTACCCGGCACAATCTCTGACACATTGGAAGAAAGTAAAAATTCTAGCTTAATGAGTGAATAGTGTATAAAGAGGCAGGGTGCCTCTATACAAAGAGTGTGGCCCTTTAAGTCGAAGATATGGGTTCAGAAACTGGATTGCCACTGGGATTGCCTGACTGGATAATCATGAGAATTCTCTGAATCTCATTAAATGAGAACACTTGGGACAGGCCTAGGATGGGATGAAGGGAATCCGTAAAATGTTTATGTGCCTTCCCTTTTGCTTCAAATAAACTTATCATCCAGAATCTTCTACTTTTTCTGGTATGTAGGTATACACTTACTAAATATCTGCACCCCTTACCACATAAGGACCATGATAGCACCTAGCCCACTCCAAATGGAACTTTGGTTGAAACTCCTCCAAGTTAGCAAATCATAGCTTCAGAAACTTTAAGATTAAAAAAGGAGAGAGAACAAGGAGACATAAAAACAAGTACTCATGTTTCTGTTTATGAGTTTGAGTATATGTGTGTTTGAGTGTGTTCAAGAGTGTGAGTATATGATTTTCCTAGTAAGATGTGGATGAAAAATTAGCTGTAGGGAACAGATCAGTATGAAGCTATATATATATATATATATATAACCAGAGTATGCTGAGGCCAATCCAGAGCCCACTCAGTATAGCTGTAGCTAAGCTACTAAACCAAGACCCCTAAAGTTAGAAGGCCCCTACCCAGAGCCACACAAGACACATACTGACTAAGAGATGGGACCACATTAGTTAAAGACAAAGATACAGCCTAGAAGTGTATTTTTATCTGTGTGAAAGAAACTTCCAAATTTGCCATTGTAGGAAATAATGTTCCTGTTTTCTCAAACCGGCTTTTATTTTTTTCTATCTGAGGTTTTTCTGTAAATTGGTTATTCAGGCAAGTTAAAAGGTAGAAAAATAAACACTGTTACTGTTTTCAGATTACAACAGCTCCTATGGCGGTTAGTAATCCTTGATCAGTCCTGCCACACTTCAGTAACAGTATTCCATACACTTCCTTCTTACCAGCAATCTAGCAATCTTTAATGTATAGGAAGCATTGCCTTACTTTTTTCTTCATCAGAACCTTCAAAACTGCATTTATGAAAGCAGCAATCTGCTATATAAATTTGAGGTTTAGTTTGAGGTTTTTCTGTAAATTGGTTATTCAGGCACGTTAAAAGGTAGAAAAATAAACACTGTTACTGTTTTCAGATTACAACAACTCCTATGGCGGTTAGTAATCCTTGATCAGTCCTGCCACACTTCAGTAACAGTATTCCATACACTTCCTTCTTACCAGCAATCTAGCAATCTTTAATGTATAGGAAGCATTGCCTTACTTTTTTCTTCATCAGAACCTTCAAAACTGCATTTATGAAAGCAGCAATCTGCTATATAAATTTGAGGTTTAGTTCTCCTAGCAACAACCACAGAAAAAAATTCATAAAAAAAGCAGTTGTGACTATATTGTTAGAAATATTGAATCCAGCTGAAGTTCTTTCTTTTGCCTTTCCCAAGCACTGGTACAGGATATGGCTATCGAGTCTGTCAACTGGAAAATTCTTCCTAAAGGGCAAAATGCAACATTATGGATCACAGTCAACCAAAGGGGGAAAAAATAAAGTAGAAAATTGCCCTCTGAGCTGCAGCAATCTGCTATATAAATTTGAGGTTTAGTTCTCCTAGCAACAACCACAGAAAAAAATTCATAAAAAAAGCAGTTGTGACTATATTGTTAGAAATATTGAATCCAGCTGAAGTTCTTTCTTTTGCCTTTCCCAAGCACTGGTACAGGATATGGCTATCGAGTCTGTCAACTGGAAAATTCTTCCTAAAGGGCAAAATGCAACATTATGGATCACAGTCAACCAAAGGGGGAAAAAATAAAGTAGAAAATTGCCCTCTGTGCTGATAAAAACCCATCTGTCTCTCATGACAAGGCAGAGCCATTCTTCACAGGCTCCCATCCTGAAGACATTTAGAGGGTCATAATTTCCAGTTCCTTTTTCTTTTATTCTTCTTTCTTTTTCTTGATGGGGGAAGGCAGGCCTGAAAAGAGCTGGTTGCTGAAGACTGAGAGAAGATGGCCTGAACTAATTCATCTTGTGACCTTTTAGTGCCTTCACAGTAAGGTGATTTAATAGCACTTAATCTGTCAAAAATTTGAAGCTTTGTAATAACTGTATATTAAACTGGTTTTTATGGAGCATTAACTAAAGTCCTTCCAGTTTACAAAGAAAGAGAGAAGAAAAGAAGAAAGAAAACACTTGCCATGTTCATCTTCATTAAACTTCCGTTATTTTCTAGTGGGTTTGTGCGCTGTAGAGTGGCCACCCTGCAAAGCAGTTATGTCTCTGCCTTGTGCAGTGTCTAGAGGAGAGCCAGACCTCATGGCCTTACTGGAGTATCATCAGGTTACTGACTCTGAAGATGGATTTGCTGTTGAAAATCTCCAGAGAAAGACATGGGAAAATTCTGCATAAATGGGCCCTGTGACTGTTTCAAATCCTGAGTACTTGGCTGCAAAGAAAACTACATGATGATTGGTTTGTCTCAATGTATATATTTTTCCAAAAACCAATTCTCTGTCACCCAACTGGGTGTCCAACAACTGAATTCAGTTCTGATCCTATCTACCTGGACTTTGCATCAAAGCCCACAAGTAAAAGGGCTCAGTCCCACAAGACTTCCCCCACCCGAGATCTGAGCCACAAGCAGCATTCCCAGATGATGCACTCTTCAGACCAGTTGACTGCAAAGTAGAGGATTCCCATAACACCCTCCTCAGGTTCTATAATTGTTTAACCACTCATAGAAACCAGGAAAATACTTCTCTCAGAATTATAAAGATACAAGCCAGGAACAACCAAATGCAAAAGATGCCTGGGGCAAAGAAGAGGGATGCAGAACACACGACTCCCACTGCCTCTCCAAGCATCCTACCCTCCAGACATCAACCTGTTCTCTAGCCTAGAAACGGTTCAAGAGTTTTGTAACAAATCTCTAGCCCTCCACCCCCTCCCAGGGGTTAGCAGGCAGAGCTAAAGTTTCCCACTCTCTAATAATGCACCTGGTCTTTCTGGTGCATGGCACCTATGCTGANACACACGACTCCCACTGCCTCTCCAAGCATCCTACCCTCCAGACATCAACCTGTTCTCTAGCCTAGAAACGGTTCAAGAGTTTTGTAACAAATCTCTAGCCCTCCACCCCCTCCCAGGGGTTAGCAGGCAGAGCTAAAGTTTCCCACCCTCTAATAATGCACCTGGTCTTTCTGGTGCATGGCACCTATGCTGACGCCATCTGGAGTCCCTGTTCTGAGTCACTATTCGTGGAAATTCAGGTGTGGTGAAAGGGGCTCATTATGAATTGCAAAGAAGACACATCTGTCATTCAGAAAGTAACAATGGTTTTAGGAGCTCTGATCTAAAACCAAGAAACAAGCAAAATATTTATAGTTTTAATTGTACCACACTTGGACACAGTCTATACACTCTGGTAAGGACAGGTTAAGAGCAGGTCAGAAATTTTACCTTGAATGAATATGAAATTCCACTTCTTAAACCAGTGCAATTACAGCACCTAGTGATCTGGCTAGGATTTCTTTGAGAATTTATACTTGAATTATTTTTCCATATCTGTTTAGTCCCCTGTCCTCATCAACCATTCCTCAGGGTTCAGTTTCAGCTCACCTCCTACATAAACCTGCTTTGCCTGGCCTCTCAATCCTTGTCACTCTTATCTTCCCTTCCCTTTCTCTGAGTCCCTGGGTCACCTAGAATCTGTGATGCAAGCTTGAGATAGTCTGACTGGATCATAAATTCTGTATTTTTGGTGTCAAATGAGAAATAGATGGCATATTTAAATCAGGATAAACTGAGGACATTTCACAAAATAATTAGTTTCAAAAGTGGAGACAGAGTGTAGGGAAAGGAAGAAAACCCCAGGGTTAACAATGACTCTTTTGCATCCTTAGGCCTGAATTGATGGGGAATGGGCAGTTAACAGAACTGGAAAGAATGTTGTACATAAAAGACTTCCTTTAAAGGATTTGTGAATTCTGCTAGAGTGATAAAATCAGACCCAGATGATACCACAGAGGGGCCTAGTTGAATAAATATCCTCAACCTACTCTCTGATCTCCTCCCAGTGTTCCCCATTGACTGAACAAAGCCAGAAGCCACAGGCAAGTGAGCTCATTGATTAAGTCCATATAAGTCATCCCTGGGGCAGAGGGATGGAGAAGGCAATGGCACCCCACTCCAGTACTCTTGCCTGGAAAATTCCATGGATGGAGGAGCCTGGTGGGCTGCCATCTATGGGGTCGCAGAGTCGGACAAGACTGAAGCAATTTAGCAGCAGCAGCAGCAGGGCAGAGGGAAGGTGGTAAGTAGCTATAGAAGCACTATTAATATCTAACAGAGGGGAGTGTAACAAAAAACCACTGAAGTGTGTATCCTGAGTCCAGATGAGCAAATACTGTTATATCAGATCACTTAGACTTTCCTCTCCTGGAGAAGGGAATGGCTAATGGCTAGCCACTCCAGTATTCTTGCCTGGAGAGTCTCATGGACAGAAGACCCTGGTGGGTTACAGTCCATGGGGTTGCAAGGAGTCAGACATGACTGAGCAACTAACACATACATACATACATAGATTTTCCTCTATGACTACTCCACTCCTATGCTCTCTCTTTCTGCTTTGATATTGGAAAGGTGCTCCCCAAAAGTGAGTCTTGAAGCATCATTATTTTAATCAATTGACTGACATTTAGCAAAAAAAGCAAAAGAAGAGAATAAGAAGATTCAAAGTGCCAAACCCAATGGATGAGGAATAGGATTCATCAAGCTTTCTGTCTTCAGATACACTCTTAGTTTCAAGGAAGCTGCCTTCTTAGTTTTTCTCCTATCTCGTTGCAACTTTTTAGGCTCTTTTGCAAACTTCATCCCCTCCCCACCATGTAAAGAAGAAAATAAGAAGATTCAAAGTGCCAAACCCAATGGATGAGGAATAGGATTCATCAAGCTTTCTGTCTTCAGATACACTCTTAGTTTCAAGGAAGCTGCCTTCTTAGTTTTTCTCCTATCTCGTTGCAACTTTTTAGGCTCTTTTGCAAACTTCATCCCCTCCCCACCATGAAAAATTTTGAGCTCTTTCCTCTTTATCTTTACACCTTCTTTTCCCTAAAAGAGTGCTTAATTACCATGATTTTGTGTCATCAGTATGCTTACATCATGGGATTTTTTTTTTAAATCTCAAATCAGACTTTTTTGGTAAATTCCAAGCACATACTATCATACTCTCTGCTTAGCAGCTCTTATTGAATATCTCACACAAGTATCAAAGCTTATCATCTTTGCAAATAAACTCCTTCAATTTTTTTTCCCTAACTCATTAAACAGTATCCCCACCCACAAGCTGTTCAAACCAGAACCAGTGGTCATGTTGCCTCCTCCCTCCTCTACTCCTGATCTGAAAATCTCCATCAAATCCTGCAGACTTTTGCTGTAGAGCACGCATGAAATCTCCATACTCTACAATAGCTCTTTTTGTCCAAACAACAGGTATCTCTCACTGCACTATTAATTGATTTATCTGTTTTTCTATTGCCACCAAATCACTTTCCTTACTGTTGGCAGAATGACCATTTAAAAATGGTAATCCATTCCTGCGTTAATTAATCCAATACTGGAGTGTATTACTGTTTTCTTCTCCAAGGGATCTTCCTGATCCAGGAGTCAAACCTGAGTCTCCTGCATTGCAGGCAGATTCTTTAGCGTCTAACCCACAAGGGAATCCCACAATCCAATACTATGTTACTCCTCTTAAATTCCTTCACCAACTTCCCTTTATGTTTAGAATCAAATTCAAATTGCCTCTTCTGTTCCGTAAGCCCCTTTGCAGTCAATCTTTGCCTCCCATTCAGACTAGCCAGCCTGACCTCCTACCACTCTCCTTGCTCATTCCTTGAACTACCATATTTCTTCCTGCCTGAGAAGCTTCATTATAGGTACTATCCCTACTTGTTGGGATGTTTTTCCTGAAAAATGAGTATTGGCTATTTCACTTAGGTTTCAATTTACATGTTACCGTCTCGAGAAGCCTTTCCTGATTGTCTCAAGTGAAATTGTTTCCCTCATGACCATCCTCAGATTTCCTACTTGGCCTCATTCTTCAGACCCTAGTCATTATCTAAGAGTAGACTATTTATTATCAGTTTATAGTCTCCTTCATTAGAATGTAAATCTCTGAAAATTGCCTAAACAATGGCTGGTACATAATAGTTATTCAGTCAATACTTTTTTTTCCCTGAAATTAGTGAATGAATGAATAAATGATGTCGTGAATAAAAGACAATTCTCTCTTTCCCCTCTCCCCAGTGTCTCTTTAATTCAGTAAATAAACACCTATCTCATAACTCAATATAATAGTTGTTTTTATATACAATTTTTATCTTTTCCAAATGTAAATGAAAGATTCTGAAAGCTGAACACACACTTTATGTGCATTTCATCTCTCATGGCTTCCAGGACTTATTTACAACCTAGGAGTTGCTTAGTAAATGATTGTCCCAAGAAATAAATGGAAGAACTCTGCCAGGAGCCAGCATGAGGAATCCTGCCTGTGGCAAAGGTCATGAGGAAGGAAGCCTACATACGCAAAGGCGTGATCTGGCTTCAGGGGTTTCCCCCTAGATTTTCCTGAGCATCTACCCCCAAAAACCAGAGTCTGCCTGCCTTATTGTACTGTGCTTTCCACTTTTCTGATATTAACAGGGGCTATCCCCAACCATCTTTCTCTGGAAAAAGTTAACTTAGAGCTCCAACCGGTCTCCTGCATATGAAAGGAATGTTTCAGCTCAAATCCCTCTGATGGCTCTCTAACTTGCCTGACAGGTTCCCCCGGACTTTTACAACTTGTGAATTGTTTATAGCCCCCCAAACACAAAAGGTATGAAGCTTAAAGCATCTTAAAGATATAGAGCCTTTTCTAAAGAGCTAAGAATTATATTGGTGATGGCTTTCACTGTTGAGTCAATGACTGCTGCCAGGCCTCCATATTCTTTCTCTGGAAAAAGTTAACTTAGAGCTCCAACCGGTCTCCTGCATATGAAAGGAATGTTTCAGCTCAAATCCCTCTGATAGCTCTCTAACTTGCCTGACAGGTTCCCCCGGACTTTTACAACTTGTGAATTGTTTATAGCCCCCCAAACACAAAAGGTATGAAGCTTAAAGCATCTTAAAGATATAGAGCCTTTTCTAAAGAGCTAAGAATTATATTGGTGGTGGCTTTCACTGTTGAGTCAATGACTGCTGCCAGGCCTCCATATTCTTTATCTTTTAGGCACCTGAAGGATATTAATCAATGTACTTGAGATATAGAAAGAGGAATATAGTAGTTTTGATGTTAGCAACACTAGACTTCTGAGTTAATTAATTTTCTCTTTGTTATAAATCACTGTACTTCTCTTTCATTGTTATAAATTGTTGTGTCTTGCTATGTAAGACTGCAACTTTATTTAGTGCTTTCTGAGAATGGTACCAGATTTTGGAAAGAACAACACTTTTAAGTTTTCTGGTTGACAGACCCTTATCAGAAAAGGGCCATAAAATGTTAATTGGCCTTCTGGCCAGAAGATGATGTAAATCACCTAAGACTTCTGTATACAGCTAGGTATGCAGAGAGAAAGCCTGGTCTTGATAAGAGTCAGGGCTGCTGATGCTGTATAATTTTGTATTATCCACTGGTCTCTATGTACAACCAAAAGTATAAAAAGCCTTTCAGGACAATAAAGGATGGACCAGTTTCTCAGACCAGCTTCTCGAACCAGTTTCTTGGAAACCTGGCTCCCCCCATGTCGAATCTCTCTCTCTCTCTTTCTCCCTCTCCCTCCCTCTCCTTTTCAGGCTGAATTCCCATCTGGAGCATGGAGGCTCGCCAAGTCTCCTTACTTGCCCTGGCTTCTAAGACCCACGTGAAAGGGAGCCCGAGGCAGGGCACCCTCTGCTATTATCCACTGGTCTCTATGTACAACCAAAAGTATAAAAAGCCTTTCAGGACAATAAAGGATGGACCAGTTTCTCAGACCAGCTTCTCGAACCAGTTTCTTGGAAACCTGGCTCCCCCCATGTCGAATCTCTCTCTCTCTCTTTCTCCCTCTCCCTCCCTCTCCTTTTCAGGCTGAATTCCCATCTGGAGCATGGAGGCTCGCCAAGTCTCCTTACTTGCCCTGGCTTCTAAGACCCACGTGAAAGGGAGCCCGAGGCAGGGCACCCTCTGCTATTCAAACGTGTGCTGGTGGCCTAACGTAGATGGTGCAAACCTCTTGTCTCAAGTTTTTATTAGTTCTCCACGTAAACCAAGTTATTCAGCCTCTTTTCTCCACTAAATTTTCCTACTGTATTATTTCTTCCTAATCTCTCTTTGTATTTCTAAATAAATAAATTTTTCCTTGCCACACCATCCCCACTTCAAATTACTCTGGATCCACCGGGGCTGGACCCCAGCAGAACTGAATGAGAGGGAAAGAAGGAACAAAATTCTTTTCGTATGATAACAAATCCTGCATGTGCAATAGCTTCAACCAACAGCAACTTGAGCACATCTTCTCATGGGAATAATCATCTTCTCTGCCTAATACTCTCCTCCTGGTGTTATTCATTTCTTAAAATCTTTAGCCTTTACACAAAATCTGAAGGGAAAAAAAACTTTATCTCAGGTAAGCTTGGTTAAAGAGTGAGAAACAGAGGTAAGTGTGCAGTGGATATGATTTAAAATGGGTATTTCTAACTCCATAGATTTTCTCAATAAGCATTGGTGAAGTGAAGTCACCCAGTCGTGTCCGACTCTTTGTGACCCCATGGACTGTAGCCTACTAGGCTCCTCTGTCCATGGAATTTTCCAGGCAATAGTCCTGGAGTGGATTGCCATTTCCTTCTCCAGGGGATCTCCCCAGTCCAGGGATCAAACCTGGGTCTCCCACATTGTAGACAGACGCTTTACCATCTGAGCCACCAAGGAAGTCCAAGCCTGGAAGTAAGCATTAGAGCTGCTTAATATTTTATCTAGCATTGCTTGCATAGATATGACATCTAGAAAACCTCATAAATGTATAAGCTTTTTATTATTATTATTATTTGTTTATTCTCCTGGCATCAGGTGTGTGTGTGTGTGTGTGTGTGCGTGTTTAGGGTCCATATTGTCTATATTCCCTTCCTCCTCTTTTTGTTCATTCACCCCCATTATAAAGATCTGTACTTTCCCTTGATTACAGTTAGGACATAGACTTTAGATCATTATCTTCCTGCCTCTTTTTCTGAAGCAATTTGTGGATATTACACGCGCTACAGCCCATGGGCTCACAAAGAGTTGGACGCGGCTGAGTGCCTGAACTGAACTGTGGATATTACAACACAAAGAGAATTCCTTTTACTTCAGATGAACATGGGAAATCTGATGGTTCCTTCTTTTATTCCTTCTTTCAATCAGTGTCTTCTATGCTAAGTGTGTTGGAAGAAAAACAAAGATGTATAGAAACAGGTCCATTTAAACTTCCTCCTCATGGCAAATATGCTAGATTTCAAACTGAATTTTAACACAATTCCAAATTCTGGTATATAAACATGATGATATATTTAAAAAAAATTTTTGTACCTAGACTGTATTCAACACCTTCTTTTTGTACCACAATGGCCCATTTAAAGTGTTTGTGCATGGGGGAGGAGGTGAGTATATATGAAACAATTCTGTTTTTTATTGGACACTCTTTAAGCAAAGGGATCAATTCCTGTATACTTTACATTCTTTCTCCATGCATCCCAAGTGAGACATATAAAGGGCACAAATAAATTCGTAGCATTTTATTATATTTCCATAGTTTTCCAACTCAAGTAAATCTTACTATAAGCTTCTATTTGCCAAGATTAGCAAGATTCATTAGCGGTCATGTTCTGACTGATTTTACTCTCTGAGGTCTGGATAAAAGCAAAGGGTTAAAAAATTCAGGAAATAGGGGAAATACTCTGATCATCAATCTCTTTAGATACCAAAAGCTGATGCTCTGTTACTAGCTGTAACTCTCAGTGCTGGGCTGACAGGAGGCGACCCTTCTACAGTTCTGAAGCCTGCATAGGTGGGTCTGGCCGCCATGGTCATTCATCAGGTCCAAGCATCACAGTATCTTGTTCTCCCATAAGCAGAACCAACAATCTCAATTCCATTTCTCAGTCTTAAGAAAGTCAGTTTCTGGAGATAAGTATGCCTCTGTGTATGTGAATATCTCTCCAATAGCATAGTCCCCACCTGTCCCTACCTAAAGTAGCTTGAACTGGGCTCCCACCAACCCCAGTGGGTCTATGGCATCAATTTTATAATAAATATTTGGTAATGCATAATTTTATTATGCAAAGATAAAATTTATACCCTACATATCCATGTGATTTTGAAAAAAGAAAAAAGAAGGGAAAAAAATAAAGAAAGGTAAATATAATGCCTTATTTGTATTATAAAAAAGAAATGAGAGGAAAAATACTTTATGATGAAATAATGTTAGTGTTTTAATATGATTTCACTAGAAAACATAAGGAAAGAATCCAGGTAATTGTATCACTGCAAGGATTCATTATGACTTACAGTCACAATTGTGGGCTGGTATAGCTGCACTGTATTGGCAAAGAAATACCTCAAGTATAATTTTAGTCAGCAATATGATGATGGTAACATTCTGAAGAAAACATACTGAAATCCTGCTTCAATTTCCACAATATTTCCCTGTGTAATAAAGAGTTTGACTTCATCCCAAAGAGAGGTCTAGTCCTTGTCTCCAGTTCTGCCTCTAAATCCCTGGAATTTCCTGAGTGATTGGCTTGTTTCATTATTCATTTTGGGCCCCTTGGATCACATCTGATCCTCTGTGCTGAGAAAACTCATATGCGGACAGCCCAGGGTTGGAAAGACTGAATATGTGATTAGGGGATTAAATTGTATGATATCAGAGATTTCTGGGTAAGAGACAGTGGCTGGTGATTGAGTTCAGTGATATTGGTAGCCATTCAATAAACTATGCCTACATAATAAAACTCCAATAAAAACTCTGGACAGTGAACCTTCCAAGTGGTCAATACACTGTGTATTTTGTCTAACATCAATCCCAGGAGGGTAACATATCCTGAAGATGTGGAAATTAAGCATCTGGAACTCTTTCAGACTTCACCCTAGGTGTCTCTGCCTTTGACTGGTTTTAATTTGTATCCTCTATAAAACTGTAAGAATACCACTTTACCAAGTTCTGTGAGTTTTTCTATAAAATGATCAAACCTGAGGGAGTCTGTGGGAATCCCCAAATCTGCAGCTACCCAACCTGCAATAAAGGTGATCCTGGAACTCATGAATTTGTGGTTACTGTCTGAAGTGAGGGCAGGAAGATGGTCTTGTGGGGTCTCTTTCTTTAGTCTGTGCTTGATTGATATCAATTGATCTGTGATATTATAGCTGCCTGTCACTACCACCACCACAAACACCTCAAATAATAGAACAGAAACCAGAACTGCATATCAATCTACCCATTTTTGCACTCACCAGCAATAACACAAACACTTAGAACACAAATGTACACAAATCAAGAGGAAAAGAAAAAATATATATAAAAGAAGCCAGAGACAATGAAGGGATATTTTCAATGTCATGGGGAACGAAGTAGTTGATAGTTAATTATATATCCAGTGAGGGAAAAGCAATGTCTCAAAAATGATGATCAAGTAAATTTTTTCAGAGAATCAATACTTGATAAAATTTGTTAATGGTATACTCATTATAAATGAAATATTAAAGCTAATAAAAATGATTCCTCTTGGAAGAAATTAAGAGCAACACCCAACATAAGAGACTACTCTACATGTGAACATCATCAGATGGTCAATACTGAAGTCAGTTTGACTATATTCTCTGTAGCTGAAGATGGAGAAGATTTCTACAGTCAGTAAAAACAAGACCAGGAGCTGACTTTGGCTCAGATCATAAACTCCTTATTGCAAAATTTAAACTTAAATTGAAGAAAGGAAGGAAAGCCATTAGGCCATTCAGGCATGACCTAAATCATATCCCTTATGATTATACAGTGGAAGTGACAAATAGATTCAAGGGATTAGATCTCATAGACAGAGTGCCTGAAGAACTATGGACAGAGGCTCATAACATTGTATGGGAGGTAGTGACCAAAACCATCTCAAAGAAACAGAAATGTAAGAAGGCAAAATGATGGTATGAGGAGGCCTTACAAATGGCTGAGAAAAGAAGAGCAACAAAAGGTGAAGGAGAAAGGGAAAGATATACCCAGCTGAATGCAGAGTTCCAAAGAATATCAAGGAGAGATAAGAAAGCCGTTTTTAAGTGAAGCAATGCAAAGAAATAGAGCAAAATACTCCATTGTGTATATGTACCACAGCTTTCTTATCCATTTATCTGCTGATGGACATCTAGGTTGCTTAATGGAGTATTACTCAGCCATTAAAAAGAATACATTTGAATCAGTTCTAATGAGGTGGATGAAACTGGAGCCGATTATACAGAGTGAAGTAAGCCAGAAAGAAAAACATCAATATAGTATACTAAAACATATATATGGAATTTAGAAAGATGGTAATGATAACCCTGTATGCGAGACAGCAAAAGAGACACAGATGTATAGAACAGTCTTTGGGACTCTATGGGAGAGGAAGAGAGTGGGGTGATTTGGGAGAATGATATTGAAACATGTATAATATCATATAAGAAACGAATCGCCAGTCTAGATTTGATGCAGGATAGAGGATGCTTGAGGCTGGTGCACTGGGATGATCCAGAGAGATGGTATGGGAGGGTGGTGGGAGGGGGGTTCAGGATTGGGAACACGTGTACACCCATGGTGGATTTATGTTGATGTATGGCAAAACCACAGTATTGTAAAGTAAAATAAAGCAAAAATACATAAATAAATATCAGCAAAAGAGACACAGATGTATAGAACAGTCTTTGGGACTCTATGGGAGAGGAAGAGAGTGGGGTGATTTGGGAGAATGATATTGAAACATGTATAATATCATATAAGAAACGAATCGCCAGTCTAGATTTGATGCAGGATAGAGGATGCTTGAGGCTGGTGCACTGGGATGATCCAGAGAGATGGTATGGGAGGGTGGTGGGAGGGGGGTTCAGGATTGGGAACACGTGTACACCCATGGTGGATTTATGTTGATGTATGGCAAAACCACAGTATTGTAAAGTAAAATAAAGCAAAAATACATAAATAAATAGAGCAAAATAATAGAATGGGAAAGACTAGCAATCTCTTCAAGAAAATTAGAGATACTAAGGAACTATTTAAGGCAAAGATGAGCACACTAAAGGACAGAAAGGGCAGAGACATAACAGCAGAAGAGATTAAAAAGAGGTGGGAAGAATACACAGAAGATCTGTACAAAAAAGTTCTCAATTACTTAGGTAACCATGATGGTGTGATCACTCACCTAAAGCCAGTCATCCTGGAATATGAAGTCAAGTGGACCCTTGGAAGCATCCTTATGAACAAAGATAGTGGAGGAGAGAAAATTCCAGCTGAGCTATTTGAAATCCTAAAAGATGATGCTGTTAAAGTTATAAGTTATAAACATTTGCTGCACTCAATATGCCAGCAAATTTGGAAGACTCAGCAGGGCCACAGGAATGGAAGAGGTCAGTTTTCATTCCAACCCCAAAGAAGGGCAATGCTAAAAAAATGTTCAAACTACCACACAATTGCATTCATTTCACATGCTAGCAAGTACAAGCTGGATTTAGAAAAGGTAGAATAAACAGAGATCAAATTGTCAACATCTGCTGAATCATAGAAAAAGCAAGAGAATTCCGGGAAAACATCTACTTTTACTTCATTGACTATGCTAAAGTCTTTGACTTTGTGGCTCACAATAAACTGTGGAAAATCCTTTTAGAAATGGGAATACCAGACTATCTTACATGCCGCATGAGAAAGCTGGATGCAAGTCAAGAAACTACAGAACAAGACATGTAACAACAGACTGGTTAAAAACTGGAAAAAGAGTATGGCAACCCTGTATATAGTCAACATGCTTATATAACTTATATGCAGAGTACATCATGCAAAATGTTGGGCTGGATGAATCAAAAGCCAGAATCAGATTGTCAGGAGAAAAAAAATAAAAAGAAGAGAAAACAAAAACAAATAAACAAAAATATAATTGTCCAGGGAAGTATCAACAACCTCAAATATGCAGATAATATCACCCTAATGGCAAAAAATGGAGAGAAACTAAAAATCCTCTCCATGAGCGTGAAAGAGAAGAGTGAAAAGGTTGTCTTAAAACTCAACATTTTAAAAGCAAAGATCATGGCATCCACTCCTATCACTTCATGGCAAAGAGATGGGGGAAAAAATGGAAACAGTGGCATATTTTATTTTCTTGGGCTCCAACATCACTGCAGATGGTGACTGCAGCATGAAATTAAAAGACACTTACCCTTGGAAGAAAAGTTATGACAAACCTAAACATTATATTAAAAAGCAGATACATCACTTGCTGACAATGATCTGTCTAGTCAAAGCTATGCTTTTTCCAGCAGTCACATACAGATGTGAGAGTCAGACCATAAAGAAGGCTGAACATTGAAGACTTGATACTTTTGAACTGTGGTGTTGGAGAAGACTCTTGAGAGTCCTTGGACAGTCAATCTTAAAGGAAATCAACCTTGTATATTCATTGGAGGGATTGGTGCTGAAGCTCTAATACTTTGCACACCTGTTACGAAGAATCAACTCATTGAAAAAAAACCCTGATGATAGGAAAGATTGAGTGCAGAAGAAGAAGAAGGCATTAGAGAATGAGATGAATGGATGACATCACCAACTCAACGGACATGAGTTTGAGCAAACTCCAGGAGATAGTGAAAATCAGAGAAGCCTGGCTTGCTGCAGTCCATGCGATCACAAAGAGTTGACCTGAAAAGCACTATACAGTAGTGCAAGTGACCTGGAAAGCACTATAAGCCAATTCAGCATGATTAAGACTTACACAATTATCACACAGCAGTAGGATACAAATTCAAGTTTCCATAGATTATAAACTAGGAGACAAAATGCTTTCTTCTCTGCAATCACCCTCTGTATTTTTTTCAGTCTTCTAACTTGATTGAGGCTTTCAGAGCTAAGTCAAAGATCTCTTTTGGTGACACTGCACTTGAAAATATATGGGTATTTTCAATGTCTTTTGAGATTGATTTATAACATAATTCCACAGTGATAAAAGATCATACTGTGTATGACTGCAATACTGTTAGACTATGAAATTTTTGAAACTTGTTTTATGTCCACTATAGTATTCTTGCCTGGGAAATCCCATGGACAGAGGAGCCTTGTGGACTACAGTCCATGGGGTCACCAAAGAGCTGGACACAACTTAGCAAATAAAGATCCACTACAAAAGAAAGCAAGAAAGAAACATGTAAGAGTCAATAAAATAGAAAATAAAGAATAATTTTGTAGATTTAAGCCTCAATATCCAAGTAATTGGGCTTCCCAGGGTGGCACTAAGGGTAAAGAACCCATTCACCAATTCAAGAGACTCAGGGGATATGAGTTTGACCCCTGGGTCAGGAAGATGCCCTGGAGGAGGGCGTGGCAACCCATCCAATATTCTTGCCTAGAGGATCCCATGAACAGAGGAACCTGGCAGGCTATGGTCCATAGGGTCACAAAGAGTCAGACACAACTGAAGTGACTTAGCATGCAGGCAAGCACACAGGTAATTACATTAAATGTAAATGAGCTAAACACTCCAAGTGAAAAGATAGGTTCAGATTGGGAAACACAGTTCAATTTACCAGGAAAACAAAAAGAAGTCAAAATTGGTAACTGCTACATGGATCAAGGGAGCCCCAGAAATCAAAAATTCAATAGGCTTTGTGTTTACCTTATAAGGTGAAAGGGGAAATTTATATTTTCATCCTTAGGTAATAATTACACAGAGAGACAGGAAAAAATGCATAAACACACATATGCACAAACAGAGGTTATTTAATTTCTCAGAAAGTTTCACAAATTATTGTTAAATAAATGACAGATAATATTACTTCTGTATTCTAAGTGGCTAAATCTAGGAGAGATAAGCCACAGTCAAAAGTTACTGAATTTCAGGAAAGAAAAAGTAATTAAAACAACTGCAAGTGGTTTGAAAAATAAAATGATAACTCCTATTTTCTTTAATATGCTCCCTGTTTAATCATGAGTATATTTTTAATTTTTTTAATTGGAGGATATTTATAATATTGTGCTGGTTTCTGTACAACAATGTGAATCAGCCATATATATATATATATATATATATCCCCTCCTGAAAGTCCCTCACACCCTTCTCCACTCCACCCGTCTAGGTCATCACAGAACACTAGTTTGAGCTTCCTGTGTTACATAGCAATGTCCCACTGTGTGTGTGTGTGAGTCGCTAAGTCATATCTAACCCTTTGTGACTCCATGGATTGTAGTCTGCCAGGTTCCTCTGTTCATGGAATTCTCCAGGCAAGAATACTGGAGTGGGTTGCCATGCCCTTCTCCAGGGGATCTTCCTGACCCTAGGATAGAACCCAGGTCTCCTAAATTGCAGACAGATTCTTTATCATCTGAGCCACCAAGGAAGCCCAATATGTTCCACTAGCTATCTATTTTAAGCATGGTAGTGTATATATGTTAATGCTATTGTCTCAATTTATCTGCTGTGTCCACAAGTTTTTTTCCTTATGTCTGTGTCTCTATTCCTGCCCTGCAAATAGGTTTATTAATATAATTTTAAATGTCTCATGGATGATTCTAATTCAAAGTGAGCAATGAGAATCAATGTTTCATGTTATCAAGGATAACAGGGCACTAATATTCTAATTCTATATCTTTTACTTACTATTCTATGGTGTAAAGCTTCCTAGAGAAAAGACGTTAAAAATGGAGATGTCTGGGCCCAAAACAGCAGAAATTCGGATTTGATGAATCTTGAGACTTGTCCAGGAGTTTGCATTTTTCAAGGTCATCAGGGAATTCTGATGAAGATAACACTACCCTTTGCAAATATCCATCTGAAGATACTGAGCACATTTATTCATTATATTTTTCAATGTAAACCTGAAGGGTGGCTCCTCTTTAAAGTTCCAAGTAAGAAGAATCTAGAGAGATCCATCCATGGAGATCAGAGTGCCTTTAGAAGGGGGATGTGTATCTCAAAGCCTGGTTTGGCATTGCTGAAGGGCAAAGTGGATGGGGGTTTACTTGAGGAACAAATTCCTGAGAGCCCTTCCCAGGGTGGCCTTGGAGCCTGAAGGTAGATGTGAACATTGAGACCTCTGCTTCCTCCTATTCGGGAGAATTTGGAAGATGAGAAGAAAGGAATGGAGATGGAGAATGCTGTTCCAATACCCATTTGCCTATGAAACTTTCAAAAGAATGCTTCCATAATTTCTGGGACTGATGCAAAGAGGGACAGACCTCAACAAAGGACATGGGAGTAGTGGGCCTCCCTAGGGAGCTGTGGGTAGGGGAAAGCTACAGAGCAAGAGCTCTGTTGGGAGCACTGTCAGATTAAAAGGAGAAAAGCTAATATTCTGTGATAGGATTACTTGGTGATAAAAAGAGCCAGGGTGAAACTGGACCCTTCTCACCAGAAATCACATACACCATGCGGGCATAAGTCTCCCCGTGAAGAGAGAAAGAAAAGCTTACAGACTCAGAACACACTAGAGACTGCTGTCTACACACCTCTGACTATGTGATCCATGTCAGCCTCCACAGTCTGTTTACCTAGTTCTCAGCCTAGAGGGAGACAGATTCAGAGCTGGGCTAGGACTGAAACTGGAGAAAATGTTCCTCCTCTCATCCAGAAATCCCAGAGCCACAGTTCAAGACTATGTGGTGGGACAGCTAGGGAAGAGCAGAAAAAGAACATTTGAAGGAAGTATTTATTAATACACAAAGACTATTTCAGTGAAACCTCACTGAACTGATATCCCTCAGTAAATTGGTTAATTGCTACCTAATAGAAGACAGGAGATACCCTCACCACTCAGTGCCTGGACATTTCCATTTATCCCTTTCTTCTTAGGTCTCAGTAACTCCCCTGGTAGTCACATTGCACGTTATTTCAAGGAAAGGCTACATCCTCAGCAGGTCCTAAGTGGGCTTGCCTTTTCTTCTCTTTTCCTTATTATCTGGATAAAGATCTTGAGTTCACATTCCGACCACAACAAAGATCCTGTGCTGATGCAGGGGCCGCAGCACTGATGGCAATCAACACCAGTTAGGAGCTGTGGGGTCACCAGATGGACTAAACTTGAGCTATTCCAGCACAGGCAAAGTTGGGCTGGGACTACTTGTCCATCAACCTGGCTTTCTCTCCTCGTGCATGCTTGGAGTGCTGAGAGCTGCCTTGCAGGTGGGAAACAATTGCATTACCATAAACCTCCAATTAGAGAGCCTCCCAGGCAGGCTGATCTGATCCCTTTACAAGAGCTGCTGAAGGCGGCCAAGTTCTGTCCCAGATCTTCATATTCAGTCACTCAGATTATACAGGAAGTTACAAAACAGAGATTTGGAGAAGGAACTCTGCCCAATGAGTTTGGCACCTGAGAGCTGCACACAGACATAGCTTCTGGTACAGGAAAGATTAGAAATTAGTAAACAGATCAGTTTCTGGTTTTAGCATGTGGACTGGGAAAAGACTAATTCTCTCCTTTCTGAAAGCCTGCTTTGGCTCTGGGATACTCTGTGCTATCAGGGATGTTTATAATTCATATGCTTTTACAAAAATACCAGGAAGATCAGTGGGAGGACAGTCTTTCCACTAGACTATGAGCCATACCTCTATGATTATGCATCCTTTCATAGTAAAGCAAAAGCTAATATTGCTAATGCAATCTTCACTAAAGTGTTCACAATATAAACATTTATTTAAATATAAAGTTTCCTTTTCTAGATTCAAGATGTTTGGTTTTAAATTATTCATTCTAGTAAACCATAAACAGAGTTCTAGTTTCTAAATGTTAAACATCTACACACACCTATACACACTTTCAATAAAAAATTAGTAAGCAAAAGTGAGATAGTGAGGAATGTACAATAACCCTTAATATGTCACAAAAATAACAGATTATCTGAATTTAGACAAAGTAGTGGAATCTGGTCTGTGTAAGGGTAACACCAGCATTTTCTTTATTTTATTTCTTCAAGTCCAAACACCTGAATCAATAGTTAACTAAAATAGTCAAAAGCTACCAAATCCTAGCCTTTATCAAATATGTGCATGAATGATGTAAGTCTTCCATGAGCCCAGGGTCACTTTGATCCTTTCCTTGGCTCATAAACCAGCATGTATGCTCATGAGGACAAAGGAGGTGGGCACGACAGCTGAGCCAGGAGCTGCAGGAGGGTCTTTGAAAGGAGGGCACGGATGACGGTGAGTCTTAGATTGCTTCAGAGACTGACTAAAGTCAGTCTGGAAGAGAAAGACAATGAAAAGTGGAATTTTTATCAATTGAACTCATCTTCTGATCCTTCTCTATTGCTATCTACAGGTTGTAAGCACAAAATCTTATGTTCAGTGGTGTTCTGATGAAATCAAGTTGGATTGAATGACACTTAGGTGTCTCTGCCCCAGAAAGATCTGAAACTTGAGGTCAGAAACTTAATTATTGTTACCACAAGGGACTAATAGGGGAAGCAATGGCCCTAGGCTATTTGCAAAGTGTCTTAGCTAAAAAAAAAAAAAAAAAAAAGGATTTCTCATTCATCTGTAAGTAATGAATTTGCTTGATACCCTTGTATTCCCAAAACCTAAAGTGGCAGTATTTTAATCTTTTTTAAGGATTTTTTTCATCAGCTTTATACTCAAGGATGGTTCAGAGGTAAGCTACCAGTTATCTGAGGAGATTATGAGACACAGTCAGTAAGTGAAAGTCAAAACTTACATAGGCCACTCTGCCACTTTCCAATGCTTATGTGTAAATACAGGTAAACAAGCCATTTTGTTCAGAATGCTCAAATGGGGAGCAATAAGAAAGTGGATTTAGATGACCTGTGGTGGTTCACAGAACAGATACTTTATGAGGCCAAGGTATAAACATGGTTATTGTTATTCTGAAGCCTCCTAAATAAGGCAGCATTGCCAATGGCTGATTTGCTCATTTTTTCAGGAAACCCCCTGTGGAGAGACCAGCAAGATTCCTGCTGGTAAAAGACCACAGTTTTCATTACATAACATACAAGCAAAGTTTAGAACCTGGGTTTTTAATAAGAAGAGTCTAAGTTCAAGTTTCCAGTGTATGGTCATAACTACTTATATTGCAGTTTCAGAACAAATGCTTCTGAAAGAGCTGACAGTAAATTTCACTGTATTAAACTTATAAAAAATTATTATTTTTAATTGATTGATGATTACATTACAATATTGATTTAATTTCTTTTTTATTTTAATTTTTACTTTATTTTGCTTTATAATACTATATTGGTTTTGCCATACATTGACATGAATCAGCCACAGGTGTACATGAGTTTTCAATCCTGAACTCCCCTCCCACCTCCCACCCCATATCATCTCTCTGGATCATCCCTGTGCACCAGCCCCAAACGTTCTGTATCCTGTATCGAACATAGACTGGCGATTTGTTTCTTACCTGATAGTATACATGTTTCAATGCCATTCTCCCAAATCATCCCACCTTTTCCCTCTCCCACAGAGTCTAAAAGTCTGGCCTATACATCTGTGTCTCTTTTGCTGTCTTGAATACAGGGTTATCATTACCATCTTTCTAAATTCCATATATATATGTGTTAGTATACTGTATTGGTGTTTTTCTTTCTGGCTTACTTCACTCTGTATATAATCTGCTCCAGTTTCATCCATCTCATTAGAACTGATTCACATGTATTCTTTTTAATGGCTGAGTAATACTTCAACATTGATTTAATTTGTCATACATCAACATTAATTAACTATAGGTATACATATGTCCCCTCCCTCCTGGATCTTCCCCCCATCTCCTGCCCATTCCTACCCCTCTAGGTTGTTATAGAGCCCTCTTGAGCTCCCTGAGTCATACAGCAAATTCCCAGTGGCTCTCTATTTACATATATTAGTGTATGTACTTCCATGCTACCCTACCCATTCATCTCACTCTCTCCCTCTTCTCCCCTACTCTGCCCATGTGAAGTGAAAGTCGCTCAGTCATGTTCGACTCTTTGTGACCCCGTGGTCTATACAGCCCATGGAATTCTCCAGGCCAGAATACTGGAGTGGGTAGCTTTGCCTTCTCTAGGGGATCTTCCCAACCTAGGGATCAAATCCAGGTCTCCCGCATTGCAGATGGATTCTTTACCAGCTGAGCCACAAGGGAAGCCCATACTTGTCCATGTTTGTTCCTTATGTCTGCATCTCCAATGCTACTCTGCAAACAAGTTCATAAGTACCATCCTTCTAGATTCCATATATATGTGTTAATATACAATATTTGTTTTTCTTTTTCTGATTTACTTCACTCTATATAATTATCCACCTTATTATCATCCACCTTATTAAAACTAACTCTGATGTATTCCTTTTTATGCTAAGTACTGAGCGACTTCACTTTCACTTTTCACTTTCGTGCATTGGAGAAGGAAATGGCAACCCACTCCAGAGTTCTTGCCTGGAGAATCTCAGGGACCGCAGAGCCTGGGGGGCTGCCATCTATGGGGTCGCACAGAGTTGGACACAACTGAAGCAACTTAGCAGCAGCGGCGGCAGCAGTATTCTATTATACTATGATGCACCACAGCTTCTTTATCCATTCATTTGTCAATAGATATCTAGGTTGCTTCCTTGTCCTAGCTATTGTAAATGGTGCTGCAATGAACTTTGGGCTATGTGTGTCTTTTTCAGTTTTGGTTTCTTCAAGGTATATGCCCAGAAGTGGTATTGCTAGATCATATGATGTTTTTCCCCTTCATGGATCACTGCCTTGTTGTAGTGAATGGGCTTGCATAACTCAATGAAACTATAAGCCATGCCAGGCAGGTTACCCAAGATAGATGGGTCATAGCAGAGACTTCTGACAAAACGTGATCCACTGGAGGAGGGAATGGCAAACCACCCCAGTATACTTGCCATGAGAACCTCATGAACCACAAAAAAAGGTCAAAAAGATATGACACTGAAAGATGAGTCCCCCAGGTCTTGGGAAGAGTGGAGGAGAATCACCAATAGCCCCTGAATGAATGAAGCAGCTGGGCCAAAGCAATTCAAAAGTGTGGATAATGACGAACTGTGGAAAGTTCTTAGAGAGATGGAACACCAGACCAAGACCATCTTACCTGTCTCCTGAGAAACCTGTATGTGGGTCAAGAAGCCACAGTGAGAGCCCTGTATGGAAGACCTGATTGATCCAGTATTGAAAAAGGAGTAAGACAGAGCTGTCTGCTGTCACCCTGTTTGTTTAACCTATATGCTGAGCACATCAAGAGAAATGCCAGGCTGGATGAGTTACAAGCTACAATCAAAACAGGCGGGAGAAATATCAACAATCTCAGTTATGCAGATGATATCATTCTAATGGCAGAAAGCGAAGAGCCTCTTGAGGGTGAAGCAGGAGCATGAAAGAACTGGCTTAAAAAAAAAAAAAAAAAAAAACTTAAGATCATGGCATCCAACCCCATTACTTCATGGGAAATAGAAGGGGAAAAGCTGGAAGTAGTGACAGATTTCCTCTTCTTGAGCTCCAAAAATCACTGTGGACAGTGACTGCAACCATGAAATCATAAGACGATTACTTCTTGGCAGGGAAGTGATGACAAACTTAGACAGTGTGTTTAAAAATGGAGACATTACTCTGCCAACAAAGGTCCATATGGTCAAGGCTGTGTTCTTCCCAGTGGTCACATATGGTTGTTAGAGCTGAACCATAAAGAAGGGAGAATGCCAAAGAATTGATGCCATAGAACTGAGAATAATTGATGCCATAGAACTGCTGGAGAAGACTCCTGAGAGTCCCTTGGACAGCAATATCAAACCAGTCCATCTTAAGGGAAATCAACTCTGAAGATTCACTCGAAGGACCGATGCTGAAGCTCCAGTATTTTGGTCACCTGATCTGATCATGCTACTCGTTGGAAAAGTGCCTGATGCTGGTAAAGACTGAGTGCAAAAGGAGAAGAGGGTATCAGAGGATGAGATGGCTGGACATCACTGATGCAATGAACATGAACTTGGGCAAACTCTGGGAAATGGTGGAGGGACAAGGAGTCCTGCAGTCCTTGTTGCAAAGAGTCAGACACAACTGGATGATTGAACAACAACAGCAATGGTGGTTTACTCCTAGTTTATTTATTTATTTTTTTAAGAAATCTCCATACTGTTTTCCATAGTGCCTGTATCAATTTACATTCCCACTGGCAGTACAAGAGGGTTCCCTTTTCTCCACACCCTCTCCAGCACTTTTTGCTTATAGATTTTTTTTTTTTTTATGGCCTAACAGGTGTGAGGTGGTATTTCATTGTAGTTTTGATTTGTACTTCTTCCATCACTTCATGGGAAATAGATGGGGAAACAGTGGAAACAGTGTCAGACTTTATTTTTTGGGGTTCCAAAATCACTGCAGATGGTAACTGCAGTCATGAAATTAAAAGACACTTACTTCTTGGAAGGAAAGTTATGACCAACCTAGATAGTATATGCAAAAGCAGAGACATTATTTTGCCAACAAAGATCCATCTAGTCAAGGTTATGGTTTTTCCAGTAGTCATGTATGGATGTGAGAGTTGGACTGTGAAGAAAGCTGAGCAACGAAGAATTAATGCTTTTGAACTGTGGTGTTGGAGAAGACTCTTGAGAGTCCTTTGGACTGCAAGGAGATCCAACCAGTCCATTCTAAAGAGATCAGTCCTGGGTGTCCTTTGGAAGGAATGATGCTAAAGCTGAAACTCCAGTACTTTGGCCACCTCATGCGAAGAGTTGACTCATTGGAAAAGACTCTGATGCTGGGAGGGATTGAGGGCAGGAGGAGAAGGCGATGACAGAGGATGAGATGGCTGGATGGCACCACCAACTCGATGGACATGAGTTTGAGTGAACTCTGGGAGTTGGTGATGGACAGGGAGGCCTGGCGTGCTGCAGTTCATGGGGTTCCAAAGAGTCGGACACAACTGAATGACTGAACTGAACTGAACTGACCTGAATAATGAATGCAGTTGAACATTTCTTCATGTATTTATTTGCCATCCAAATGTCTTTGTCGAAACGTCTGTTTAGGTCTTTTCCTCACTTTGTGATTGGGTTGTTTGTTTTTCTGGTATTGAGTTGTATGAGCTGCTTATATATTTTGGAAATTAATCCTTGCCAGTTGTCTCATTTGCTGTTATTTTCTCTCTCTCTGAGTGTTGTATTTTTACATTGTTTATAGTTTCTTTAGCTGTTCATAAGCTTTTAAGTTTAATTAGGTCCCACATGTTTATTTTCTTTTATTTCCATCATTCTAGGAGGTGTATCATAAAGGATCTTGCTATGATTTATGTCATAGAGTGTTCTGCCTATGTTTTCTTCTAAGAAGTTTATGCTTTCTTGTCATATATTTTTAATTCATTTTGATCTATATACAGAAAACTATAAAGCACTGATAACAAAAAAAGAAAGACAGCATAAATAAATGGAGGGATATTTTATGCTCCTGGGTTGGAAGAATCAATATTGTGAAAATGACTATACTACCAAAAGCAATCTGCAGATTCAATGTGATCCCTATCAAATTATCACTGGCATTTTTCACAGAACTAGAACAAAAAAATTCACAATTCATATGGAAACACAAAAGACTCCAAATAGCAAAGCAATCTTGAGAAAAAAGAATGGAGCTGAAAGAATCAACTTACCTGATTTCAGACTATACTACAAAGCTACAGTCATCAAGGCAGTATGGTCGTGACACAAAAACAGAAACATAGATCAATGGATTTATATTTCCACACACATATAGACATTTTATCTTTGACAAAGGAGGCAAGAATATACAATGGGAAAAAAATAATCTTTTCAATAAGTGGTTCTGGAAGAACTGGACAACTATGTGTAAAATAATGGAATTAGAACACTTCCTAACAGCATACATAAAGATAATCCCTGTACTAATATTGAAGAGGGATCGAAGTGAATAGAGACTTCATAGAGACAGGAGTCCTTTTGTCAAGGCAGGGTGGATACCGAATGCTTCCAGCAAAAACTGCCCAGCAAGACTCAAAACTTGATATGTTACTACTTTTCCAAAGCTGAATCAAAGTTGTTTATAACTTGTTGTTTTATCTTTATAATCATTTTAGCATATTAACTATTTACCACATGGTCACCTGTAGGGCTAACACAGAATATGGAGAAAGATGGTTTGAATCTGGTTTGAAAAATTAACATGGTGATAATAACAATTTCACAAAATAGTTGTCAGATAATAACTAGAAAAGGGGAGGTCTGTGCACTTTTATGTATTCACTATATACACTTAAATTTTTATTGTAAAAAATGCAAATAAATGCACAAGTTTGATCGATTTTCAAAAATTTGTTACAAAATGGATATGTAACAACCACCTAGGTAAAGAAAGCCCCTCTGGCTCCTCCTAGTCACTGCTCTGTGCCTCTAGTGATCAGTATCTTGATTTCAAAATAATCACATTTTTGTGTTTATTTCTAGTTTTCATCCTGAGCATGAATATTATCAACACATGAATGCTGTCTCTGAATACTACAATTTGGTTTCATTTGCACTTTGACATTCATATAATTGTAATCATACTGTATGTACACCTTTTTTCTGGCTTCTTTACACAATATGTCCAGGTTTTTTGTTGTTGTTGTTGTTGTTGTTTGTTTGATTGATTGATTTTTTTATTGAAGGATAGTTGTTTTACAGAATTTTGTTGTTTTCTGTCAAACCTCAACATGAATCAGTCTTCAGTACAGTTCAGTTCAGTCGCTCAGTTGTGTCCGACTCTTTGCAACCCTATGAATCAGTCTTAGGTATACATATATCCTCTCCCTTTTGAACCTCCCTCCCATTTTCCACCCCATCCCACCACTCTAGATTGATACAGATAAAATATTATCTATTTTACACATGGTAATGTCAGTTTCCATACATCTCACCTTCTCCTCCCCTCTCCCCATGTCCATAAGTCTATTTTCTATGTCTGTTTCTCCATTGCTGCCTTGAAAATAAATTCTTCAGTACCATTTTTCTAGATTCCATATATATGCATTAGAACACAATATTTTTCTTTCTCTTTCTGACTCTTTCCACTCTGTACAATAGGTTCTAAGTTCATCCACCTCATCAGAACTGACTCAAATGTGTTCCTTTGTGTGGCTGAGTAATATTCCATTGTGTATATGTACACAACTTTTTTATCCATTCATCTGTCAATGGACATCTAGGTTGCTTCCATGTTCTAGCTATTTTAAATAGTGCTGCAATGAACACTGGGATACATGTGTATTTTTCAATTTTGGTTTCCTCAGGGTATATGCCTAGGAAGGGGATTGCTGGGTCCTATGGTGGTTTTATTCCTAGTTTTTTAAGGAATCTCCATACCATCTTCCATAGTGGCTGTATCAATTTACATTCCCACAAAGAGTGCAAGAGCATTCCCTTTTCTCCACACCCTCTCCAGAATTTATTGTTTGTAGACTTTTTGATGATGGCCATTCAGACCAGTGTGAGGTGATATCTTTTATTGGAGTTAGTCCTGTAGGTGTGGAGTGCCTGTGTGACTAACTCCAGCCCCTCCATGAGTCAGACTGGTACAGTGATCCAGCATGGCCCCAAGTCCCAGGAACACCAACCAGGTGTTCACTGTGGACCACAGGTACATCAGCAATGTAGTGTGGCCCAAAGTCTCATGTAGACAAGACTTGTAGGAAAGAGGAAGTAAGCGGGGTTAGAAAGATGTAAAATCTTCTCATTCATTGGAAAAGTAGTAAATTAAAAAGAAAAAGATTTGAATAATATGACTCCACAGATGCAATGAAACAGAGAGCTTGGTGCTGCCTGGAGCGGTTGCAGCTGTGCTGTGTAGTGGAGTGGTGGATGTGAAGATGCAGAGAGACAGAAAGGACCCTAACAGGTGCCTTTTCATATACTCCAGCCAAACCAATCCTTCCAGACTACTCACATCTTGAGTTTGGAATTCTTTGATTTCTAGAAAAGGTGTCAGAAAAACATTTATATGGATTCCTGTAGTGTCTATCTGTGAGGGAAGGGGAATACCAGGGTAAGGATAAAAGGCATATATATACATATACATATGTGCACATTCTAAGCCAAAAAGTCATCCTCCCAGTCCATAAACAAAGGTGAAGAGGATCTGACAAGGAACTCAACAGAATTTTCAACCCCGTGGGCCTAAATCATTGCTTTCGATGGAAGTTGTAGAATTACAGGATAAACATTATGAAGTAAATATTGCGCACAATGGGGAGGGAATTAGCTGTGCAATTTCCATTAATGCTAATGAGACTTTGGTGGTTAATTTCCCATGCCTTGTGCTGAATATTTGCTCCAATTAGTTATGTGAAGCTTATGCCACATTGCTCCTGACCAAGTTTTCACTTTTGGGGAGGGGTGCAGTGGGGAGTGCGTAATTGTCTTCACTGTTTCCTCCGGTTTCAGATAGTGAAGGCAAGGCTGAAGTCTAATCATATTGTTTTCTCCTTCAGATGAAAAGTCTCTGAGAAACTAGCACTTTGCCAAAACTTTTGAAATGCACACCCCCTTGGAAATCATTGTTTTCATTAGCAAGCTACCTGCTGGGGCATTCTCTTAGAGGAGACAGGTTTATTTTCATTTATTTATTTCACTCCAAAGAATAATTTCATCTCTATTCTCATTAGACCTACAGTTTGGTTTAACATCCCTATTACTTCCATGATGATGCTCCAGATAATAGGAAATTAGAGGAGATGTGGGAGTGAGTTTCAGAGGAGTACAGTTGAATGGAACAGTCCATAGCAAGCTTTTATTCCTGTGTACCAGATAGGGTTTGCTGTTTTGTTGCTAAGAAATACATGTATATCTCATTTATGGAACCTCTCATGCCTATCTTAGTAGGAAGAGAGGGTAGACTTTTTTTCAGTAGCTTGTGAGAAAGACATGAAAATGGGGATAAATACAACCCAGGCTTCAAGCTGGATTCATGTGGTTTTGTGGGTCAAGAAGCACCTAGAGCATCAGCAGAGGGGACCACAACATCATGGGCTCTGGAACAAAGAGAATGAGGACTATATAATCCTGGATATTGGGGAAAGGACTTGATAAATATACGTTCAAATAGGCTGCCTTGAGGCTTTATTTCAAACATTTCTGTTAACCTCACAGCTCTTCTTCAGGACAGAAATGGGGTCTGGTAGATGTGAGAACACAACTGCTGATCATGAATCAGAAGGAATTACTAAATTTTGATTGAGAAACATATTCTAGCAGAAAACTACAAACTGTTCCTCCAATAAATATTCTCCATAACAAAAAAAATCAAAATTAAATATCTTATTGAAACCTGAAAAAAAGAATCCTGAAAAGATATTAATAAGTAAGAGAATATAAATAAAACCAATTGTTTAATAACTGTCCTGATATATGTAAGGCATGCAAAATGTCACTAATACAGTCTTCAGTTAATAGGTATGCAATGAATATAGGCTGAATATATTAATGGATAGTCTCAAAGCTTGCCACCCTTAGATTGGAAGATATTATTTTCATACCTTCTTAATAGGTCTAGAAAAATAACCTACCATCAGAAAAGAGGCATTTCCATGTCCTAATCATCAGATTTCTCTTTCTTCTTCATAAAATAACTCAATTTACCTTTACTATATCTACAGTGAGTGAGTGAGTGAGTGAAGTCGCTCAGTCATGTCCGACTCTTTGCGACCCAATCACAGCTATCTTGTATTGAATGGTTCCTATAGGTCAAGCAGTGTTTCCCAGGTGGTTCAGTGGGTAAAGAACCTGCCTGCAATTCAGGAGACACTGGAGATATAGGTTTGATTTCCTAGGTCAGGAAGATTCCCCTGGAGGAGGGCATAGCAACCCACTAGAGTATTCTTGCCTGGATAATCCGATGGACAGAGGAGCCAGCAGGTAGAGTCAGACACAACTGCTGAAGCAACTCAGCACAGCACAGCATATGTCAAGCAATACTCTAAGCATCTTATGCTGCTGCTGCTGCTGCTAAGTCGCTTCAGTCCTGTCCGACTCTGTGCGACCCCAGAGACGGCAGCCCACCAAGCTACCCCGTCCCTGGGATTCTCCAGGCAAGAACACTGGAGTGGGTTGCCATTTCCTTCTCCAATGCGTGAAAGTGAAAGTGAAGTTGCTCAGTCGTGTCCCACTCTTAGCGACCCCATGGACTGCAGCCCACCAGGCTCCTCCGTCCATGGGATTTTCTAGGCAAGAGTACTGGATGGGTTGCCATTGCCTTCTCTGAAGCATCTTATAGGCATTGACATATTTGATCTTCCTAGTAATTCTATGATGCAGATATTACTATTATTATCATTTTATAAGTGTAAAAGATACAGCATAGAGAGTCTTGGTAGCATGCTCAAAGTCACTAGTCATTTAAAAAATCAGGATTTGAAGCCAAGATCCCTGACTCCAGATCCCCTTCATTCCTTTCTTTCCTTCTTTTTCTTTTCAACAATTTATTTTTTATTTTTTTTAAATAACACCAAAAACATTTTGCATTGGAGTATAGCCAATTAACAATGTTGTGACAGTTCCAGGAGAACAGTGAAGAGACTCAGCCATATATATTCACGTATCCATTCTCCCCTAAACCTCCCTCACATCCAGGCTGGCATGTAACAGTGAACAGAGTTCAATATGTTTTTCAATAAGTTTTTGTTGATTATCCATTTTAAGTATAGCGGTGGATACTGACCTTTCCAAAGTCCTTAACTATCCCTTCCCCCTAATAACCATGAGTTTGTTTTCTAAGTCTGTGAGTCCTTCTTTCTTTAAGAGTGTCTTTGAAATATAATTCACATACTATTGTGAGATTATTGTGTTCTCCCCCAAAATTCATATGTTCAGTTTTTAACTCCTGCTACCTCAGAATGTGATCATATTTGGAAACAGGGCTTCACAGAAGTGATTACATTAAAATGCATTCATTAGGATGGCCCTAATTCAATATAATTTCTGTCTTTATACAAAGAGGAAATGAGGACAAAGGTAGATACAGAGGAAGACAAGGCAGGGACACCGGAAGATGAAACAGCTATCTGTAACCTAGGAAGAAGGCCTGGAATGGATTCATCCCTCACAGGCCACAAAAGAATCCAGTCCTGCTGATACCTTGTAGTCTCCAAAACTATGAGAAAATATATATTTCTATTTTTTAAGCCACCCAGTATGTGATACTTTGCTACTGCTGCCCTAGCAAACTAATACACATATCATCCACATTACTTACTTAACATGTCAATTACCTACTTAACATGTACAATCCAGTTTATGTCTATTCACTACAGCTGTACAACCATCACCACAATCATTTTTAAAACAACTCATCACCCATCAGAAATCCGTACTCATAAGCTGTCACTCTTCATCCACAGCCCCTAGCAACCACTAGCCTACTTCCTGTCTCTATGGAGTTGCCTATGCTGGACATTTCATAAAAATAAATGATACAATATGTGGCTTTTTGCATCTGATTTCCTTGACTTAGAACCCACTTTGTTAACAAATGTGTGACACTGTCTTACTGCCTCACCTCTTTATTCTTAACTTGTCAATATATGACAATAAATTTCTAACCATTACTGTTAATACATATACAAAGTCAAAGGCACTCTGAAATAATAAACTTCAGACAAATCACTGAAATGTATAACTGCGTGGAGGAGTGACTGCAGTGCAAGCCAGTAATAAAATGCACCAAAAATGTAAAAATGTGCACATAAAAATTAATCTAGAATATATTGGCATTTTCTCCTGAATTACATGAATAGCCTTGTCTGCATTTCTGGGGTCTTTAAATGCCTTCACAGAATTTCAGTTGCCCCTCCTTGTTTCCGGCTTCTCATGTGGAGCTAGTTGTTGGGAAACAATTCGCCTGCCAATGCAGGAGTCATAAGAGATGCAGGTTCAATCCCTGCGTTGGGAAATTCCCTGGAGAAGGGCGTGGAAACTCACTCCAGTATTTTTACCTGGAGAATCCCATGGACAGACAGAGTCTGGCAGGCTACAGTCCACGGGTTGCAAAGAATCTGACCCAAATGAAGCAACTTAGCATGCACTCCTTGTTTACTGCCTATCAGTGATATAGGTAAAAAGAGTGAGAGAGACACTTCAATCACTATTTTAAAAGTCATTTCCCAAGAGACCCTTGGGAAAGAGAAAAATGAAAGACCTATTCATTTATAGACCGTCAGACCCATTTTAGGCAACTCTGCCCATGAAATGCTCTGTCCTCTATAATATACTACTTACAAATTAGTTACATCTCGGCTTAGAGGCAAGAAAGTGGGTATCAGTTCTGTGGGTTTATCTGGAAGGAATGTGATACAGAAGGGAAAACTTGTTTTCCTTAAATTATAAAGAAATAAATAACTGTATGGATCAAGCTTTCATTTTGCTTGTGTTTGAATTTTAGCCTCATCTGAATGTGAAAACCCAAGTGTGAGACTCATTTGGTGTGATGCTGGATGAAACAAGTAGCTTAGCCTGCTCTATGTGATCTAGGGACACCATATGTTCATAAGATCCGATCTCTCTGGCAAATGTGTGGGAGAGAAAATGAAACCTGGAATGCAGAATAGGAAGTAAGGGAGAGCAGTAACCATCACACAACTTTCTAAAGTTCCAGAGCTTGTAGGGGTGGCTTTTGACATTCTTAGGTCTTAGAAATACTGAGAAAATACTCTGGAAATAGTATTAACTTCTCTGCATCTTTCTTTCAAGAAATAGATCTTTATAGAACATCTATTGTATATCCTTGCCCCATGCCAGGCACCAGACTTGAGACAAGCAGCCAAGAAAACACTGTCCTGGAACTTGAGGATTTTGTAGAAAACATCAACACTTTTGATACAAACAATAAAGAATTCCATTAAAAGAGCAAACCAGGAAGGCTACAGGGAGAAAACAGATAAAATTTAGAACAAGTGGTCAGGAATCTTTTGGCTTCACATGATAGAAATCAAACTGAAAAAGGAATGTATTCATTAACCAAAACCCCAGGAATATTGCTGGTTTCAAGCAAGTGGGGATCAAAATGTGCAAATTATATCCTCATTTTTACCACACTTTCACACTCTCTACCTCCATCCCTATCTCAGCACTCATCTCCTCACAGGTTTTTTCTTTTTCTGGAAGCTCTGTTCATATGGCAGAAAGAGGGCCACTCCAATCTCTGAGCACACAGTCTTCACTGTGACCCCAGAGACAAACATCTTTCCTCTCCAATTTCCACCTACCTAGTCTCTTAGAGGCATGCTTACTATGTCTGCCTGGACATAATACACCTTGTGGACAGAATACCATGGACAGAGGACCATGGTACAACAGCCTGGCCTAATGCTTATCCCTGAGACCAAGAGTAAATGAGGCACTGTGACCGAGTCTCCTCATAACCTGTGAGATGGAGAAAGTGAAAGTGAAAGTGAAGTTGCTCAGTCCTGTCCGACTCTTTGTGACCCCATGGACTGTAGCCTACCACGCTCCTCCCTCCATGGGATTCTCCAGGCAAGAGTACTGGGGTGGGTTGCCATTTCCTTCTCCAGGGGAGATGGAGAAGAGGCAATCAATAATAAGGCAACTGGAGATGACTCTTGAGAGTCCCTTAGACAGCAGGAGATCAAACCAGTCAATTCTAAAGGAAATCAACCCTGAACATTCATTGGAAGGACTGGTGTTGAAGCTGAAGTTCCAATACTTTGGCCACCCGATGTGAAGAGCCAACTCACTGGAAGAGACCCTGATACTGGGAAAGATTGAAGTCAGGAGGAGAAGGGAATAACAGAGGATGAGACGGTAGGATGGCATCACCAACTCAATGGACATGAGTTTGAGTAAACTCCGGGAGATGGTGATGGACAGAGGAGCCTGGCATGCTGCAGTCCTTGAGGTCACAGAGTCAGACATGACTTAACAATTGAACAACGACAATGAAAAGATGAGTCCTGGGCAGACACAAATGACACATATCCATCAGCTCAAGAAACTGAAAGAATTTTGAATAGGCAGAGAGATAGGGATAGAAAGTTAACAAAGTATATAAATAATAATGCAAATAAAATTATACCATAAACTAAATGTTTGTTCAGTTCAGTTCAGTCGCTCAGTCGTGTCCCACTTTTTGTGACCCCATGAATCACAGAATGCCAGGCCTCTCTGTCCATCACCATCTCCCGGAGTTCACTCAGATTCATGTCCATCAAGTCAGTGGTGCCATCCAGCCATCTCATCCTCTGTCGTCCCCTCTCCTCCTGCCCCCAATCCCTCCCAGCATCAGGGTCTTTTCCAATGAGTCAACTCTTTGCATGAGGTGGCCAGAGTACTGGAGTTTCAGCTTTAGCATCATTCCTTCCAAAGAAATCCCAAGGTTGATCTCCTTCAGAATGGACTGGTTGGATCTCCTTGCAGTCCAAGGGACTCTCAAGAGTCTTCTCCAACACTACAGTTCAAAAGCATCAATTCTTCAGCTCTCAGCCTTCTTCACAGTCCAACTCTCACATCCACACATGACTACTGGAAAAACCATAACCTTGACTAGACAGACCTTAGTCGGCAAAGTAATGTCTCTGCTTTTGAATATACTATCTAGGTTGGTCATAACTTTTCTTCCAAGGAGTAAGCATCTTTTAATTTCATGGCTGCAGTCACCATCTGCAGTGATTTTGGAGCCCAAGAAAGTAAAATTTGACACTGTTGACACTGTTTCCCCATCTATTTCCCATGAAGTGATGGGACCGGATGCCATGATCTTCGTTTTCTGAATGTTGAGCTTTAAGCCAACTTTTTCACTCTCCTCTTTCACTTTCATCAAGAGGCTTTTTTGTTCCTCTTCACTTTCTGCCATAAGGGTGGTGTCATTTGCATATCTGAGGTTATTGATATTTCTCCCAGCAATCTTGATTCCAGCTTGTGTTTCTTCCAGTCCAGCGTTTCTCATGATGTACTCTGCATAGAAGTTAAATAAGCAGAGTGACAGTATGCAGCTTTGACATACTCCTTTTCCTATTTGGAACCAGTCTGTTGTTCCATGTCCAGTTCTAACTGTTGCTTCCTGACCTGCATACAGATTCTCAAGAGGCAGGTCAGGTGGTCTGGTATTCTCATCTCTCTCAGAATTTTCCACAGTTTATTGTGATCCACACAGTCAGAGGTTTGGCATAATCAATAAAGCAGAAAGAGATGCTTTTCTGGAACTCTCTTGCTTTTTCCATGATCCAGCGGATGTTGGCAATTTGATCTCTGGTTCCTCTGCCTTTTCTAAAACCAGCTTGAACATCAGGGAGGTCACGGTTCACGTATTGCTGAAGCCTGGCTTGGAGAATTTTGAGCATTACTTTACTAGCATGTGAGATGAGTGCAATTGTGCTGTAGTTTGAGCATTGTTTGGCATTGTCTTTCTTTGGGATTGGAATGAAAGCTGACCTTTTCCAGTTCTGCAGCCACTGCTGAGTTTTCCAAATTTTCTATGCCTCTCCCCAAATTAATTTTGCTGATATTTTATTGTGGCACCTTCAGGAGGTAATTAATTCAGGAAATCAGAGTCCTTCTGAATGTAATTAGTGTCTCATAAAAGAGATCCCAGAGAACTCTCTTGCCCTTCTATCATGTGAGGACACAGCAAAAAGATGGTCATCTACAAAGAAACAGAACTACGAATCTACGGAAGCTTTGATTGCGCTTCCTAGACTCCAGAACTGTGAAGAATAAATTTGTTATTTATTAGCTGCTCTGTCTATGGTATGCTGTTACAGCAGTCTCAAATGGACTGAGAAAGTTAAATAGGATAAATGAGAATGGTATGTGTGTTTGAGGTGGGAAGGAGGAAGTGAGTGGGAAATAAATTAATTATTAAAGGAAAATCTCAGTCTGGATAAGGTAACATTTTCTCCTCCTGTTACTTCTCGCACTTCTTGTCCTTACAAGACGAACCAAGGAAACCTTTGTGAAGCTCTGATGAGCACAAAAACTAAGCTAGGTGATCTAACATAAGATATGTGTCTACCTTTGTGAAGTTCGTAGCCTAATTACAGACACTAGATATACACACACATAAAAGGCTGTCTAGTGATGGATGCTAACAGATTAACACCAACCAAGGCTAGTACTACAAGATAAATCTGCCTTTTCAACACAGCCCTGGCTTGGGGTTAAGACTTGATATGAGGAAATCAGGCCTTTTGATCTTCCTGTTGGAGCCCCATTGAACCAAGTTGGGCCTCAGATTGCAGCCTCTTCCCCAACCTGTGAAGGTCAGATTGTAATTCAGAAAGAATCCTGGTGACATAAATTATGTAAAACAACCACTTGAGAGTGTTAAGCTGAACTGAAGTCTGAATTTAACTGCCCAGCAAATCACTGAAAAGGGACTATAGTAATATCTTTAATAGATGATATAAATACTTGGGGCATAAAACTGCCTATTCTACTTATTTCCATTACAGCAATCTCCTCCCTCTTTCAGACCTGATTAGGGCAGATAAACAGGCCCTCAAGCATCTGCTTTCTGGGTTTGTGGATTTTTCCCAAGTGCACTGCCTTTTCCTGAATTCCCTAAACTTATCTGTTTGGGTTTAATAGATTCGTAGCTGGAAGACTAGGGCAGCAGACAATGCAGGCTGTTTTGCAGAAGATGCTTGGATTAATAAAGTTCATAAATTCCTGTGTTAGATACCATTCCAGTTTGATATAAAATGTGTCAAAATCTAGTCTGATCCTAAGTCATCCTCTAAGCTCCATCTCTGTGCTACTCAACCCAGTTCCTACGTCTTCTGATGACCTTGAGGCCATGAATTTGTCTAACCTCCTATTCTGACTATAATGGTTAGCCTTGTGGGGTAATTTTCTATGATTGCATCTTTTGACCCAAAGTTGAATAAAGAAGGGATTGTCTGAATCTGAGACACTCTTATATTTTTGTAGTTCAAGGTGTACCAAAATGTCTTGGGAGGCAGCATGGGGGAACAAAATAGGCAGGGTTTTGAAGGTACAGGGATTCAGTCTTGAAACCATTTTTCTCTCTGAGCCAGATTTTTTTCTTTTCCTGTAAGATGGGAATAACTCCACCCAACTCCTAATTGTAAGAATTAAAATGAAATAGTAAGTGTTTTCTCCTTCTTTTTTTTTAAATAAATTTATTCATTTTAATTGGAGGTTAATTACTTTACAACACTGTATTGGTTTTCCCATATGTCACCATGTATCCACCACAGGTATACACGTGTTCCTCATCCTGAACCCCCTCCCTCCTCCCTCCCCGTACCATCCCTCTGGGTCATCCCAGTGCACCAGCCCCAAGCAACCAGTATCATGCATTGAACCTAGGCTGGCAACTCATTTCATATATGATATTATACATGTTTCAATGTCATTCTCCCAAATCATCCCTTTCTTACTTTCTCTGTTTGTTTTGTTTTCTTTTCATGATATCCATTAATTTGCCTTCTGGATGCTTAATGAATACTGATGACAGGTTCAGCTGTTCTAAAACGTGGAGTCATGTGGCATATCTCTTCTCCCTCTCTAAATTCCATCAACACTTAAATATTCAGCAAAGTCCTCATTCTTTAATTCTCCAATCATTATGGCTTTTATTATGTTCTACTGTCTCCAAGAACCCTTTGAACTCTATTTACTCAAATAGCTAACTACTTACCTCTCAAAATTTTACATCCATTATTTTTCCTTTCCCATGAAACTCCTTGATGGCACTTTATGCCTTTTTGGTGTATTTCCTTATGATTAGAAAAGTACTAGTCCTTCAGTAGAAACAATATATAGTTATTGATCAGCATAAACAAAAATAACATCACAGTCAATAGTGTACTAAGAAAAAATTAGTAAATTATAACAGTGGAGACTATAGAAATTTGGTATGAGTCAAACACTCTTCTGCTTTACACAGATTATCTTCTTGAAACAAAAGCTTAAATGTATAGAAGCAAACATTAAGATACTCTTAGGAAGAGGAGAAAGCAGTTATTGGAATTTTTCAAAACAAAGGCTTTGTAAAGGAGATAAAAATTTTGAAAAACTTCAAATGGTTCTAGCTGCAAGGGTGCAACTAGAAATAGCTTGCATAACTTTAGATAATGCCATTTTCTTATAATATATGGGCCATCAATCAGCTGAAAATGATAAAATATAGCTAATTCCTTAGGGGCCACTTTCTCAGCCTAATGGTGGTGCTTCTCGGGTTTCTGTGTTCCTCCCATCTGTGACCACATAGATAAGCACTTCTGTGAATACTTCTGCCTTCTTTGTGGTTTCCCAAACTTACTATTTTGTTTCTAACTAAATTTTAACTTTCTTTCATAGAAAGACTTTTCCCATCTTCAAAAAACCTAATACAGACCTGAGACTACACAGAGAGCATGCAACAAATTTTTCGTTAGACTTATTCAATTTCATCCATTGCAAATATCACTGCAAAATCCAGATATATCTCAAAAGCCCACTATCTGTCAGTAAGAAAACACGTGACAGAGTGCCAATAAAAACAGCAATTCCTTTTCTAAAGTCCTCTAGGAAGTGAAACCGTGTTGCACAGTAGAGCATAACAATCTGAAATCCTAAATACAAAGCAAGGCTCCACATGCAGAAATGAGGCTCATCCCCCACGCACTGGCATCTGGTTACTAAGAGAGGACCTAGTATCCTGTCCTTGGATGCCTGAGTACACCTTCTATTACACTAACTTAAATGAAAATCCCAAGAGGAGAACATGACCCTCAAGATTTATCTGATGATATGGCCATATTAGATCCTCTCAAATCCTTTAATTTGCAAAAAGTCCCAAAGTCGGTGAACCAAACAAATAGCAGTTCTCTCCCCATGCTGTGTAACTCAGGTGATATTTATGGACAAGGAAAAGTTCTGTGTTCAGCAATTTCCTAATCAACTAAGAACAAATGGAGAAAGCAAATCCATGAAATAGGAAAGGGCAAGACCACCGAGCTATGACTTAAAAGGCGGCAGAGAAATGTTAGTGCCATTATGCCGCTCAGCCTCCTGCCCCAGTCCAGATGCATTCATCAGAGATGCTACAGAAGCTGAAACTTGAGGAAATCACCTGAGGATCTTAAAGCTGTAGGCTTCCCCCAGAGGCCTATAGAAGAGGGCCCTGCAAAGAAAAACAGGGGTTGGGGGGGTGAGGGGATGGGTCGAAAGTCCTCAAATATCGCTGACACGTCTCCTGGATTCTTTTTTTCTAATGAGATGTGATTTATCATTGACTATCACTGGTTTACCATTATCTAATGGGATGTGATTTATCTGGTAATAAATTCAAATTTAAAAAATCATTTAAAAATACATACTACCTGTATGTGAAGAGAAGCTGAGACCCTCCAAAGCAGAAGGTGTGGCCCTTTTTCAAAACATGAGATATTTCAGAAGCTGGCTTTTGGTTTTGCTTTTGCCTCTGCTTATGAATGAATTGTCCTTCATCTGGACTATCATCTCCTCCACTTTTCTGTCTTTACTAGGTCTGCCTCTGGAATGTTCCAGACAGATGAACCATATACTGCTGTTATTTTCCAGCTGCATTGGAAAAGAATCTATTTCATGCCATGGAATTCTGCAGGAAAGCCTTCCCTAAAATATGACTTAATGCCTCCTGAATCTCAAATTATTTCTTCTTCATAAACCATCTTTGGATCATAGGAAAGCAAATAACCTGCTTCATCTTTATGACTATGTTTTTATTTTCAGATTCAAAAGTAGAAAAAGACTTCTGAATTTAAGGAATACAATGATAGACGCTCTCCACACAGTGAGCATGTGAAGATACAAGAAGGAGGGGACATCAGAGATCAAAGAATGGAAGAGAATGGTTCTCTCTCCTTTCAACTTCCTCCTGTTTCTCATGTGGGGTCTGTGCCCGAGGGAACGGGAGCATCTGCACAGTGGCTCTCACCCTCTCCTGCAGCGTGCTGGCTGTGCAAAAGGGCAGCCCCACAGACTCTAAATTAGTGTTTTGCTCATTTTCCATTTCACCCAGTAAGGTAATTATGAGTTGTGTAGCATGGAAAGGCAAAAATTAAACTGCTGAATGGATTTTTTTGCTTTCTTTGAGACGTAAATTCAAGTTTATTTAGTTTGGTTTAATTCCTGTTTCTTCATCTCTTTTTGTCTTTGGTACTTGAAACCCAAATCTAGAATCACTTTTTCTTAGATTTATCTTTTCAGTGTGAATGAGTGTATTAACTTGGCAAGTTGCTATGATCTCAAGTTTCCTAGATTCTCCATGAAGAGATGTGTATTATTCCTTACTGGTTGCAAATCACTCAAATAGGACTGGAAAGATTATTCACAACTTATTATGGCCATAACTTTCCGACTACTCTATATCTGTTCATTTTTTTCTTTGGATCATAGGAAAGCAAATAACCTGCTTCATCTTTATGACTATGTTTTTATTTTCAGATTCAAAAGTAGAAAAAGACTTCTGAATTTAAGGAATACAATGATAGACGCTCTCCACACAGTGAGCATGTGAAGATACAAGAAGGAGGGGACATCAAGATCAAAGAATGGAAGAGAATGGTTCTCTCTCCTTTCAACTTCCTCCTGTTTCTCATGTGGGGTCTGTGCCCGAGGGAACGGGAGCATCTGCACAGTGGCTCTCACCCTCTCCTGCAGCGTGCTGGCTGTGCAAAAGGGCAGCCCCACAGACTCTAAATTAGTGTTTTGCTCATTTTCCATTTCACCCAGTAAGGTAATTATGAGTTGTGTAGCATGGAAAGGCAAAAATTAAACTGCTGAATGGATTTTTTTGCTTTCTTTGAGACGTAAATTCAAGTTTATTTAGTTTGGTTTAATTCCTGTTTCTTCATCTCTTTTTGTCTTTGGTACTTGAAACCCAAATCTAGAATCACTTCTTAGATTTATCTTTTCAGTGTGAATGAGTGTATTAACTTGGCAAGTTGCTATGATCTCAAGTTTCCTAGATTCTCCATGAAGAGATGTGTATTATTCCTTACTGGTTGCAAATCACTCAAATAGGACTGGAAAGATTATTCACAACTTATTATGGCCATAACTTTCCGACTACTCTATATCTGTTCATTTTTGCAAGAAGATGGAGGTGAGACAAGAAAATTCATGGGCAGGCTAGTTTTGTCAATCAGTTTTTTCTTCTTCTTCTTCTTTTTTTTTTTTTGTGGAAACTCTAGAACAAGACAATAGACAGGTATGGAGCACACTATGTCAGAGTGGACTTGAATCTAAGCAGCTGTGCAGTTAAGAGCATGACAAGTCCTGAAGCGAGTAGCAGAGGTCAGCAAAGACAAAAGTTAAAATCTGGAAATATTTTCAGAGGAACTGGAAAACTAAACAGCAACCAAATCAAAGATTCTTATTCATCAGCATATAAAAATCTATCTAATGAATTAAAAACAAAAAGATATTGCAGAGACAGTTAGGTAAAGGCACTGATTATAAGAATATAGCTTTTTTAACTTATTTATTTTAATTGGAGGCCAGTTACTTTACAATATTTTAGTGGCTTTTGCCATACTTTGACATGAATCAGCCATGAGTGTAATGTGTCCCCCATCCTGAACCCCCCTCCGTCCTCCCTCCCCATCTCATCCCTCAGGATCATCTCAGTGTTGTTTTGGTTTTTTAAAGGAGCTTGGTAATGAGAGAAAATATAAACTAGCAGGATATTTTAATGAGGAGAGTGAAAGCAAAGCCAGCTATGGCCACTCACTAAGATGAAACTAGTCCAGTAAATGGGCTTCCCAGCTGGCTCAGTGGTAAAGAATCCGCCTGCCAAAACAAGAGATGCCAGAGATGCAAGCTCTATCCCTGGGTCTAGAAGGTCTCTGGAAGAGGAAACGGTAATCCACTCCAGTATTCTTGCCTGAGAAATCTCATGAGCAAGAGGAGTTTGCGGGCTACAGTCCACGGGGTCACAAAGAGCCGGATGTGACTCAGCAACTAAGCTTGCAGCATGCAGTCCAGTAAATACTGACCTATGGCTCCAAGTAGTCATCACAGAGTCCTTCACATCACCCTAAATTCCTACCTCAAGCATGGTTGAAGAGCATTAGCTACCAAGGCAAAGAATATCAGGTTTTACCCTTCTCATCTCTGATTTTTGTGGCTGAAGGTTCTGACTAAAACAGTGTGTACCTAGGGTATGCAGGATAGAATTTTGACAAGAGATCTAGAGGGACTACAGAAGAATGTTCTAGGACAAACCCTGCACTTTAAGACTAAAAGAGACACTGAGATCACTAGCTCCAAGGCCTGCTTGACCTGCTTTAGGGCAATGAAGGAGTTTCCATGCTGTAGATGAAGTTCTCTAGGCTCAAAGACATTCTCCGGGCAAGGAAGGATGGGTACAGACTAGAATCAAAGAGTCCCATGTCTCAGGGCCAGGGTCTTTCCACTGTACCACACGTCCACCTTTTCAGTGTGTGGTGAGAAGACTTCCTCACATGTGTAGAAACTTTAAAATCAATTAGTGTGTTGGCTCCAGAGGAGATATTGTAACCTGTTCAAAGTAATAAAATCAGCAATGCACAGTATTACTTTCCTCTATGAGGAGCTTGAATAAAAAGACATTTATAAAAATGAGTGGAAAATCTGAAATGAATATCCCAAGAACCATGAAAAAATAAGCTAAGAGAAATTGAATTTTCTTTGAGTCTCTGAGAGAGGTGGTGGTGGTTGAGGATTTTATACATATTTATAAGGAAAATTGTCCCATTCACTCAGGTATACACCATATCAGTTTGTGGGAAAGATTAAGCAAGCTGTCTTTTTTTTTAATTGAAATCAAATATAAGTATGGAAGAAAATGAATTCTGAATAAAGAAGAATACAATGAGTCACATGGCCAAAGTCTTATCAGAATTTACATGAGAGTCTTTTTTTTTCTTTTTAACTGAGTAGCTTTGAATTTATTTATTGATCAGTAATAACAAAAGCTCCTCAAAGTCTCACTTAGCGCTAAAGCTTCCTGTTCTCACTTTTCCTCCCCTCTAAGGAGTTAGGCCTTGGCATAAATATAACACATACTTCTCTGGACACCTATGATTTCAGTAGCATCAGGAAAGTATTCAGAGCTGGTCTCTTAAAATGTTACAATCAAGTCCATCCTTGGAATTATTTTACTCTGAGAGGAACACTTAAATTGCTAGTACACCCAGAAACACTGGCCTAATTTCTCCACCAAGGCATTGCTAGGTGCTTCCCTGATAGCTCATTTGGTAAAGAATAAGCCTGCAATGTCAGAAACACTGGTTCAATTTCTGGGTCTGGAAGATCTTCTGAAGAAGGGATAGATACCCACTCCATTAAAGATACTCCACTCTGTTGAGTTTTCTTATGCTTCCCTTGTGGCTCAGCTGGCAGAGAATCCACCTGCAATGTGGGATACCTGGGTTTGATTTCTTACAAATAGAAGAGAAAAGAAGGGAAGCTAAAGGCAAAGGAAAAAGGAAAGATACACCCATCTCAATGTAAAGTGCCAAAAAAATAGCAAGGAGATATAAGAAAACCTTCCTCAGTGATCAGTGCAAAGAAATCATGAAAAAGAATAGAATGGGAAAGACTAGAGATCTCTTCAAGAAAATCAAGATACCAAGGGAACATTTCATCCAAAGATGGGCTCAATAAGGGACAGAAATGGTATGGACCTAACAGAAGCAGAAGATATAAGAAAAAGAGGCAAGAATACACAGAAGAATTATACAAAAAAAGATATTCATGACCCAGTAACCACAATGTTGTGATCACTCACTTGGAACCAGACATCCTGGAATGTTAAGTCGAGTGGGCCTTAGGAAGAATCACTATGAGCAAAGCGAGTGGAAGTGAAGGAATTCCAGTTGAGTTATTTCAAATCCTAAAAGATGATGCTGTGAAAGTGCTGCACTCAATATTCCAGCAAATTTGGAGAACTCAGCAGTAGCCACAGGACTGGACAATGTCAGTATTCATTCCAATTCCTAAGAAAGACAATGCCAAAGAATGCTCAAACTACCGCACAATTGCACTCACCTCACACGCTAGCAAAATAATGCACAAAATTCTGCAAGCCAGGTTTCAACAGTATGTGAACCGTTAACTTCCAGACGTTCAAGCTGGATTTAGAAATAACGAGGAACCAGAGATCAAATTGCCAATATCTGTTGGATCATTGAAAAAGCAAGAGAGTTCCAGGAAAACTCTCTGACTATTTCTGCTTTACTGACTACGCCAAAGCCTTTGACTGTGTGGATCACAACAAATTGTGGAAAATTCTGAAAGAGATGGGAATATCAGACCACCTTAACTCCCTCCTGAGAAATTGGTATGCAGATCAAGAAGCAACAGTTTGAACCGGATATGAAACAACAATGAGAGAAAGTGAAAGTGAAGTTGCTCAGTCGTGTCCAACTCTTTCCTACCCCGTGGAGTGTAGCCAACAGGCTCCTCTGTCCATGGGATTTTCCAGGCAAAAATACTGGAGTGGGTTGCCATTTCCTTCTCCTCGAGATCTTCCCAACCCAGGGATCGAACCCAGGTCTCTTGCATTGCAGGCAAATACTTTAACCTCTGAGCCACCAGGGAAACAGACTGATTCCAAATTGGGAAAGTAGTATGTCAAAGATGCATTTATCATTCTGCTTATATAACTTATATGCAGTTCAGTTCAGTTCAGTTGCTCAGTCGTGTTTGACTCTTTGCAACTTCAAGGACTCCAGCATGTCAGGTCTCCCTGTCTATCACCAACTCCCAGAGCTTGCTCAAACTCATGTCCACAGATTCTATGATGCCATCCAACCATGTCATACTCTGTTGTCCCATTTTCCTCTGCCTTCAATTTTTTCAAAAATCGGGGTGTTTTCCAATAAGTCAGTTCTTTGCCTCAGGTGGTCAAAGAAATGGAATTTCAGCTTCAGCATCGGTCCTTCCAATGAATATTCAGGACTGAATTTATTTAGGATTGACTGATTTGATCTCCTTGCAGGCCAAGGGACTCTCCAACATCACAGTTCAAAAGCATCAGTTCTTCATCACTCAGCTTTATTTATAGTCCAACTCTCACGTCCATACATGACTACTGGAAAAACCATAGCTTTGACTAGATGGACCTTTATCGGCAAAAATGTCTCTGCTCTTTAATATGTTGTCTAGGGTGGTCATAGCTTTTCTTCCAAGGAGCAAGCGTCTTTCAATTTCATGGCTGCAATCATCATCTGCAGTGATTTTGGAGCCCAAGAAAGTAAAGTCTCTCAGTGTTTCCATTGTTTCCCCATCTATTTCCATGAAGTGATGAGACCAGATGCCATGAACTTAATTTTTTGAATGTTGAGTTTTAAGCCAGCCTTTCACTATCCTCTTTCACTTTCATCAAGAGGCGCTTTAGCTCCTCTTCACTTTTTGCCATAGGGTGGTGTCATCTGCATATCTGAGGTTTATTGGTATTTCTTCCAACAATCTTGATTCCAGCTTGTGCTTCCTCCAGCTAGGCATTTTGCATGATGTCCTCTGCATATAAGTTAAATAAGCAGGGTGACAATATACAGCTTTGACATACTTTTTCCTAATTTGGAGCCAGTCTGTTCCATGTCCAGTTCTGTTGCTTCTTGAACTGCATACAGATTTCTCAGGGGGCAGGTAAGATAGTCTGGTATCCCCTCTCTTGAAGAATTTTCCACATTTTGTTGTAATCTACATAGTCAAAGGTTTTAGCATAATCAATAAAGCAGAAGTATATGTTTTTCTGGAATTCTCTTGCTTTTTCAATGGACCAATAGATGTTGGTAATTTGATCTCTGATTCCTGGTATATGCACAGTACATCATGGGATATGCCAGGCTGGGTGAAACACAAACTGTAATCAAGATTGCCTGGAGAAATATCAATAACCTCAGATATACAGATGACACCACCCTTATGGCAGGAAACGAAGAAGAACTAAAGAGCCTCTTGATGAACTAAAGAACTCTCTTGCTTTTTCCATGATCCAGCGGATGTTGGCAATTTGATCTCTGGTTCCTCTGCCTTTTCTAAAACCGGCTTGAACATCAGGGAGTTCACGGTTCACGTATTGCTGAAGTCTGGCTTGGAGAATTTTGAGCATTACTTTACTAGCATGTGAGATGAGTGCAATTGTGTGGTAGTTTGAGCATTCTTTGGCATTGCCTTTCTTTGGAATTGGAATGAAAACTGACCTTTTCCAGTCCTGTGGCCACTGCTGAGTTTTCCAGATTTGCTGGCATATTGAGTGCAGCACTTTCACAGCATCATCTTTCAGGATTTGAAACAGCTCAACTGGAATTCCATCACCTCCAGGCTAGATAAGCGGAAAGGACATGGACTTTCAAAGGATGGGCATAAGCATATTAACTGAAAGTTAGGAAAAATGAAAACTAGAGTTTGATGCTGCCACAATTTTGCTAATAGGACATCAGAATAGGCCCAAAAACCTAAACTAGAAATTGTCATAGGAAGTATCTATCATTTATCATGGCACTTCCCTGGTGGCCTAGAGATTAAAGCGTCTGCCTGCAATGCGGGAGACCTGGGTTCAATCCCTGAGTCAGGAAGATCCCCTGGAGAAGGAAATGGCAACCCACTCCAGTATTCTTGCATGGAGAACCCCATGGATGGAGGAGCCTGGTGAGCTACAGTTCATGGGGTGGCAAAGAGTCGGCACGACTGAGTGAATTCACTTCACTTCACTTCACTTCTGTTTATCTTGAGCCCTTATCTCATCCCTCTTCTCCATCAAAGAAACATCATTCTGATAGCCCCTTGGACCACTGTGAATTCCTCCAGTAGTGGTGGCAAGTAGGCATTAACCTATATGCCATTCCCATGTCAGGTGTTCCCTTGCCCATTGCTGTCTGCTTATTCTGGATTTGGGCCCTAGTGGAACTGAAGAGTTAATATATATTTATCTCCCTTTGGGAAATCCACAAAAACTGCAATAAAGCTACTTCTGCCAAGAAGCTTCAATACTAATGCTTAAAAGAAAAAAAAAATGCACAGTGATGCAGCTCGTCACAGTTTCCAAAACCCATTTATTTCTGTAATTCCATATGTGTGTGTGTGTGTGTGTGTGTGTATACACACACATATATATGGAAATTAAGCAAGGAGTTTTGTTATTCCAGGTTCACAGAGGAGGCTATAAGCCCTGAAACAGCCAATACTAGCTAAATTTTCCTGAAAGTTACTTTACATGTCCAGCACTTTTCTGAACACTTTACACACATGACCCAGGGGTCCAGCCCAGGTCTCATGAATTGCAGGTAGATTCTTTACTATCTGAGCCACTAGGGAAGCCCAAGCAAGAGTTAAAAGTGAGGGAAATTTTCTCTCAGGGTTATACTTCTTAAATGGCAGCCAGTGGACTACTTCTGTATCTAACTCCTCATCAAATGCACTTCTAACAATACCCTGATATTTACCGAAATGCAAGCAATTGGGCTAAGGAATAGAATGATAGAACTGGTCCTCTATCTGGACTTAAACATGGGTTCCTTACCTGGAGGACTCTGCTTTGCAATGGAAATTTCCTATGAATCTCTTAGATTATTTCAAGGCATTCTATCTGGAAGAAATGAAATGGATTATATGGGTCCCATTAAGCTTATGGTAATTTTAGCCTTTCCAACTTCTGGCAATAGAACATCCAGTGTGAGTACAGGGTAAATCGCAATCTAAGGTTGCGTTTTGATTGTCCTTTGTTACCAGCAGAGTGAATACTGCTAACCAAGATCTACAAAGAACAATTTCTTCTGGTAACTTTGCTGACTGTGACAATCAGACCCCCAGTACACTTAGATTTTAGATTTCAACTCCAAAGTGGTTATTTGACAAAGCAAACACATATCAACAAAATTAAACCATGTCATTTTGTTAATAATGATGATTGCTATTCTTCACAGAATTGGCTTGCATTATCCAGTACACTTGTTTGGTTGATGAAAAGAAAACTGAATTAAATTCATATTTTTTTATTTGCAAAGTCAACAAATTTAACCAAGTTGTCAGGTAGATGTTAGACTCAGTCAACATCCTACTCTGAAGGAGTGGTCGGAGGGGGAAGTTTAGGTTCTAACTGAGAGCCTCCCCAGCCTGTTCTGTGCTCTGTTTTGAACAGTGATGCTGAGGCTGCTTCTGCCATACACAGCAAAGGCTCTGAACAAGTCAACCACAACCTGTCAAATGCTGTTACATAGATTCTCAAGAAAGTGGCCTGAGATGGCTCTAAAATATGAAATTTATCTTCAAAGCACCAAAGTGAAGAAAGAAGACCTGAAATTAATCAATCAGTTTTAATAAATTACCTTGATTCCCTAATCCAAGTGCTAAATTTCAAAGGGTTAGTCTAGTGGTGGTATGTAAATTCATTTTTATAGACTTGACACTTTCTCCCTAAATGAATAAACTGTTTATCTATATTTTTGTGTTAAAAACATTATTTAATAAATTTCCCCCAAACAGGGAGAGCTTGTTACAAAGGCAATGGCAGTGGGTCTCCAGGGCCTAACAATGTTTCTCAAAATGTGACTCTAAAATCATACGCAAGAATCACCTGGTTGAGGAGATGGAAGGAGAGAAGGGGGAGAATCCTTATTCAAGATGCAGATTCCTGGGCTCTAAAGTCCGATCTACTGGGTTAAATAAACTCTATGGAGACATCTCAGTGTTAGCACATGCAACCAATCTCAAAGTCCTTGATGTGTAATAAGTTTGAGAATTACTGGCCAGGTTTTTGAGGTATCAGAGCAGTGAGGTCACAGGTGAGGAATGGCCTGGCCTAAGGAAAGTTCTCCTGACAGAATTTCCTAACGTCTTATGTTTCATTCAACCAAACAGGCCCAGGAGTCTGGAGAAAGAACCCTGTGAAAAGTGAAGTAAGAAAGACAAGGGACCAGAGAAGCTGAGGTCAGGCAGCTTCTGCCCTGCCCCACGCTTGGGAGCTGAGGGACCTCCCCATCAGGTTTTCAGCACAACCTGCAGTGTGAGGACACAATGTACTCCAAGACATGATAATATCTATAGGAAGGAGGCCTGAGGAATATTGCCCTGAGCTTTGTCTCTGCCTGAGAGTGGGACACAGAAGGCAACTGAGTTGAGACCAGCAGGCTTTTTGCCCTAAATCCAGCCTGGCTCGAGGTACCCTGCCCTGCCCTGGTAGTTGAGGCCAGACATGGGTAAAATGAGATGATGTATATGAAGCATTTAATTAAGATGCTTATTTGAAAGGTAACTAATAAACAAAGTAAGTATATGAGTGTGCTTTGAGAGTCTAGAACACTGAACAAATACAATATTTAGAAATAATAGAGAAGACTGTGATTCCAAAACAATTTAAAACTCTTATTAAACAATTAATAAAACTGTTAACAGTGGTTTGTGACTTGAGCTCCAAGACCCCTAGCAGTAGCTCCGAACTCCAATTTGTACCGGCCCCAGGAGACAAAACTCTAATCACCTACTCCACTCCACTTGCTGAGGGTATTTCATGCTTTGATCCAAGAGTTTTTCAACAAAGAAAGAGTCTGAGAAATATTCTGCTCGAAGATAAAAATTAAAAGGTCACTATGACTCTGGTAAGAAAAGTAGCAATATTCTAAGACATGGTCTCCCCTGGGCCCAAATGGCCTTAAGAAGCAGAACTGTTGTCAGCCTTACTTACAATTTCTTTCCTGTTTTGTCTCCTGATGAGTAGAGTTTGAATCCCAAACCATGCTTAGAGTGAGTGCGGAGGTTGTTATGTTTTCAGCCTTGATCTGTCTCCAGTAAAGAGCAGGATACTGTGTTGACTCCAAGGGTTTACAATAAAACCCTCTAAATCTCTAAGTTCCCTAGGCTATGCTTTGTCACAAGCACAATAAATTGCCTCACAAAGAGCTAATACTTTGAATTACTGTCAGCACCAATTCTTATCTGCTAGCAACTGATAAAACAATCAATATGGTGTTTTGTGTATTTGTTTCCAAGGAGATAAGATGTGTTCAGAGTTATTGGAAAGGCCTCCTGGTCTCCTGGCAACAGTGAGGCCCTTAAGACAAAAGCCTTAAGAACCATCACCTGTGTTTGGTGACCTTGGATAAAATTCCTTATTTTTTGCCTAAAAGTTTCCCATCTGTAAAATGGGAGAGATAATAGTTAACCCAATCAACCAACCCAGGAATAAGTCAAATATAAAGTACTAGAATAAGAGAGGACAGAGGACTCCTAATTATTGGATATTGTTACTGTGTGATCTCAAATTAATGTGAACACCAGACTTGCTTGCCTTCCATCACTGTGCATTATAGTTATCTACTTATCTCTCTCACCTCTATTAAAATAGGCATGTCTTGAGATTGGAACAACATCTTAATTATCTTTGTCTCCATAGCACCAACACAGTATCTGCATATTCTAGATACTCATTCATTATTAATAATTTATTTTTTTAATATTGGTCGATTTATTTAATTTTGTTACACCAGGTCTTAGCTGTGGCATGCAGAATCTTTGTGGTGTCATGCAGAGCCTTCACTGTGGCACACAGACTCTGGCTGTGATGCAGGCTAAGTTGCAGCACGTGGGCTTAGTCACTCCACTACATATGGGATCTTAGTTCTCTGACCAGGGGTCAAACTCAAGTTCCCTACACTGCAAGGCAGGCTTCCAACCACTGGACTACCAGGGAAGTACCCCAATTTATTAAATGGAATAAAATAAGGAAAGAAATAAATGAATAGATTAATAAAACTATTAGCTCCATTTCCAAATCAAAGTCCTATATAAAATATCCATGAGAAGTTCCCTAAGCCTAGAAATAGGTATTTTAAGAAATATAGTAATGATGGCTGAAGAAATGTAGGAAAAATGTCCACTGGCATAACATTCCATTATTAATGGAATCCAAACTATTTACATGTTATTATTGTTAGTCATGTCATATTATCACATCAAGACCAGAACTCTCAAGCAATTTCTATTTGCTATAGATTTAAATTATTTTAACTCCAGGTACTTTTTTAGTCTAGAATCAGAAATGTCAAAATTGGCAAGTAAATATGTACTGCCAAATATTTGCATGCCAATCTGTGCTCATTATTCAGCTTTATATTGATGCAAAATACATTCATTATTATATAGTAACACAGTTGTAAAGAATCTGCCTGACAGTGCAGGAGATGTGGTTTTGATCCCTGGGTTGGGAAGATCACCTGGAATAGGAAATGGCAATCTACTCTAGTATTCTCGCCTGGAAAATTCGATAGACAGAGGACCATGGCAGGCTATAGTCCATGGGGTCACAAAGAATCAGACACAACTGAGCCACTGAGCATATAACACAAAATATATTTACTCACACCAAAGAGAAAAAAGTGTTCAGCTTGATTTTCAAAAACAGAACAGCCCATATAACTAGCATTTAAAAAAAAAAAGGAGGGGGAGCACTGCCAACACCTCCAGAACCTCCCCTCTGTGTCCACTTCTTGTCACCATCCCAGTAGGAGTAACCACTATTCGGACTTCACACACTGTAGATTGAACCAGTTGTCTCGTTTTGAATTTATGGGGTAATACTGAATGAAATTTGGTGTCTTGTCTCCTTCTCCTCACAGTCGTTCATATTCGTTGCTGGTATAGTATCCCTCTGTGTGAATACCGTACAATGTACTTAGTTGTGCTATTGCTAGTGAACATTTGGGTTGTTTCTTATTTGGCACTATTAGTAATACTGAGAAGGTGATGGCACCCCACTCCAGTACTCTTGCCTGGAAAATCCCATGGATGGAGGAGCCTGGAGGCTGCAGTCCATAGGGTCATGAAGAGTCAGACACGACTGAGTGACTTCACTTTCACTTTTCACTTTCATGCATTGGAGAAGGAAATGGCAAACCACTCCAGTGTTCTTGCCTGGAGAATCCCAGGGACAGGGGAGCTTGATGGGCTGCACAGAAAAAATGTCTACTGTGTCTCTGGGTTGCACAAAGTTGGACACGACTGAAGCGACTTAGCAGCAGCAGCAACAGTAATACTGTTGCTCTGAAAGTCATGAGCTTGCCTTGTGAATACATGTTTAACTTTTCCTTACAACTAACAAAAGTTTTTTGAATCATGCATCTGTTTTCAGTCCAATCAGTTCCAGCTCTGAATATTTTGAAAACTGCCTGCCTGACTTCTCTGCTTCCAACTTGGTCTAAACCACTTCATCTCTGATCTACAATGCCTCCTAGCCACTCAAGCTTTTCTAATCCATGTTTCACAGAGCAGAAATGATTGTCTTTTAAAAAATGTTTGTAAGATTATTTCTCACCACTGTTTAAAACTCACCAGTGGTTTCCCGCGAAAGAAGGGCACTGGGTGGTGTGTTCTAGAGGCTGCCCCAGAACTAGTCCCTACCTCTGGAGTGATTTTGAATCATTCTCTCTCAGTGTTCACTCTACTTTGCTCACATTAGCCATTGTTAAGGCTTCAGTTGGAGAAGGCAATGGCAACCCACTCCAGTGTTCTTCCCTGGAGAATCCCAGGGATGGGAAAGCCTGGTGGGCTTCTGTCTCTGGGGTCGCACAGAGTTGGACATGACTGAAGTGACTTAGCAGCAGCAGCAAGGCTTCAAATGCATTAATTATGCTTTTTTTCTTTCTATGATGCACCTCCACTGGCAGCTTCACAAAACAGAACTCTTTTCCCTGTTGAGTTCTCAAATTAATGTCATCTCAGAGACGCCCCTGCTGATCCCCTGATCCAAAACAGTCCATCATTCCAGGTCATTTTCCATCCAGTTAAATGGAGTTCATTCCACAAACTAACATTTTTGCTATTTCTTACTTCGTATCTTACTTTTAATAACAGTTTTATTGAGATATAATTCACATACCATAAAATGTACCCTTTTAAAGTGTACAATTTAGTGTTTTTCAGTATATTCACAAAGTCATGCAAGCATCACCACTATCTAATTTCAGAACATTTTTACCCACACCAAAAGAAACCTCATACCATTAGCAGGCATTCCCCATTTATTCTTCTCACAGTGCCTGGCAACCATTAACCAACTTTCTATCCCTACTGAAGATTTGTAGATTTGATCACTCTTGAGATTTCATATAAATAGAATCATACATGTGCTTTTGTGTCTGATTTCTTTAGCTTAGCATAATCTTTTCAAAAGTCATCATCTTTTAGCATACAACAGTACAGTTGAGCCTTGAACAAAGCAGGGGTTAGGATTGCCAACTCTGCATATAATTTGCAGTTGACCCTCCATGTATGCAAGTTCTCTATATTCTTGGTTCTGCATTGATGGATTAAACCAAATGCAAATTGTGTATAATACTGTAGTATTTACTATTAATACTAAAAAAAAAAGATTACACATGTAAGTGGACGCACACATTTCAAGTGCATGTTGTTCAAGGTTCAATTGTACTTAAGTCCTTTTTCTTTGCTAAATAATACTTCACTGTGTGGATATATCGCATTTTGTTTATCCATTCATCAATGGATGGATGGATAGGTCATTCTCTATTTCAGGAAGAGAGGGGGGTTATTCCTCATAATGCTGCCATTAACATATGTGTACACATTTTTGGGTAGCTGTGTGTTTTCATTTATCTTGGATGTAGACCTAGGAGTAGATAACAGCCTTTTGATATTAGAATGCCATCCCATCTCTGCAAGAGTTGGCATGGCCAGCACTAGCACACAATATGTACCAACACATCTGGGGATTTAATTAATTAACCTAGGGTCTCAAAGCAAGGTTAACCAAAGTGATTGCCTTTTATGGTGGTGGTAGTTTAGTCACTAAGTCATGGCCAACTCTTGCAACCTCAAGGATGGTAGCTGTCAGGCTCCTTAGGTCCATGGGATTTCCCAGGAAAGAATACCGGAATGGGTTGCCATTTCCTTCTCTAGGGGATCTTCCTGACCCAGGGATGGAACTTGCATCTCCTGTGGTTAATAGGGATATTTTAGGTTAAATACATAGTAGAATTTGGAAGAGGAAGTAGAGTCATGGATACAACAAGCATCCAAAAGAATAAAATTCACCTATAGCTACTTGTACAGATGAATCAGCTTGCAGAAGCCCTAGTGGAGAATCTCTAGGGGACCAAGCGAAAAAATTATTCCAGGCAGAGCAAAGCTCATCCATTATCATGTGCAGAGACAGTTGAGAAAATAAATGAGGCAAATGACTTTAAATATTTGGGACTGCTGCTTATATCAAACCTGGAGTCAAATGTTCTTATCTTCACAGCTGTGGGGATTTATCTGAAAATCCTCTTAGAATCACATTTGTCTCTCAGCAAGGTTGTTTCAGACCATCAAAACACAGGAATTGCCCCAGTGGAGCCAAGCCAATGGTCCATCCAGCCCAGGATCTCGCCTCTGAGAGTAGCCAGGGTGGAATGGTGTGGAAAAAAAAAAAAAAGGCAAAAGTCCTTACTGAAATGCACCTAATTGTACAATGTCAGGGCAGGGGGCTTAGAGCAATCTCCTCTGAGCCCAGCTGGTGACCAGCTTCTGCCCTGAAGCAGGAGGCCTGATGGCTCTTGTAACTCTTAGCCCGGCAAGCGTAACTGTCAGCTCCATTTCAAAACACGATTTCCTTCCCCTGGTGTCTTTAGAAAAAGAAGGTTGGACATTTACCACCCAACCAGTTTGCTGCTACAGCATTATGGCAGGCCATTAGAGTTAATCCATTAGCAAAGGGGAAGAGATCTTCAGGGAACTAGGGAGTTCAAGTTGAAAATCTAGATAATTTGCTGCCATTTCCTCAAAAAATGTGTGTGTGTGTGTGTGTGTGTGTGTGTGTGTGTGTGTTTGTGTGTGTATATCTTATTCTTAAGCTTTTTTTTTTTTTTAAGAGAGATACTCTGCATGGTGTATCACTTGGATATGTTCCTTAAACAAAGCAACATCCTCAGCTACCTGACCTTGTGCCTGTAATCAGGTGAACGAGAAGCATAAGTGAAGCAGTTAAGATCTGAGAGAATGATGCCTTTGTACCTTCCCATCTGATACAGTGGTTTTAGTTTCAAGTTCTTTATAGTAAAAAAGAGTATTAGCTCATCATTCTTTCATTAAAAATTCAGCGCTAAGAGCCATGCTTAGACCCTGGGGAGACAATGGTGAGATAGGTATATCCTATGCTTATGGTTATAGGGTTTCTGCTCTAATGTGATAACAGAAAAAAAAAAATGCAAAGAGACGAATAAAAAATATATATATTTACAAACTGCGTATAATTTGCTTAATGGCTAAATGAACTGTTGAAACAAAATGATTTTTCAGAGGCAGGCAAGGGGTATTACTTACCTTAGAGGTTTTAACAAAGACCAAAGATGTGATAAAGAGGGAGAAATGAGTTCCAGCAGAGAAAAGCCTGTGTCAAGGCTCAGGGGGCTTGCGTGCTCCCAACCAAGTGGTGACTCATTCTAACAGAGGGCAGTCTGTGAAGAAGCACAGTGACTTGAGAAGAGCAAGGCCTATTTTGCAGGGTCTTTTATATCAACAGAGATAATTCCATTTATTTTCATGAAATGTAAATGTTTAATTTGTAAGACCATTGTCTGACCAGTTGACAGCCACCAAGTGGTCTCCACAAAACAGACCGTTTTCTCTAGGACCAGTTGACCAGGCTGGGTGCAACTGGCAACAAGCCTTGCATCTGATTCCTGTGAAACCTCCAGGGGCAGTCGAGCTCTTGAGGTACGGTCAGACTCTCCAAGTGATGACTGCAGGGATTAGCTGCAGGCTTCTGGATCCACACAGCCACTCCACCTGGGATCCTCACCTGTGACACGGACTTTCCCTTTAGTTTGACCTGACCCCAAAACTTGGCCAGAGGATTTCTTGACCCTGATTTCATCCCCTTGATCTGATGTTTAGTAAGGGCATTTCTTCCTGAATCTTCCCCTCTATCAGCCACTAAACTCAGGGCATCTAATCCTGATGGGTCTTTCTGACCCCTGAAGTCAGGCTTCTTCTCTTGGGTAATCAGTCACACCATGCGGAATGCACTATTTCAGGCTTTAGAACTGGCAAAGAAAGTAAAGTTTTGTAATGAAATGGAGTGCAAAATGAAGTGGAAATAATGAAAGGGGAAACTTCAGGGACTGATATTTGGTTAACACATAGCCTGGTAAAATCTGGTACCTAGTAACAGTACTGATGAGAAGCTTGCTCCTGCTGCTGCTGCTGCTAAGTCACTTCAATCATGTCTGAGTCTATGCGACCCCATAGATGGTAGCCCACCAGGCTCCCCCATCCCTAGGATTCTCCAGGCAAGAATACTGGAGTGGGTTGTCATGTCCTTCTCCAATGCATGAAAGTGAAAAGTGAAAGTGAAGTCATTTAGTTGTGTCCGACTCTTAGCGACCCCATGGACTGCAGCCTACCAGGCTCCTCCATCCATGGGATTTGCCAGGCAAGAGTACTGGAGTGGGGTGCCACTGCCTTCTTCGGATGAGAGGCTTACTAACTGCCAAGTACTGTGCATAGTTAATATGCATACTTAATATGCATCCACTCATTTGATCCTTTGTGAATCTCTATGAGAAACTTCAATTCACTTTATAGAAGAGGTGATTGAGGCACAGAGAGGTTATGACTTGTCCAAGGTAGGAAGACATTGGAGCCACCTGACACTGGAGCCCAGCTATAGGGAAAGAGCTCGGGAACAAAAAATGTGGAGATCTTAGCTCTAACAGTTAGGCAGCTGCTGACTCATCATACAGCGGTCGTATCATCTATCCCCCAGCTTTGAATAAAGGTCACCATAAATTCCACCTCTCTGTGTTCCCAGTGCCCTGAGGGTATCTACTCAAAGTACTTAATGAGCACCCATGAGAAACCATGTGCTATCTATTTGCTTGGAAGGGACGACAAAAAGCACATGCAAACATCACCAAACGAACAGGTATTTAATGAACATCTGCACAGTGCAGAGCACTTTGTTAGGCAGACAGATACTGAAAGAGAGAGAAAACAAGCAAATGCAGCGATTGATAAGGCATTCCACATGCCCCAGGTGACTTGCAAAGTAGTTGGCATAACTGATAATAAAGCAAAGCATGTGAACTGTAGATCAGAGGCAGAAATCAATGCTGCCTGGGATGCACAGGAGAACACAACTGGGCTCAGAAACAATAAACTGACCTCAAACATTTGATAAGGAATGTGAATTCTAACTTCCTGATGAAAAATTTTAAATATATATGTTTGCTTACAGTCAGATGACTATTTTAGGTAACTGAGACCCAGAAAAAAATTCAAAGTATATACATACCCACACAGCAGCCCAGGCCATCTTATTGTCATTTGAATTATTGGGCTGCTGAAGACAAATGTGTATAATGGGGCTTAAGAGTTGAGGTGGAAGCAGGAAATAGGAGGACTTATAACATGACTTAAGCGACTTAGCAGCAGCAGCAAAGCTACTCTAGGGCTTCCCTGGTAGCTCAGATAATAAAGAATCTGCCCATGATGTGGGAGACTCCAGTTCGATCCCTGGGTTGGGCGATCCCCCTGGAGAGAGGAGTTGCAACCCACTCCAGCATTCTTGCCTGGAGAGTTCCACGGACAGAGGATCCTGGCAAGTTACAGTCAATGGGGTCGCAAAAAGTCAAATATGACTGAGTGACAAATACACACACACAACGCCACTCATCTTATATGCTCATTTGGAGAACTAAAGAGACCATTTCCTTTAGGTGGCTCATTTCTGGTTGTCAGAAGGCCCCAAACCCACAATGCTTCTCCCCAAGAGAGCATGAAGCTATGGTTTGGACACTGGAAGTTGTCCTTCCCCTCACCAGCAGTGCAGCAAAATTAGTTGAGACTTTTTTTTTTTTTCCTATGACATAGCTCCCTGTGTTCTATCCCATACTGACAAGATGAGCCTAGGCATATGGAATAGCTTCTAGATGTTCCAAAGCCTACTGCTCCAGGAAAGTACTACTGTATGGAACAACAGTGGAAGATGTACAATAATTGTCTGAAGATTCACAAGACAGAAAATCAGAACTCTTACTCACAGGAATGTCTCTTAAAGGGAGGTGGAAACTATTAATTAGAGACTAGATTTAACAGAAAGTCAAAGTTAACAGAAAAAGAGAATGCTAAATGTTATAGATCATGGCATCTGATCCCATCACTTCATGGCAAATAGATGGGGAAACAGTGGCTGACTTTATTTTGGGGGGGGCTCCAAAATCACTGTAGATAATGACTGAAACTATGAAATTAAAAGACGCTTGCTCCTTGGAAGAAAAGTTATGACCAACCTAGACAGCATATTAAAAAGCAGAGATATTACTTTGCCAACAAAGGTCCGTCTAGTTAAAGCTATGGTTTTTCCAGTAGTCATGTATGGATGTGAGAGTTGGACTACAAAGAAAGCTGAGCACCAAAGAACTGATGCTTTTGAATTGTAGTGTTGGAGAAGACTCTTGAGAGTCCCTTGGACGGCAAGGAGGTCCAACAAGTCCATCCGAAAGAAAATCAGTCCCAAATATTCAGTGGAAGGACTGATGTTGAAGCTGAAACTCCAATACTTTGGCAACCTGATGTGAAGAACTGACTCATTTGAAAAGACTCTGATGCTGGGAAAGATTGAAGGCAGGAGAAGAAGGGATGACAAAGGATGAGATAGTTGGATGGCATCACCGACTCAATGGACATGAGTCTGAGTAAACTCCAGGAGTTGGTGATGGACAGGGAAGCATGGCATGCTATAGTCCATGGGGTCGCAAAAGTTGGTCATCACTGAGCGAATGAACTGAACTGAAATGTTATAGAAAATCACAGTCTTACCACCCCTTTTTCAGTGTACACATGAAGATCACTTAATTGTATACTTTCCCCAGGCTCCTATTTCCAGTTTGTCGTGTTTTTTACTGTTTCATTATGTTTTAACAGGGGATCAATTCTGGGTCCAATCCTAGAAGAGTATTCTGGGAAGTATAAGAGGAAAACACATTTTCTACATTTAAGGGACTTATTATGAGAGAGGATATTTCAATACAGGAAATATTTAAATAGCAATATGACAATTTGGTGATAAATGAATGATTATAAATAAAGCTTGCTAACAAAGCTCATAGATCTTACCTACAAGTATGTTTTGCTTGGCCTGCATGGTGTTGAAAAAAAAAAGCCACTATTGAAACACTGAGAGATTTCATATATTAGTAATCAAGATTTTTAGCTTCTCTTGAAAGCATTTCACACTGGCGTCTGCCTAATTGCCTGGGCAGGTGGAACTGACTGGTAGTGGTATCTCATTAGCCAAGCTGGGAGTGTCCTGTGGTCTTTCATCCACACTGTTCCCTAAACCTGCCTAATCACAGCTTCCTTACTCATCCCATTTCTCACTTGGCCTATCTGTGAACTAGAGAAGAAAGTGAGAGTGTTGTGTGCTAGAATGCTGAATTCCGGCCCAGAGGGATCTGGGACTTAAAAGGAGATAACTCATTGCATTGAGAAGGAAATGGCAACCCACTCCAGTATTCTTTGTCTGGAGAATCCTATGGACAGAGACGCCTGACAGGCGTCCATGGGGTCGCAAGAGCCGGACATGACTTAGCAACTAAACCACCACCACCAACTCATTGCATATCAGGCTTTTTGACAAATGCAAAGACATATTTTAAAATCCCCATTCTCAAATATAAAATATGTATTTACTTCACCTATCATTATTTCCTCAGGATATCTTGTCACCTAGATTTATTTACCGTCATTAAAGAAAGCAACATACATTTGTTTTCTATGTCTGTGAGTCTGTTTCTGATTTGTATATAGATTTATTTGTATTATATTTGTTTTTAGATCCTACATAAATGATTACAAAAGGGGACAAGGAATACAGAGTGGACAAATTACGGGTATGGAGTTAATAGATGTAATCTATTATACATAAAATATATAATCAATAAGGATTTACTGATTATCCAGGGGATTATGCCCAATCCTTGTAATAATTAATAATAGAATACAACCTGCAAAATACTCCCAAAACTGAATCATTATGCCATATACCTGAAGCTAATATAGTATTGTAAATCAACTCAACTATATTCAATTTAAAAAAAGAATCCAAGTGTGTTCTTTAAGAGCCAGCCTGTAACTTTCAAAATTTAGAAAAGAAGTAAAAATATTTGGGGATATAAATGTGTTTAAAGTGTCTTCACCCTCTAAATACTTGCATAATAGTGAGGGACACAGCACTTGTTAGAGGAGATGACATTTTACCATCCAGAGAGTAAGCAGGTGAGTTGAAAATGCTAATCTGGAGACCTAGTACTCTGGAGAAGCTTAAATTCAGTGGGAAATGTAGTCAGCAGTCCCTGGAAGAGAATTGGGAAACAGAATGCTCTTACAAGTTTGAAGTCTAGGATGTAACCATTCTATTTGCTTTTGACAAACTGCAATCTGATGACCTCAAAGGGGACTCCTCAGTGATTAAACTCAGGAATCAATAATCATGTGCCTACTTTTATATTTTCATTTCCAAACCATAGAACTTAATGAGGGAAATTCAAGGCCTTATGGAGGATTAGAGTCAAAAACTGCCCCTTCAGAAAGAGAAAGAAAGAAAAGCCTTAAAAATAAAGAAGAAAAGCCCTAGTGTTATGATCTGGACTTTTTAAATTTGACTGCAGCCAGTGTTTTCAAGGGCCTAGCCATTATTTTTTAATTTCTCATTGACAAGGCAAAACTTCCCTGCAGACTGAGATTTGGGACTTGTTATCTCCATTTTATTGGCTTCTTTGCTAAGAATTGCAGGGCTGATAAAAATGCAGCTTCAGCCAACAGGGAGGGAGGAACAGACAGTGAGGCCTCAGGATTGCAGAGAAAAGATGTACACATTCCCCAAGGAGGCAGGAGAGGCTGCTTGTTTAGTAGCTGGCTGTGAAAAAAAAAAATGAAAGGAGAGAAGAGGTGGTGAGGAAGGAAGAAATAGGGAAAAAAGAAGAGAGACAAAGGGAAAGCAGAGGGAGAAAGAAAGGGGACGAAGGAGGCCGAAAGGGTAGGGAAGAAAGGTGGAAAGAAGGAAGAAAGGAGGAGGGAGGAGAAAGAAGAAAGGGACAAAGTATATCCACACAAATGGGCCCAAACTGTTTAACTTTATGAACTGCTATTCTCAAAAAGCAAAAGTGAAAGTGTGAAAATGTTAGTCATGTCCGATTCTTTGCAACCCCATGGATTGTAGCCCACCAGGCTTCTCTGTCCATGAAATTCTCCAAGCAAGAAGACTGGAGTGCGTAGCCATTTCCTTCTCATGGGGATCTTGCTGATTCAGGGATTGAACCCAGATCTCCCACACTGCAGGCAGTTTCTTTACCATCTGAGCCCCCAGGGAAACCCCAAAAGCACAAGTATCAAGCAATAGCATAAGGCCATTCTTTCTCAAATTTCTCTGTAATGTTTATGGAGCAAACTGGGAACTTCCTGTTGTCTTTAGAATAAATACAGAATTAAGAAAGTAGCATTGACATGTTTACACTATCATTTGTAAAATAGATAGCTAGGGGGAAGTTGCTATATAACACAGGGAGCCCAGCCTGGCACTCTGTGATGACCTAGATGGATAAGATGAAAGAGGTTCAGGGGGCTCAGGAGGGGTGTGTGTGTCTGTGTGTATGAAATTATGACTGATTCACATTGTTATATGGCAGAAACCAATACAACATTGTAAAGCAATTTTCCTCCCATTAAAATAAATAAATATATAAAAGAATTGCTAGATTCTGAAATTTTCTGAAGTCCTGTAAAATTTGTCTCTAGCCAATCTCCTTAGGCTAACACTAGATGTTTGTCACTCAGCACCCCCTTCCCATGTAACCCCAACCTTCTGAAGTTCCTTTAGCTATTCAAATGAAATCTGCTCAGTCTTTGCCTTTTCAAAATGTTCCCTTTGCCTAGAACTCATGCCCCTTCCTTTCTGATGTCACTGACTTGAATACAAAGGTAAGCTGTGGGCTGCTTCTGAATAAATGAAGAGGAAAGATGGGTCAGGGTAATCAGACCCTTTTCTAAAAATGTCAGCAAATTCAACTCTATCGCTGGATGTAGACAGCATGATTTGGGAGCCAGAGAAATAAGAGAAAGGCCAGGAAGTAGCAAGAGAAAGGCTTGGGTAGTATATTTCTGGAAAAATGTGTGAGATTCTATCCTAATAAAATTTGCATGGCCAGAAGCAGAGAAGATATTAACTGTGCACAACCACGATTGTCTCCATTCCTCCAGCTTCACTCAATGATCAAAGACTTGCTTGGGTAATAATCACTCATGTGATGGTGGAGGAAGGCAGTCATAAGTATCTAATTTCTGTGCTTGGCCAGACTTTCTTCAAGAGCTGCCCTTAGCATTTTCCCATGACAGTGAGTCTGGGATAGTCTCCTGATCAGGTGATTCCTGTGAATCATCCTTTGGAGGTTGCACAGTGAGTTCTAACTGGGCTTTTTGGAAGCTGCAAGAGATGTCTCCCCAAACCCCAAAATCTGGCAGCACCTATAGGAGACAACAGTAAAACAGTCATTGGAATTAGAAAAATGGTTTACTATTCAACAACAACAAAATTCCCCACTGTAAGAATTATTCTGTGGTCTATGAAATCTCAACGACTAAGATTCACACATTAGAAATTAGAAACTCATCATATTGGTGATAAGGTCTAAAGTTGAGATGTATTGTTGCACCAAAAATAATTGTGTTTTTTATGAAAATTCTCTTACACTCAAAATAATACAAAAGTGAGGGATGAATAGGTGTAGAGGTGACAAAGTCTGGCCATGTTGTTGAAATTGAGTGATGGCTACATGGGGCCCATCATTCTGCTCTCACTACTTGTGTTATATGTTTGATATTTATTGTAATAACAGAATAAATTGTGTCTCCTATTGAATGGTCAAGTTGAATGGCTCAGTTGAATGGCTCAAAGGCATTCCTATATTTAATGCTATTAGGTAAGAGCATTGTACCATGGACTTCCATGGTGGGTTAGATGATAAAGAATCTGCCCGCGATGTGGGAACTTGGGTTTGATCCCTGGGTTTGGGAAGAACCCCTGGAGAAGGGAATGGCTACCCACTCCAGTATTTTTGCTGGAGAATTCCACGGACAGAGGAGCCTGACTAGCTATAGTCCATGGGGTCACGATGAGTGGGATATGACTGAGGGACTAGCATTCTCACTTCTATTGTACCATATTGGCATTATCTTAAAAAAAAAAATTGTTTAATGTTATAGCTATTATGGCAGTTGAACTTAAAAAAATAAAAGCCTAGTCATTTAAGTAGATCCAAGTTATTGTCACCATTTAACAGATGAATAAAAAATAACTCAAAGGAATAGCAGGTATGCAGTGAAGTTGTTCAGTCAGGCAGTCATGCCCAACTCTTTCCCACCTGATGGTCTGTATCACTCCAGGCTTCCCTATCCTTCACCATCCCCCAGAGTTTGCTCAAACTCATGTCCATTGAGTCGGTGATGCCATCCAATCATCTCATCCTCTGTCTTCCCCTTCTCCTCTTGCCCTTGATTTTTCCCAGCATCAGAGTCTTTTCCAACTAGTCGGCTCTTCGTATCAGGTGGGCAAAGTACTGAAGCTTCAGCTTCAGCACCAATCTTTCCAATGAATATTCAGGGTTGATTTCCTTTAGAGTTGACTGGTTTGATCTCCTATTAGTACAAGGGACTCTTAAAAGTCTTCTCCATCACCACAGTTGGATGTAGTAAAGAGCAGGGACCAAATGACCTTTGGTAACAGAGGATTTGATGATGGTGATAATGGTGATGACTAACATTTGCTGAGTGTTTATCAGGGACCAAATATTCTAGATTTCTTATATGTATTAATTCACCTTCTGCCGACAATAACCTTATGATATTGGTACTGAGGCTTAGAGAGGAAGTGTACCTTTTCGAAGATCTTTTAGATACTGAGTGGCTCGCCCAGGATTCAAATTCAGACACAGATAAGTACCCAGTAGCTACTAAATCATGCAGATGATAATAAGCCTAACCAACATTGATTGAGCACCTATGTACCATCTCTGGGATAAATCATTTACATAGATTACTTTATTTAATTCATTGAACAATAATAGTCTGTAGCTATTACCACTGTCCCCATTTTGCAGATGAAAAACTTAAGGTGTACTAAGATCATGGGGCTAGGGAGTGACAGAACCAGCCCTCCTCACTATTGTGCTAGGCAGTTTCTGGTATGCCTCTACTTAGAAAAGTCAACATGATCATATGGAGAACACTATCTCCACCAAGACTGCAAGCTCTTGTTCAAGTATTTCAGGCTGCTCATCCACATTCAAGTTGTCATGGTAAATAGAAGCCATACTGCTTTATCTCCTGGGTAGGTAGGCTACTACCAAGTAATGTTTATTCTTCTTATCCAGAAAGTTCTTTCCACCTGCTGCTGCTGCTGCTGCTTCTAAGTTGCTTCAGTTGTGTCTGATTCTGTGCCACCCCGTAGACAGCAGCCTACCAGGCTCCCCTGTCCCTGGGATTCTCCAGGCAAGAACACTGGAGTGGGTTGCCATTTCCTTCTCCAATACATGAAAGTGAAAAGTGAAAGGGGAGTCACTCAGTTGTGTCCGACTCTTCGCTACCCCATGGACTGCAGCTCACCAGCCTCCTCTGTCCATGGGATTTTCCAGGCAAGAGTACTGGAGTGGGCTGCCATTGCCTTCTCCTTCCACCTGCTACAAAGATTCAAATTTTAATTAAAAACCAATTCCTAGAACAAGAAAGTAAACCAGACATCTCACAGGGATCCCTTGAAACTGAATTTCACTACTGCTGCTGCTAAGTTGCTTCAGTCGTGTCCGACTCTGTGCGACCTAATAGACGGCAGCCCACCAGGCTCCGCCATCCCTGAGATTCTCCAGGCAAGAACACTGGAGTGGGTTGCCATTTCCTTCTCCAATGCATGAAAGTGAAAAGTCAAAGGGAAATTGCTCAGTTGTGTCTGACTCAGCGACCCCATGGACTGCAGGCCACCAGGCTCCTCCGTCCATGGGATATTCCAGGCAAGAGTACTGGAGTGGGGTGCCATTCCTTCTCCAACTAGGAACTTGCATTTTGAGTATAAATTTGGCATATAAATATGTCAATATTTTCAGTCCTCCTGAGATGGTGACTAGAACAGTGACTTAATATTTCCAAATATTTTTTGCTTGTTTAAGCAATTGAATTTTTCTCAAATACAGTCTTGTATAGAATCCAAAAGTAAAAATAAGGTAGTATGTTAATGCTAGTTTATTGTGTGAATATAAATTTGTGACATTTACTTATATAAGTCAGTTAATGAAAACAATGAAAAATTACTTCAATACCACAAAAATATGCAATATAGCTGCAGACTCATAATAGCCTCAGCCTCGCATAATTTTTTTCTGCATTTGTTTCAAATGCATTGAATAAAAAAAATCCTGTTTCATATATATGAAATATAATGGGTTTTAATAATTTATCTTGTAGCCCTGAAACATGATTTTTAATTAAAAAAGAGATAATGGGAGAATTCATTTCCAGATCTACACAAAAATAAGTTAATCTGACAGCTAAAACAATAAAGGTAATAATATATAAAATGTAATATATATAGGACATTTGAGTACATTCATTTTGTTACAGGTTTTAAAAAGTAAAGATAAATTTAATACATATTTTAATTAAAATTGTAGAGACCCTTTTAAGCTTTTAAGAAACGTAGTTTGAAAACCAAAGATGTAATTGAATCTAGAGACTAGTTTCTGTTGCAGTCACAGAGTGAATCTGGGAGGAAAATAATAATAATAAATATTTACTTGGTACTTACTCCATGCATGCACAGTTATAAGCTTTTCACATATAGTAAATAATTTAAGTCTCACATATCTCCTAGAATATGGCATCACTGACTCAATGGACATGAGTTTGATTAAACTCCAGGAGATGATGAAGAGCAGGGAAGCCTGGCATGCTGCAGTCCATGGCGTGGCAAAGAGTCAGACATGACTGAGCGACTGAACAACATTTCCTAAGAAGTAGATACTATTGTCTCCCTTTACTGAAGACTCTTACAGGGAAAGTAAGTAATTCCCACAACTCACACAGCTAGTAAATAGCAGGACAGGATTTGAACCATAGGTTACTTGACTCTAGAAGCCTTTGCTCATTTTGGTTACAATGCCTTTGAAGTTGAGAAGGGGGATAATCAATAACACAGTGCAGAACAGCAGACACAAGCTACAGACTTTTCAGTTTAATGCAAGATAACTCAACCCTCTCCATCTCCAGAGCTCTAGATAATCCCACCAAAATGTTCAACATTCAGATTCAAAACCAAATGGTCAGAAGTAGCATCTTAACTAGGCTTTCTCTCATCCAGGTGCTATATCCTGAATCCTACAAAAAGGTTCCAGTAGGAAATGTATAGATCAGAGACGTTATAAAAGTCCATGTACTGCTTTGCTTACCTCTGATTCAAGGAGACTTTATCAAACATATTCCTACCCCCACTTGCAGTGCCCACTGCTTCTCTGCCTAACTAGATCAAACAGAACCTGAAGCCCATCACCCAGCTTGCATTTTTCTTTTTTTCTATCACCCTGTGTAAACGCCTCAGGACCACCCTACCAAGACCACTTCTAGTACTGTTAGAATCTAAGGATTATAAACAATTTGACCTTCTTACGAGAAGGGCATTTATCCCCCATACATTCGAAACCTGAGAGGAGAGGTATGAAGAATGAATTCCACTCTAGGCAATTATGTTCCTCATTCTTATAACAGATTATAACACCCAGCTACACGATCCTTTTACTCTCCCATTATCATTTCCTGCCATCTCCTGGTCATTGCCTCTCATTTGTGAATCACCTGAAGACCTAGGCAATAGTCTTCCTCTCTGTCCAACTTTCTGCCAGTATTCTCTTAAGCTGCAGTATTGGCATATAAGACCCATCCAACTCTCAGATCCTTGACCCCATCATCCTCTGTGCCCTTTCCCTTTACTTCTTCTCAACCACACACTGTCATGGCTCATCTCTGGACCTTGTCATTAACAAAAATGCAACCTTCTAAATCACTAAGTGGGGGATCCCACCCTTTAGTCTAACTCCTCTCCACCTAACGCCTCTGATAAAATGTCCTTTGAAAAGAGTGAGTCTGTTTTATTCAGCTGTGTAATCTCTTCGCTTTCTTTCTATCATCTCCTCCTGTCTCTACTTTCCTTGTAAATTTTCATATATTTTATGGTTTCTCATCATACTTATCTCCATCCAAACATCTTCAACTCTATTAGTTCATTTTTCTCTCATTCACATTTTTCTGCTAATTCTCCAACCCTGGATAAAGCAAATCATCTTTGTATTTACCCTTATGGATTATATAATTTGTAGGACAAGTCACCATGAATTCATGATATCCAGCCTCAAATAGACACCCAGCCTTACCTGACAATCCTAGTGTACTTCTCTGCAATGTTCAATTTTTCATTCTCATAGAATACTACTTCATTTTTTTTTTCTTAACCGCTCCTCACTAGGAAAATCTCATTCTATACTTTATTGAGCAAATTAGGAGCCACTACTCTGGAGTTTCCACATCCTCCCCTATCCAACATCTCTTAACCTATATGTGGAAACATCCTTCTTCCCATTCTGTCTCAGGTGACTAAGTTATCTTTCCTCTGTTCAAAGGACTCTCCACGTGTGTTTTGCATCACAATTCCCCTCACCTTCTCAAAGACTTTACATTCTCACTGTCTGTTTCCTCTCCTACATCATCAACCTCTTTCTTATCACAAAATTGTTTCACTTTAGTTCAATTCAGTCACTCATTCATGTCCAACTCTTTACGACCCAATGGACTGCAGCATGCCAGGCTTCCCTGTCCATCCCCAACTCCCAGAGTTTCCTCAAACTCCTGTCCATCACATCAGTGATGCCATCCAACCATCTCATCCTCTGTTAGCCCCTTCTCCTCCTGCCTTCAATCTTTCCCAGCATCAGGGTATTTTCCAACACATCAGTTCTTCACATCAGGTGGCCAAAGTAATAATGGAGTTTCAGCTTCAGCATCAGTACTTCCAATGAATATTCAGGGCTGATTTCCTTTAGCATTGACTGGTTGAATCTCCTGCAGTCCAAGGGATTCTCAAGAGTCTTCTCTAACACCACAGTTCAAAAGCATCATTAGCTCATAAACATGATGTCTCTTACATATAAGATGACATGACATATAATATCCCATGAACTTGTAGTTTTCCACTGGCTATAGTCCAATTCCTCTGCTTTCTCCTCTGGTAACTGAATCACTTGACTCACTGCCTCTATTTCCTCAGCTCTTTGTCACTTAACAGTTTACTCCAGTTTGGCTCCCTCCCATCATTGCACTGAAACCACTCCACATTTCAACAGCAGTGAACCCAGCTCCTTCTTCCTGTTCTCCTTCCTCCATGACATCATCCTCCCTTCATTTTCCTCTCTCAGCTTGGCTGCTCCTTCTCAGTCATTTTCATGGTCGTATCTTTCTCTCTTTGAGAAGTGAATGCTGGAAATCATTTGGGGTTTCCCCCTACCATTTTCTTTTTTCTACATTCTCTTCCTTTATTCCCACTGCTTCAACGGACATTTATAGTTTGATACCTCCTAAATTTATAGTCTTGATATGAACTCCTCTGAGCTTCACACTTATATATCCAACTGCCTCTTTGACATGTCCAAAACAGAATTCTTGATTTTATCTTAAAATCCATTTTTTTCCTCAGGCTTCTCAAATTAATAAATGACATCACCATCTACACATTTCTCAAGCCAGAGCCTGAGGGTGTAACTCCTTTTCTCCTGCTCCTGTGAATCCACATCTGATCCATCAGCAAGTCGTTTCTCTGCTGCCATCAAACTATACCTCAACTACTGGCGTTCTCACCATCCCACCACCAGCATCCTAATTCTAGAAATCACCACTTCCCCCTCAGCTATTGCAAGAACTTCTTCACACATGTCCTCATTTGCTTTGTCCTTCAAATGTGCTCTTTCTTTATTTAAAAAAAAAAAAAGTCCAAGTGACTTAATATTAGCTGTATAACTCTCCAGCTCAAAAGTTTTCCATAATTTCCCACTGCACTTTGGATCGAATACAAACCCCACACCATGTCCCTCCTGCCCTTCTTCCTATTCCAGTTCCATTTCATGCTGCCACTCACCTCCTTGCAGGGCTTTATCAAGTAGCTCACCATCTGGTTTCTCAAATATATAAAACTCTTCCCCACCTAAGCTCTCCACATCAACCATTTCTTTAGCTGAATGTAGCCTTCCAGAAATCTGCTTCTTTTCATCCATCAGGCCTTAACCATCACCTCCTTGGAGGCTTCTCCTCATTAACATATAAAAATAACATTAACATATTGTAAATTGTGCTATATTCAGCTGAATATTTTAAATGGATTATTTAATACTCAACAAACCTATAAATAATGCATTAATGAGAAAATAAAGACATAGATATAAAGTAACTTACTCAGTGACAACATATCTTATAAGCAAAGGATTCAAAACTGAGTCGAACTGTTTACCATTGTGGTGGTTTAGTCACAGTCATCTCTCGCAGCTCCATGGACTGCCTGCCAGGCTCCTCTATCCATGGAATTTTCCAGTCAAGAATACACTAATTTACATGTTCTCCTCTTATTCCTTACTCTTTATAATGTGTAGTTAAGTATTAATTACTTTTTTTGCTTCATCTCTTCATACAGATAAAATTTATAAGGGCCTCATATGTGTCAGGGAAAAAAAAAAAAGAAAACAAGATTTTCCACCTGTGGGGCTGTGTTCAAGTGGGGAGCTTGATCCCACAAAGCCAGGTATATGCCTTCAAACAACGTCACATCACTGATATCTGATAGGTGCTTAATGGCATTTTTGAAAATTGAAATGTGAGTTCTAAGGAATTTTTGTTTTAATAGCAATTTGATTTAAATAGTGAGAATTATGGCTTAGTCTCCTGTGGCCGCCTAAACAAAATACCACAAACTGGGTGATTAAAGTGATAGAATTTGTTCTCCTAGTTCTGGAGACCAACTCTGGAGCCTGACTCAAGGCTTCAGCAGAGCTGCATGTCTATTGGAGACTGCAGGGAAGAATTTGTCCCTTGCCTCTTCAAGTTTCTGGCAGCTGTCAACATTCTTGGTTTGCAGCCATTTCTCTCTTTCCTCTGCCTTCATATCACCCTTTCCTATTTGTATCTGTGTTATTTGTATTATTTCCTTTTTCCTTTCTCTCTAAGGACATGTGATGGCATTTAGGGCCCATCTGGATAAGCCAAATAATATTGTCATTTCAAGATCCTTAATTATATCTTTGCCCATATGTGATACTGTTTACAGATTCTGGGGATTCAGACAGGACACACTTTTTTGGGGTCACTATTCAGCCCACTGGAAGGAGAAAGTCCATCTGCCTTGTAAGGCTGGTTATCAGGGAGGTACTGCATTCCTTTTCCTCAGTTGTCCACATTGTCAGAAATAATTGCTGACCCTACTAAAATCCAGATTCACTTTCAGAAGATATTAATGACTCTCATACTGCATTGTGCAAAGCATCATCTAGGGAGCTTGTTTAGTCTTGATTCTTGGACCTCATATCCAAAGATTTCAATTTCATAATTATCTGGCATGCATTTGTGCATCATAACAATATCTAAAGTTGGACACGACAGAGCGACTTCACTTTCACTTTTCACTTTCATGCATTGGAGAAGGAAATGGTAACCCACTCCAGTGTTCTTTCCTGGAGAATCCCAGGGATGGGGGAGCCTGATGGGCTGCCGTCTATGGGGTCGCACAGAGTCGGACACGACTGAAGCGACTTAGCAGCAGCAGCAACAATACCCAAGGGATAATCCATACTTTGTGGACAGCGAACAAGAGAAAAACCCAAGCCAGAATCAGATAGAGAATTTTAGAAATGATGTCCAGTCTTTTCCCTTAAAATAAATGCTGTGTCAGGGTTCTAGCTTGCTTTTTAGTAGGCAAGGATTTGGGTACTGAGCAGAATCTGAAGAGGCTCTCAGTCTGGTGTCTTTCAGGCACCCACAACACTTATTTCTTTAGAGACACACTGAAGACTTGCTTAATTTCTTCCAAAGAATAATCAGTAAGAATGCATTCTTTTCAACACATTATGAGACCCTTGAAGCTTTTAAAAAATACCACATGTGAGACAGAGAGGGGCACAGCTTCCAAAAACTGTAATGATATATTTTGTACTATTAGGTAGAGGATAGTACATGAATCATTCAGCCAAACACATTATTTTATTTGCTCATGTAAGTGGACACAGCCTCAAATGACTTTTCAAGTGTCTGTCTTTGAGAAACTTACATTGGTCCAATTAAGCTATGGGAGATATCATCCTAATATTTTTTCCTGAAATAACTACCTTTCTTTTTCTGAAACATAAAATGGAGGTATGATCTTGTTTAAGGCAAAGTACTGAGTGAGCATCTTTAAAATATATTATGTGCCTTCTTTCAAAAAGCAAAGAAGGACACTTGAAAAGTTGAAAAATGTATAAAATGAGGCAATCAGGTTTTTTTTTTCTGCTTATTTTGTCTTCTGTTTAATAGTTGTAGACAAATTAGGGACTAACTAGACTGGAGTTTGTTAAATCTTCCCAAAGATGTGAGAATTTTATTCAGTCTAAATATTCTGTATTCCAAATTGTTGGTCTATTTTTCCAGCCTTTTCAATAGTTCTGTGACCCAGAGCCTTCTGATTCAGACATTTGTGGAGTTGATAATGAACTATGATAAACTGGAGCAGCTCTGTATTTCAGGTGCTTTACTGAGCTCAGATGGAGTTATCCCTGCAGAGACCCAGATGTGTTTCCCCTCTGCAGGACAGAGGATCAATGCATCATATAGGCTCTTTTGGAAGTATTCCATAACCCAAATTCCTGTATGGCAATTCAGGTACACATCCAGCTGGGGAAGCAGTTTACTAAGTGATGCTTGAAGAGATCTGATAGTCACCCTCCTCACTCCCTTGGCAAAGGCATGGAGTGGCTTCCTGCCCTTTTATTTCTACCTCCCTCAATCACAGTCCTGCTTATACATGTGTCTCTCTTTCAACATTCTAAGTATTCACTTTGACATTTTTCTGGATACGGATATAAGGGGTGAACAGAATTTACTTTGATTTCATGCCCTTCTTAGAGTATATTCATTAGCTATATAACAAATATTTATTGAACATCTAGCATCTGTCAGGCAAACAATTGCATCATGATTTAGTTTCAAATTAATTGAAAGCTAAAGAGATAATTAAAATCAATTTTAAATTAAAAAAAAAAAAAAAGAAAGCTAAAGAGATTATTTTTTCTTGGCTGAACATTTATGCATTTTTATTTGCATCATGTGGATAGAAAAGATAAATTTCAAACCTTGTGTTAACTGTGAAATATATGAACGAAGTACATGTTCACACCATTATTCAGAAGACTAAACATTAGCCTCTTTAGCTAAGTGTTGGCTTTGACAATGGACATTGGGACACGAAAATGTGTTTGTATGGCCACTTATGGTTGAATTCACACTCTTGCATTTTGTATTTCACCCAAAAAAAAAAACAATTTGGCAAATACTGACATGTATTATTAGCACTACTTTAACAAGACCACAAATGTTAGTTAAATATCTAAATTTCACTGTAGAGGTATAGATTGCCATTTTTTAGTGCTGTAAGTAGTAGAGATAGTTGATTAACAGCAAAAGCCCACTCTCCCTCTTTCCACCTCACCCCATACACCATTTGCTTATTATTTTCCCACAGATAGCCAGAGGAACGATATTTGCCGTCAAGATAGCTGGGCATTCAGCAGCTCAGCAAGGCAGTTTGTGTGATGCCTGTGATTCCATTTGTCACAGGAGCCTTTACGAGGGAACAGAAGATATAACTTTGCCTCATTTTTCATTTCCTGTTATCGCTCCGATTTCAGTCTTCAGCTGCTCTGTTTTCCTGTACCTCAACTGGAGCCGACATTATCAGAGAGCCACCTGCTACCCCCAGTGCTGCTGAGGCCCTGTCAGTAGTTCAGGAGGAGAGAGCTTCCTCCCAGGGCAGCAGAGAAGCTCCCTCCCATGCAGCGGAAACCACGCCTGCAGTTAAGTCCACATATGCAGAGCGAGGCAGACATTTGATGATTAAGTAATTCCCAGGGAGGAACATCCTTGGAATTGTAAAGCACTCTAACTTTATGAAGTACTTCCCACTTCCATTTCACTAGATCTTCAGAGCAGCCTGTAAGACAACAGAGCTGGAACAATTAGGCCTGTTTGTACTTGTGTGGAGATCAGGCTTTTTGTATCTGTTGCAACTGGAAATGGCCAGACTGGGGAGTGTAGCTAAGGATAATCAATGGACTCACTGAGTCAGTGGTGGAGAATTCAATCCAAAGATGTGCAAGGAAAGAATATATATATGCCTGCCTGCCTGCTAAGTCACTTCAATCATGTCCAACTCTTTGAGACCTTAAGGACTGTGATTCTCCAGGCAAGAATACTGCAGTGGGTCACCATGCCCTCCTCCAGGGACTCTTCCTGACTCAGGGATCAAACCCATGTCTATGTCTCCTGCATTGGCAGATGGGTTCTTTACTACTAGCACCACCTGGGAAACCCATAGACATATATATTCAGTTATATATACATATATATATATATACACACACACACACATATAACTGAATCACTTTGCTGTACACTTGAAAATAACACAACATAAACTGACTACACTTCAATAAAAACAAAGCAAAGCACATCATTGGGAAATCCTTTGAGCTGTGCATTGTGGGAAAGAAGAAGTTGGTGGCAGTGAACTGGCCAAGCTTATTCTTTCTTGATGACTTTGCTAAGAGTCTAGTCCTTCAGTCTGGAACCTAACCAATCAGTTATAGCCTTACAGATACCCCTCTTCCTATCCTCCTTTAAAACTTACCTCTGTCTCAGTCATATGTTATTACAGTCACTCAGACTTGTGTGACTCTCTGTGAACCTATGGACTGCAACCTGCCAGGCTTCCCTGTCCTTCACTGTCTCCTGGAGTTTGCTTAAAATCATGTCCATTGAGTCAACGATGCCATTCTCTGTTGCCCCCTTCTCCTCCTTCTCTCAATCTTTCCCAGCATCAGGGTTTTTTCCCAGGGTCTCAGTCATAGTTCTCCTAAATACATGCTCTTGTTCCACCCCAAGGGGAGAAGATCCATGTCAGTGCGCGTTTGTTGGGTGGTTGGTTCAGTGTCTTGCCTCATCTCAGTCTTGACACTCTCCTTTTTTTATTGCTCCTCCCTGTGGACACAGTGGTGCAGCCACTATGGTGGCTCAGAGGTTAAAGCATCTGCCTGGAATGCAGGAGACCCAGGTTCGATCCCTGGGTTGGGAAGATCCCCTGGAGAAGGAAATAGCACCCCACTCCAGTATCTTGCTTGAAGAATCCCATGGAAGGAGGAGCCTGGTAGGCTACAGTCCATGGGGTCACAAAGAGTCGGACACGACTGAGCTACTTCACTTTCATTTCACTGTGAACACATCCTGTTCCAGTGCCTAGTGGGAATTCCAAACATGTATAATATTTGCTATCAAGTCTTATGTCTGGTTCTCATCAGTGGACCTCAGTCATGATCGCATATCCATTCCTCTGACTCCTTTAGGACCACAGTTTCTGGATAGTTTCTCTTAATCACAAGAGCAGCCATTTGAAACTCTAACCCAAGGACTATAGATTTGCACACTGCTGAGAAATGATTTCTTGATTCTCACTGCTTACCAATCAGTTTTTTTCACCCAAATTTTACCTGTATCTGCTTGTTCTTATCCAAAGTTGTGTTCTTATGGCCTGTTGGGAGACCTTTTTGTTTGTTTTAAATCTCTCTAAAGTGAATGTCATGTTTGAATTATAACCTGTTGTCATTTTCCTTTGGTATCTAGTTTTCAGTAGAGTCATTCTGACTAGTGTTTATGCCATTTAAATGAGAACTGGGGACATGATTTCTGGCCCTAACTTCTAGGACCCCTTCAGTCTCCTGAATTGGAACTTTGTCATGTAATGTAAAAATTAGAAGTCAGAATGACAGATTAGAAGATAACTCATACGTCAGTTGTATCTTGCCAACAATGTGCCTCAGAGTAGATTAGGTCATGAGACATAGACAATCACGACCTAAAAATAGACCCATTAGGGATCCACGTACATGAAGCCTTGGGAAGCTGTCTTTTAAGTGCAGATGGGTAAGAGGGAACAGAGCCCTACATGGGTCCTCCTGGGATGTCCCAACATGCCTACACTCTCAAGACTTCTTTATGCTCTACACGTGTTCCTTCTTCAAAATGCACTGATTCTGTTATCATATATGATCTCAACCAGTTGTGAATAATAAAATTTATGACTAACTCTGGCTTGATGTGGGAGAAGGCAATGGCAACCCACTCCAGTCCTCTTGCCTGGAAAATCCCATGAACGCAGGAGCCTGGTGGGCTGCAGTCCCTGAGGTCGCTAGGAGTCAGACACGACTGAGCAACTTCACTTTCACTTTTCACTTTTCACTTTCATGCATTGGAGAAGGAAACGGCAACCCACTCCAGTGTTGTTGCCTGGAGAATTCCAGGGACAGGGGAGCCTGGTGGGCTGCCATCTATGGGATCGCACAGAGTTGGACATGACTGAAGCAACTTAGCAGGAGCAGCAGTGGCTTGATGTACCTCTGAGGATAAAGATACTTGATAAATTTTCACAGAAAGGACCCCAAAAGAATGATGTTTAAATGGAGACTTTAGCATAGTTAATGAAGCAGAAATAAATTTTTTTTCTGGAATTCTCTTGCTTTTTCTATGGTGAAGTAGATGTTGGTAATTTGATCTCTGGTTCCTCTGCCTTTTCTAAATTCAAATTGTACATCTGGAAGTTCTTGGTTCACATACTGTTAAAGCCCAGCTGGAAGGATTCTGAGCATAACCTTACTAGTATGTGAACTGAGTGCAATTGTTTGGCAGTTTGAACATTCTTTGGGATTGCCTTTCTTTGGAACTGAAACAAAAACTGACCTTTTCCCATCCTGTGGACACTGCTGAGTTTTCCAAATTTGCTGGCATATTGAGTGCAGCACTTTCACAGCATCATCTTTTAGGAACTGAAGTAGCTCAACTGGAATTCTATCACCTCCACTAGCTTTGTTCATAGTAATGCTTTTTAAGATCCATATTACTTCACATTCCAGGATGTCTGGCTCTGGGTGAGTGATCATACCATCGTGGTTTTCTGGTCATTAAGGAATTTTGTGTACAGTTCTGTGTATTCTTGCCACCTCCTCTTAATATCTTATGCTTCTGTTAGGTTCATATCGTTTCTGTGCTTCGTTGTGCCCATCTTTGCAAGAAATGTTCCCTTGATATCTCTAGTTTTCTTGAACAGATTGATAGTCTTTCCTATTCTATTGCTTTCCTCTATTTCTTTGCATTATTTACTTAAAAAGGCTTTCTTAGCTCTCTTTGTCATTCTTTGAAACTCTGTATTCAGATGAGTATGCCTTTCCTTTTCTCCTTTGCCTTTCACTTCTCTTCTGTTCTCAGCTATTTGTAAGACCTCCTTATACCACTATTTTGCCTTTTTGCATTTCTTTTTCTTGGGGATGGTTTTGATCACCGCCTCCTGGACAAGGCTACAAACTTCCATCCATAGTTCTTCAGGCACTCTATCAGATCCAGTCCCTTGAATCTATTTGTCATTTCCAGTGTAAAATTATAAGGGTTTCAATTTAGGTCATACCTAAATGGCTTAGTTGTCATCCCTACTTTCTTCAGTTCAAGTCTGAATTTTGTAATAAGAAGTTCATGATCTGAGCCACAGTCAACTCCTGATTTTGTTTTTGCTGACTGTATAGAGCTTGTCCATCTTTAGCTGCAAAGAATGTAACCAATCTGATTTTGTTATTGACCATCTGGTGTTGTCCATGTGTAGAATCAGCTCTTGTGTTGTTGGAAGAGGATGTTTGCTGTGACCAGTGCCTTCTCTTGGCAAAACTCTGTTAACCTTGCCTTGCTTCATTCTGTACTCCAAGGCCAAATTTGCTTGTAACTCCAGGTATCTCTTGACTTCCTACTTTTGCATCCCAGTTCCCTATGATGAATAGGCTGAAGACTGAAGATAAAGGAGGAATTCTCCCAAATGGGGCAAGAGGACCTGGGGATGGAGAACTGGTCACTGAGGGGCTGCAACTGAGGCTTTCATAGGAATGAGTGTAACCACAGGATACTTTGGCCACCTGATTGGAACAATTGACTCATTGAAAAGATCCTGATGTTGGGAAAGACTGAAGTCGGGATGAGAAGGGGATGACAGAAGATGAGGTGGTTGGATGGCATGACTGACTCAAAGAACATGAGTTTGAGTAAAGTCCAGGAATTGGCGATGGACAGGGAGGCCTGGGATGCTGCGGTCCATGGGGTTGTGAAGAGCAGGACATGACTGAGTGACTGAACTGAACCACTAGAAACCCCACTGTGCAGTACCACTGTTTGACAAGCTCCTGAATCAGAACGTCTATTGGTTTCCAAAGTCTCCTATTCATCCCCTCCAGTTGCTACATCCCATATCATTCTTAAGTTTTTCCAAAAACTTCTAATAAATTTAGAATAGGACTCTGTGACTTAGAGCTGTATTTCTTCAAGTATGGAATGTTGCAGATAATTTTAGATAATGTACAAGTTTGGCAAATAAAATTAAATAACATAAGGAGAAAGTTATTCCGCTTTCAATTCTCTTTTTACCCTTCTGATAATGCCAAGGATAAATTCTGTCTGGAACTTTACATTTTAAACATCTCTTTAACACTTGCTTGTTTGTTTATTTTATTTTATTTTTTCCTTTTTGGGCAAAGGAAGTCAGACTTGAAGCTCAGAGCTTTTGACAGGTAGTGCTATTTTCCCATAAATTAGTAACATTATTTAATTGTATTTATTTTCATACTCGTTGCCTTCTTATGGAAAGTAACACCAGTCATGTAATTGAAATAGTGAAAAAGTTTTCTTTTAAACTTCTAACTTAAAAAGAATGGATAGGCTTTGAGAAAAAGCTAAATAAGTGATGCTGCTGCTGCTGCTGCTGCTAAGTCACTTCGTTTGTGTCCGATCTGTGCAGCCCCATAGATGGCAGCCCACCAGGCTCTGCCGTCCTTGGGATTCTCCAGAAAAGAACACTGGAATAGGTTGCCATTTCCTTCTCCAATGCATGAAAGTGAAAAGTGAAAGTGAAGTCGCTCAGTCGTTTCCGACTCTTAGTGACACCATGGACTACAGCCTACCAGGCTCTCCGTCCATGGGATTTTCCATGCAAGAGTACTGGAGTGGGGTGCCATTACCCTCTCCAAAATAAATGATAGATGCATGGTATGGGGCAGTAGGCATGGGAAAAATGTTGATGGTGATATGTAAATGACACACCAATGGAAAAAACTGGCTTGAGTAATATTCCAACATTTCCTTTGTGCTGCAGAATTTCTCTCTTTTTCACCTTTTCTGGCCTTTTTGCTCTCTTTATGTCCAAAATAATATTTCAGTTGAAGCGCACCTTGATTGACTTGACAGTAAGTACACAAGCCCCTAGCATTGGAGCCTTTCATGGTATAAACAAGTATCACTAAAAGCTCAGGTATACACAAGGGAATGAGAAATCTAGCCACAGGAAAGCCAGCAACCTTTGCCTTCAGCACGAGGGAAGGTAGAATGCAGGTTGAGGAGAAAACATGTCAACACAGGATGGGGAATATATATCCTTTCAGCTTCTGCCCCCCAACCCACCCCTAAATATTTCCTATCACACAAAATACAGGGGGAGGGGAAAGGGAGACCATAGCCCATGCGTTTGGATAATTGCTTTCTCAAAATGGAATGACATCTTCTTTTTATTTCCTTTACCCTCACCTAATTCACCAGCATACTGTATTCCTCACACTGAAATCTGTGTGTATAAATCTTTGCAGACACAGTGAGGCTTTGTTGGGTTTGGCTGTTGTTTCTAAAAGGAGTATAAGGGAACATAAAATGTAAGTGAATCAAGCCCTCAGCTAGCATTTAATTGATAAGAACTAAAGCTAATATTAGATAACAAATAAATGGTCTGTTGCACAGGCATTTAATTAAACACCAAATTAATGCAGTAATGACCTACTGGAACTAACAGCCAGAAATGCTTTACTGCGTGCCAGCATCTGGACGCTTTCACCTTCCAGCCCCTCCTCCTTCCCCCGCCTCCGTGGACAGATACATTATAAAGAAATACATTCACTCATATCCCACGTCCTCATGTTTTCATGTCCAGACTCATCAAGCATATAATCTACTTCGCCCAAAGAAGCTTGACCACTTAGCTAACTCTTGACCTAGTCTCCCCTATCATGTGTCCCAAACCTCAGCATTTGGGACTGTTTGAAACCCTGGTCTTGTAGTCTTTGGCTGATTACATGCTGCCTTGAAGATTAATTGCAGACAGTGTTTTAGATAATGGTCTCAGGGAAGGCATGCAAAATAGAGAGGGGGAGTGAGGAATCGATATAGGCTTTGTCTGGGCCTCACCAGAAGCTTTCAGTTATACAGTAAAACACACAATAGGTAGAAGAAATGAACTCCATGCTGATTTAGTCTGCTCATCCAGGTTGGCTTTCACAGGGCTCATCTTGGCCATGCTCATACTGTTTTGGTACTACCTCCTGTTCACAGTTCAGTTCAATTCAGTCGCTCAGTCATGTCTGACTCAGCGACCCCATGAATCGCAGCACACCAGGCCTCCCTGTCTATCACCAACTCCCGGAGTTCACTCAGACTCACGCCCATCTAGTCAGTGATGCCATCCAGCCATCTCATCCTCAGTCGTCCCCTTCTCCTCCTGCCCCCAATCCCTCCCAGCATCAGAGTCTTTTCCAATGAGTCAACTCTTCACATGAAGTAGCCAAAATACTGGAGTTTCAGCTTTAGCATCATTCCTTCCAAAGAAATCCCAGGGCTGATCTCCTTTAGAATGGACTGGTTGGATCTCCTTGCAGTCCAAGGGACTCTCAAGAGTCTTCTCCAACACCACAGTCCAAAAGAATCAATTCTTCAGTGCTCAGCTTTCCTCACAGTCCTACTCTCACATCCATACATGACCACAGGAAAAGTTCACAAGGTAGAGATAAACTAAAGCACTTCAAGAGCACCTCTACCGTGCACAGACCACACACACCATGGTTAAGCTACACTTCTCTTTTGCTCCATAAGACTTTGAATCCCCTTCCTGGATGCAGTGACAGAGCATTTTCAAGATCACATTCCAAGATTCTCTGTCTCCTAGTGACAAACACATTCCAGTGAAGAAGCATCTCTAGGAGCCAACGGCCTTATATCAATACATTCTTCCAATTCTGGGCACTGTAGGCAGCTTTACTAGACAAGAAATAGGACAAAGTCTTGTCCAATGTGTTCTAATTTCTTCTCTCTTAGAGACAGCATCTGAAGTATGTATGTACTTAACAGAGTGCGGTCTCCATTAATATACAATTACTGAGATAAATAGTTCTTGGACCACAGATTTGTCATGGTGAAGGGGCTTGCTAATTCAATGAAGCTGTGGGTTATGCTGTGCAGGATCACCCAAGATGGTTGGGTCATGGAGAAATATTCTGACAAAATGCGGTTCACTGGAGGAGGAAATGGCAAACCACTCAAATATTATTGCCAGGAGAACCCCATGAACAGTATGAGAAAGCAAAAAGATATGACACTGGAAGGTGAGCCTCTTCAGAATGGAAAGTGTCCAATATGATACTGGGGAAGAGTGGAGGGCAATTACTAATATCTCCAGAAAAAAATGAAGCAACTGGGCCAAAGTGGGAATAATGCTCAGTGGTGGTGAATGTAAAGTCTGATGCTATAAAGAACAATATTGCATAGGAACCTGAAATGTTAGGTCGATGAATCAAGGTAAATTGGTTTGACCAGGCATGAGATGGCAAGACTGGACACTGACATCTAAATTCTTAAATGGAAGAATTTAATTCTGATGACCATTATATCTACTACTGTGGGCAAGAATCCCTTAGAAGAAATGGAGTAGCTTTCATAGTCAACAAAAGAGTTTGAAATGCAGTACTTGGCTACAGTCTCAAAAGCAATAGAATGATCTCAAATTCCATCCAAGGAAAATCATTCAATATCACAGTAAGCCAAGTCTATGCCCCAAACAATGATGTCAAAGATGCTGAAGATAACCAAGTTTATGAAGACCTAAAAGACCTTTTTGGAGAAGGCAATGGCACCCTACTCCAGTACTCTTGCCTGGAAAATCCCATGGATGGAGGAGCCTGGTAGGCTGCAGTCCACTAACACCAAAAAAGATGTACATTCATCATAGGGGATTGGAATGCAAAAGTAGGAAGTCAAGAGATACCTGGAGTAACAGGCAAATTTGGCCTTAGAGTTCAAAATGAAACAGAGAAAAGGTTAACACAGTTTTGTGAAAAGCACACTGGTCATAACAAATACCCACTTCCAACAATACAAGAGATGATTCTACACAAGAACATCACCAAATACCAAAACATCATCAATACCAAAATCAAACTGATTATATTCTTTGAAATTGAAGATGGAGAAGCTCTGCATTCAACAAAAATGAGACCTAGAGTAGACTGTGGCTCAGATCATGAGCTCACAAAAATAAGACCTAGAGTAGACTGTGGCTCAGATCATGAGCTCTGTATTGCAAAATTCAAGCCCAAATTGAAAAAAGTAGGGAAAAACAAAAGGTCACTCAGTTATGACCTAATTTAAATCCTTTATTATTATATAATGGAGATGACAAATAGATTAAAGGGATTAGATCTGATAGAGAGCCTGAAGAACTAAGGACAGAACTTTGTAACACAGTATAAGAAAAATGAAATGAAGTTTCTCAGTTGTGTGTGACACTTTGCGATCCCATGGACTATAGGGTACCAGGCTCCTCCGTCCGTGGAATTTTCCAGACAAGAGTACTGGAGTGGGCTGCCATTTCCTTCTCCAGGGGATTTTTCTGACTTGGGATTCGAACCTAGGTCTCCCTCATTGCAGGCATACACTTTACCCTCTGAGCCAGTGGTGACCAAAAGCATCCCCCAAAAGAGAAATGCAAGAAAGCAAAATGGTTATCTGAGGAGGTTTTGCAAATAGCTGAGGAAAGAAGAGAAGCTAAAGGCAAAGGAGAAAAGGAAAAAGATATCCAACTGAAAGCAGAGTTCCAGAGAATACGAAGGAGAGACAAGAAGGCCTTCTTACATGAACAGTGCAAAGACATAGAAGAAAATAATAAAATGGGAAAGACTATAAATCTTTTAAATAAAATTGGAGGTATCAATTTCATGCAAGGGTGGGTGGGATAAAGGACAAAAGAGTAAAGACCTAACAGAATCAGAAGAGATTAAGAAGAGGTGGCAAGAATAAACAAATGGCATCACTGACTTGATAGACATGTATGCACAAGCTCCTGGAATTGGTGATGGACAGGGAAGCCTGGCATGCTGCAGTCCATGGGGTCACAAAGAGTCGGACATGGCTGAGAGACAGAGCTGAACTGAACCAGGATGGTGTGGCCACTCACAGACATCCTGGAGTGTGACGTCAAGAGGCCTTAGAAAGAGTTACTATGAACAAACCTAGTGGATGTGATGAAATTCCAGATGAGCTATTTCAAGTCTTAAAGATGATGCTGTAGAAATGCTGCACTCAATATGCCAGAAAATTTGGAAAACTCAGAAGTGGCCACAGGGCTGGAAAAGGTTAGTCTTCATTCCAATCTCAAAGAAGGACAATGTTAATGTTTAAACTATCATACATTTGCACTCATTTCACATGCTAGCAAGGTTATTCTCAAAATCCTTCAAGTTAAGCTTCAACAGTATGTGAACTGGGAACTTCCAGATGTACAAGCTGTATTTAGAAAAGGCAGAGGAACCAGAGGTCAAATTTCCAACATCCTCTGGATCATAGAAAAAGCAAGAGAATTCCTGTTTCAATGACTAAACTAAAGCTTTTGACTGTGTGGATCACAACAAACTATGAAAAATTCTTAAAGAGACAGGGATACCAGATCACCTTTCTTGTCTCCTGAGAAACCTGTATGTGGGTCAAGAAACAGCGGTTAGAATTGGACATGGAACAACAGACTGGTTCAAAATTAAGAAAGTACCACAAGGCTGTATACTGTCATCCTGTTTATTTAACTTTAGCTTTTATGTAGAGTATATCATGCAAAATGCTGGGCTGGATGCATCACAAGCTAAAATCAAGATTGTTGGGAGAAATATGAGCAACTTCAGATTTTTAGATGATACCACTCTAATAGCAGAAAGTGAAGAGAAACTAAAGAGTCTTGATAAGTGTGAAAAGAGGAGAATGAAAAACCAGGCTGAAACTCATTATTCACAAAACTAAGACCATGACATCCAATCCCATCACTTCATGGCAAATAGAAGGCAAAAAAGTGGAAGCAGTGACAAATCTTCTCTTTGGCTCCAAAGTCACTGCCAACAGTACCTGCAGCCATGAAATTAAAAGACACTTGTTTCTTGGAAGGAAAGCTATGATATACTTAGACAGCACATCACTTTTCTGACAATGTCAGTATAATCAAAGCTATCATTTTTTCAGTAGTCGTGTATGAATGTGACATTGCATCCAAGTATTGCATTTCAGACTCTCTTTTTTTTTTTTTTTACTATGATGGCTACTCCATTTCTTCTAAAGGATTCCTGCCCACAGTAGTAGATATAATGGTCATCTGAGTTAAATTCACCCATTCCAGTCCATTTTAGGTCACTGATTCCTAAAATGTGGACATTCACTCTTGTCATTACCTGTTTGACCACTTCCAATTTGCCTTGATTCATGGACCTAACATTCCAGGTTCCTATGCAATATTGCTCTTTACAGCATCGAACTTTACTACCATCACCAGTCACATCCATAACCGGGTGTTATTTTTGCTTTGGCTCCACTTCTTCATTCTTTCTGGAGTTATTTCTCCACTTATCTCCAGTAGCATATTGGGCACCTACCGACCTGGGGATTTCATCTATCAGTGCCCTGTCTGTTTGTCCTTTCATAATGTTCATGGGGTTCTCAAGGCAAGAATACTGAAGTGCTTTGCCATTCCTTTCTCCAGTGGACAACATTTTGTCAGAACTCTCCACCTTGACCCATCCATCTTGGATGGCCCTACAAGGCAAGGCTCATTGTTTCATTGAGTTAGACAAGGCTATGGTCTATGTGATAAGATTGATTAGTTTTCTGTGACTGTGGTTTTCATTCTGTTGGCCCTCTGATGCATAAGAATACGAAGCTTATGGAAGCTTCCTGATGGGAAGGCTTGGAGGACTCAAACAAACCTTGTGTGCCCCAGGACCCAGAGACCCCAGAGAGACTGAGCCAGAATGTGTTGCAGTCACAGACATCCTGGAATGTGAAGTCAAGTGGGCCTTCAGAAGTATCACTACAAACAAAGCTAGAGGAGGTGATAGAATTCCAGTTGAGCTGTTTCAAATCCTAGACGATGATGCTGTGAAAGTGCTACACTCAATATGCCAGTAAAGTTGGAAAACTCAGCAGTGGCCACAAGACTGGAAAAGAACAGTTTTCATTCCAATCCTGAAGAACAATGCCAAAGAATGTTCTAACTACTGGACAACTGCACTTATCTCACAAACTAGCAAAGTAATGCTCAAAATTCTCCAAGCCAGGCTTCAACAGTACATGAATCATGAACTTCCAGATATTCAAGCTGGATTTAGAAAAAGTAGAGGAACCAGAGATCAAATTGGTAACATCCACTGGATAATCAAAAAAGCAGGAGAGTTCCAGAAATATATCTACTTCTGCTTTATTGACTATGCCAATGCCTTTGACTGTGTGGATTACAACAAACTATGGAAAAATTTTAAAGTGATGGGAATATCAGACCACCTTACTGCCTCCTGAGAAATCTGTATTCAGGTCAGGAAGCAACAGTTAGAACTGGACATGGAAAGGCAGACTGGTTCCAAATTTGGAAAAGAGTATGTCAAAGCTGTTTATTTTCACCCTGCTTACTTAACTTGTATGCAGAGTACATCATGTGAAATGCCAGGCTGGATGAAGCACAAGCGGAAATCAAGATTTTTGGGAGAAATATCAATAATCTCAGATATGCAGATGACACCACCCTTATGGCAGAAAGTGAAGAAGAGCTAAAGAGCCTCTTGAAACTGAAATAGGAGAGTGAAAAACCTGGCTTAAAACTCAACATTTAGAAAACTAAAATCATGGCATCTGGTCCCATCACATCATGGCAATTAGATGAGGAAATAATGGAAATAGTAAGAGAATTTATTTGGGGAAGGGTGCTCCAAAATCACTGCAGATGGTGATTACACACATGAAATTAAAAGATGGTTGCTCCTTGGAAGAAAAGCTATGACAACTTAAACAGCATATTAAAAAGCAGAGACATTACTTCATCAACAAAGGTCCATCTAGTCAAAGCTATGGTTTTCCCAGTAGTCATGTATGGATGTGAGAGTTGGACTATAACGAAAGCTGAGCACTGAAGAAGTGATACTTTTGAACTGTTGTGTTGGAGAAGACTTTTGAGAGTCCCTTGGACTGCAAGATCTAACCAGTCCATCCTAAAGGAGATAAGTCCTGGGTATTCATTGGAAGAACAGATGCTGAAGCTGAAACTCCAATACTTTGGCCACCTGATAGGAAGAAAAGACTCATTAGAAAAAACTCTGATGCTGGGAAAGATTGAAGGAAGGAGGAAAAGGGGGTGACAGAGAATGAGATGGTTGGATGGCATCACCGACTCATTCGACATGAGTTTGAGTAAGCTCTGGGAGTTGGTGATGGACAGGGAAGCATGGTGTGCTGCATTCCACGGGCTCACAAAGAGTCAGACAGGACTGAGCAACTGAACTGGACTGAACAAATGTGAGAGTTGGACCATAAATAAGGCTAAGCATGGAAGAAATGATGCTTTCAAATTATGGTGCTGGAGAAGACTCTTGAGAGTCCCTTGGACTGCAAGGAGATAGAACCAGTACATCCTAAAGGAAATAGGTTCTGAATATTCATTGGAAGGACTGATGCTGAAGCTGAAACTCCAATACTTGGACCACCCAATGCAAAGAGCTAACTCCTTGGAAAAGACCCTAATGTTGGGAAAGATTGAAGGCAAAAGGAGAAAGGGGCAGCAGAGGATAAGATGGTTAGGCAGCATCACTCATTCAGTGGATTTAAGTTTGAGCAAACACTGGGAGAGGAGCCTGCCAAGCTGCAGTCCATGGGATTGCAAAGAATGAGACAGACTTAGTGACTGAACTACATCAACAACAATATAGGATGAGATTTTTAAACAGTTGTGATAATTTGTTCCCCAAACCACCACCTGCCCTCTTCTCAGATGTAACGTTAAATCAAACTCATTTGACATAATGAGTTAACTCCATTAACTCTAGCAAGAACAATCTACAGCGAAAAGAGTATCTACCTATTTATATGTCATCCTAGGATTAGTGTTAGAATATTTCTACCCTGCAGCATTCTCCCCTCTGCTTACCTTTCCCAGTTCCACCCTATCTCCATCTCCCCTTTGGGATCTTCTTTCCCTCATCCTTCCCCAGAACTTCCAATGTGTATAGTCATGCATGGTAGCCCATTCATGCCCCTTGGAGTTAAGAAACTGAAAGTTAGTAGTAAATTCAATGAACTTTTTAGAGTAAATTCTGCATTGTGAGGATACTGAAAGGATATTTCTAATGGTAGAGTTTCCTGAAAAATTCAAGTTGAATAGAGGAGATATCAGGGGCCTGGAATAGGATTTTTAGACTTCTTTTGACATCGTATGTGTTGCTTTGTTCCAAGCTGAGTTTGTCCTATGTGATTGGGAGAAACAGATTCAAGGGATTCATACCCTATAGCTTATGGTAACACTGGATCCAGTGGCATATATGAAGCTTTCTGTTTTTCAGTTTTTCCTAATAAAAACTTCCACTTTCTTTCAGGAAAATGTTTATATATGTATAATTACTGTTCTATGTTTGTAGGGGATTGGGTTCAGGATCCTCACAGATGCCAAAATCCACAGATATTTAAGTCCCTTCTATAAAATGGTGTAGTATTTGCATATAACTTGAGAACATCCTCCTCCTGTGCTTTAAATCATCTCTACATTACTTATAATACTGAATACAATGTAAATGTTATGTAAGTAGTTATAAACACAATGAAAATGCTATGTAAATAGTTGCCTGTGCAGAGAAAATTCAACTTTTTTCCTATGGAACTTTCTGTAATTTTTTTCAAAATTATTTTCAATAATCTGTGAATGTGGAATCACAGATATGGAGGGACAATTGCATATACAATATTTTTGCATAAAATATCTCATATGCCCAACACCCTTTTTTCTCATTACTACATTAGTTCTAGGATTTATTTTGCTATGAAATGGTTGAGTAAAAGGCTTTCTGTAGATCTTTTAATTTTCTAAATCTTTCTTCACAGCAGTTGTTATCTGTGATACTCTTCACATCTATTTAAGATAAATTTGGAAAATGTTACTAAAGCTTTGGAAATAAATGTCTTAAGCCCAGAGACACTTAAAAATCACACAGAATTTTGGGCTGGAAGTAGAGAAGAAAGCTGACCTCCAGAACCAGATGTCTTTTCATGTCACCATATTATCTCTTGTCTTGAGAGGCTGCTGTGTACACTGTTGAAATAACAGCCTAATAACTTTTAAAAATAAAAAGAAATTAAATTTTCTCCTGTGAGTTTTGTTCTTCAGTCATATGTTTTATCCCAGGATAGCAAATTGTTTACAAGCAATTACAGTAATTAAGCATAAATACACCCCAGCGAGGCAAATATTATTATCCACCTTTTAACAGATGGGAAAACAGAAGCGGAGAAAACAGGAATGACCTGCACAAGGCCAAAGAGGGTGTCTGCCAGACACAGGAAGGGCCTGAAACCTCAGGCACTCCACGTTTGTCCTCCAACTTCTGGATGATCCACACTCTTTAAAAAAATTTGACTTGTAAAAAATTGGAGAAGAGAGGATGAAGGTGGTTGATGACAGTGCTGGGGAGAGAGCTACTAGAAGTAACAGCACAAAAAAGAGATGACTTGAGAAATGCAAAGTGACATAGCCTGATTCCTCAGAGGCATTTGGGGCAAGGTCCAGGCTCATCCCGCGGCAGTCCAGGGTTAGCAGAAAAGGTCATAAAAGAAATGTGAGTTTCTCCTCTTGGAAATACATGGTCAAGCTTTTTCCCGTTCTGCATCTTTAGAATGAACCTGTGCCCCTAAAATGAAGATAACCGGAACCACAGAATGAGATGACATGCTTGTGATGAAGATACAGCTGCCCTTTCTGAAGACCTTTGGGATTTGTGGGTCAAATGTACTGTTTCATTAGTATTAGGAAAATTACATCCAGGGCAAATGCTGAAAGACAAGGAATCTGACTTCTCATGCTGTGTTTTCTGCCCGTTATCACATTTGATAAACAGTTTGAAATCAAGCAGAAAGCGTGTGGCCAAACAGAGTAAGACAGAAATGAAACAATGGCATTAAGAGTTAACAAAAACAAATCTGAAATGAAAAGTCGACAAGTGAGGTTCATGCCACCTTCCAGAAATCAAGAGTGAAGCCCAGACAAATAATTGGTTGAAACATTTGGGAGATTTTTAAAAATACTGTCATCACTTACTGAGGTTAGATGGATGAAGCATACAGTGAAACAGAGGCAGGGATTTGAAAGTCTCTCTCAGATAGCTCTATGAAGTTGTAGGTATAGAATAGAAAACTATCCACACATCCATTTCTACAGAGAAATAAATAGTTATATACTTCAGATGCCATCTCTACAAAAATTTAAATAGCCACCAGGTACTGACCACAGCGGAGAGAGAGAGAGAGAGAGTGTGCATGGCACTTCATTGTCAAAGTAAGTGGACTGCACCTGTCACGGGGAGCCAGCCAAGAGCAGGATGTGTATGTGTCATCTCCAATTTTCTCAGAAGCAAGAAGATATTCAGAAGGATATGTACCCTTTAAGACTCCTTTATATAAATATGTTTTGGCCAATTTTGGAACAAGTGTGGACTGTCACTACCTGTAATTAGGTGATGTTAGTTAGTTCCAACAGGTTCTTGAAATTTATTCAGGGGAAAAAAACTCAAATGTCAGCCGAAGTGCACAATTCCAAGTCTTTGGTACTGTGACATTCAGAACACACAATTATTTTTGTTTTAGTGGTAGTGGCAGCTATCTTTCTTCTTTGACTCCCACCATGCTTTAGAGAATAAGAAAAAGAGTGATGTTTGGCAAATAAGAAAAATAATGATGAAACAATAGGCTGTGTAGCCTATCACCAATTAAATAAACATTCCCACTTAGTAATGAATCTTTACACATTAAATAGAAATAATGTCAAAGATAAAAATAGGAGTAAATAGGACAATACATGATAATTAGAACAATAGAAGTTGGCTATTGATTCTTTATATTATTTTTTTAACTTGTAATTATGACTTTTTAAATTCAGCACTGCAAATTCCAGTAAAACAAAGATACCAACCTAAATGAAGGAGTGAATAAAAGAATATATGAGTGAATCACAGGTAGTTTTATCTTTGCTCTATTCACACCAGCTGGGCAATTTAGGAAATTTGTGTTTGGAACCTGATCCCTGTCTCATACTGTCCAGCCCCCTTCCCACCCTCCACAACACGCAACACATCAGCCGGCAGGTGGTAGCGTACAGGCTGACATCTTGTAACAGCGCACAGCATCTGGCAGGAAACAGGATGCAAAAATGGTCCTTCAGGCTGTTATCACTCAGGAATCTGGGGTTGGGCTAGCTTTGATTTCCACCTTGTGTCCTACCTGCTAAATCACTTCCAAATAAGAGGGTTCATCTGTCATCCAAACGCTGGACACTGGTGTGGACAGCATGGTTCTCTCACCTTTGAATACAGGTGGTTGATGAGTAACTGTGTTGCTGCCTTCCAACTCACCGGAGGAGAACAGGCCCCTCTGGAAGCAATTACCAACCTTTGTGGTCAAAAGGTGAGCTATAGCTCTTGTTCCCAGGCCTGTATCTCAACAATATGACCAAGCATCTCTGTTCTGTAAAGCTGGTCACCCACTGCATGTCTAAAAGAGAATAGCACAATAAAGGGAAACTCTAATGACCTCCCCAGTTGATGAATCCCCAAATGTCAATATGACATTTGAGGAAAATCATGTCTGTACTCTGTAGATTATCCCAAGCCCAGATTCCAGATCATGGGTCTGAATCAGCTTTGCTGTGCCTCAGACTTCTCTTGTACTTCCCTGTTTTCCCAAACACTTTATAATCATTAGTATCAGAGAGTATTTTCTGGCCAACCAATGAAGGAAAACTCCTGTAACAAGTTATAACAACTATTTCTTTTAATCTCCCACTTTGACAGCCAGAGGATTAGTGTGACTTAGGACAGGTGCCACTGGCTACATAGTTATGAAGCTTTAATTGATTTATTCCAAGCCAGCTGCCACATCTCACATTGTTGGTTAATATTTTAAATTTCTTTCATACTATTCCTGCCTAAATAATAGTGGTAGATACATAAGTAAATCGAAATTAACTTTTAATTAGAAAAGCAATAAGGATAGATTGATTAATTGATTGGTTGATCTATTTATTTATCTATGTATTTGCTAATGAATACAAAACAAGAGAGAGACATTCTTTGATTGTTTCTTTGTCTTACTGCCCATTATCTCTTCATCTTCAAAATATGAGCCTCAAATGAATTTGAGATACTAGTTTCTTTTATGGTTTTTAGCAGTTCTCCCAAGTATATTTATTCCTTTTCTCCCAACTTGTGACAGAGAAAACATCAAGATGATCTTCAGTAATTAGCTGATCAATTTGAATGATTCGAGAATATACCATCTTTTATCATGTAGTCATGGTTCTGCCCAGGATATATAATATTAGTCACAAGTCCTAATAGCCTAGGCGGATGGACTTAAGTGGATTTACAACTAATGTATTGTGGCTATATTCCTCCACCGAGAAAACAAGCCCCAAATCTCCATCACAGAGAGTGGCAGTCTTAATAAAATGCCAACCTGACACTGACCCTCTTCCCTACTGCTACCTTGGATTTTGCTCAGTGGGTCACCCTGGCCCCTCAGGATTTGACTCCTGCTTACCATTCAAGTCTCATGGTTCAAGGTTCCCTGACACTACTCTTGTGTAGCAGGAACACAAAACTGCATGGAATTCACTGCTCCTCCAACACCCCTAAACACCCAACAGTACCTTCTACACTCATCATGCACTGTTCACATCTACATCTCTGCCACGTTGAACCCCTTTTTCAATCTGGTATGCTCTGAATTTGTTCCAGACAAGCAGTAATAATCCATAATTTATTTTCTGATTTATGATTCCTTACCAGACAAAACTGATACATAATGTCATGAGATGTTCATTAAGAATTTGGATTTTGTATAAAGATGAAGTGTCTACATCACATGAATTTGTGAATCAAGAAATAAACTTACTTCCCTAGTAAATGTTTTCCTAGATGTAAAACTCTAAACAAATTTTCTCAGATCACAGATGGTAGAAATAGTTGTTTAAAAGTTAAAAAGAAAAAAACAGGTGGGAGAAAATTAAACAATTATTTTTTCTGTTTAATAAATTTATTTTAGTAAATAAATCACAGTGCCCAGTTATGATGTGTATGCTCAAAAATACTACAGTCAAGCTAATGAAATCTCCATCAGTTATCACATTGTTCAATGGTGGCTGGAACAAATACAAAAGAATTTGGATATTGCAATTCTGTAGAATGGGAGAATGATACTGTCACACTTTCAGAAGCATTCCCTGGTAGCCTTTTTGAGCAAAGCTGCAACTGAAGGACATAAGTTTCAGATTTCAATTAATTAACAGAGGGCTTGTGTTGGAAAATGGTGATGGTAAGTTTGGAAAGCAGAGATAAGATTGCTTTTCTTTATTTCATGCACAATCTCCACATATTTTTATATTATATAGCAGTACATTCAAGATGATTTGAGATTCTAATTTTGTCCATCTTTGAACTTAAATATCACTTTCCCATATGAATGTGATTGTTTAGGCTGGACACAACGCATGTTCATTGCTAATGACTCTCTTTTATCTGACTATCCATAATGGTGCAGTTCATTATGACTAAGCAATGCAAAGGTCTCTTCATCAAGCCATAACAAATCAGAGAAGAGGAAATGCCAGCGACCTCCAACGTTCACACTTTTCCCCTCTCCACTTAAAGGTTAACTTACATTACCATTAGTTTCTCAAAATTAATTCACCTTCAAAATGCATATTGCCATGAGCACATATTTCAAGTTCACTTCTTTCCCTGTTGGCTGCCTTATTGCATCTCTCAGCTTTCCAAATTTCCAGGATAAGATGAAACAAACATACATCAGAAACACATAAATTCACCTATATCTATTTGGTGGAAAGCCCTTCTTCCCCCTTATAGGCACCACCTAAGCCAAGTGGTGGATTTTTGTCCACTGGCTGTGAAAACTGAAATTAGAATTAAAAGCCCTCTGGGACTTCCCCAGTGGTCCAGTGGTTAAGAATCTGCCTTACAATGCAAGAGACACTGGTTCAATCCCTGGTTCAGGAAGATCCCACATGCCTTGGAGGAATTAAGCCCATGTGCCACAACTACAGAGTCTGTGCTCTAAAGCCTATGACTACAACTACTGAGCCCACACCCTGCAGCTACAGAAGCCTGCACACATAGAGTCTGTGCTCCCCAAGAGAAACCACTGCAATGAGATGCCTGTGTACCACAGTGGAGAGCAGCCCCCACTCACTGCAACTATAGAAAGCCCTCATGCAGCAACAAAGACCCACAACTCAATGCAAGAGACACTGGTTCAATCCCTGGTTCAGGAAGATCCCACATGCCTTGGTGGAATTAAGCCCATGTGCCACAACTACAGAGTCTGTGCTCTGAAGCCTGTGACTGCAACTACTGAGCCCACACCCTGCAGCTACAGAAGCCTGCACACATAGAGTCTGTGCTCCCCAAGATAAACCACTGCAATGAGATGCCTGTGTACCACAGTGGAGAGCAGCCTCCACTCATTGCAACTATAGAAAGCCCTCATGCAGCAATAAAGACCCACAATAGCATAGATAAATAAATCTTAAAAATAAAAATAGAACCAGAATCTATGATCTAAATAAAATCAAAACCTAAGTAAATAATACACAATTTTTTCTGCAAATATTGACATCTAATAATCACTGACCACATCAAAAATACAGACTGAAAACAGTGAGTGAATGTTAGTATCCATAGTACCTAGGGGGATTTCAGTTCATGATTTAAATTTATGGCTTAAATTAATAACTTTGTATTTTATGATTAGACTAAGGACACTAGCATCTTATATACTATTACTTAGTATCTACAATGTTCAAGTTCCATAAAAATAGCTTTTAATTTTGCTCTTTTTTTTGCCTTGACAGCAAATATATCATATTTCATATTTTTCAATATATTTCATATATTTGAAAATATATCATATTTCAAGACATTGCACTTAAAACTTCTTAAAGTTCATAAGACTTGGGCACGGGGATGTGACTCTTGAAATATTCTTTCCACTACCCCATTTTCCAGAACTACTTCACATCCCTACTCCTTAAGATTCTTTATCAGTACGCACGAAAAGGACGTTCTTGAACTTGTCCACAGCTATTTCTAATTTGTCTGATCTTCATCAGTCAGCTTAAAGGAGCATAAAATGTCATCTGCCTCATCCGTCACTGTGTGTGTGTGTTAATGTATTTATCTGATTCACTTCCCCTGACTCGTCTAAGCTACATGCAGTCTGAATCTTTCCCATCTCCTAATTTATTTCAGTCACTCTTCAAGTGTGCTGGAGCTGATTTCTCAGGTAGACTCGTCTGAAAAGATGCCATGCTCTAGCAATTCTATAAGCAATTATCATCTTAATAGCCTGCAAGCCCAGCTTTGTATAGTCACTGTTGGGCTAATGCCAGACAGAGGTCCCTTTCACCATAAGCCCTAACTTAGTACTTTCAGGTGCCTTCTCCATGGGGAAACGGTTGTTTAATTCCTTTGGGTTACCTGGAGACGCTTAAAGATGCTGTACCAGTGTATGAGGCTTGAATGGACACTCATAATGACATCTGATGGTCATATGGCCACCACTGCTATTATTGAAAAATTTAGCTCAACCTCCTCTTGCAGCTGACACGGTAGAATAGTGTGGTCAGGGCTATTTTGTTCTCAGAGCTGTGTCAGGAGACTTTTCTTCTTTGTCACCACCACCATCACTATCATGATTGCTTCAGAATCTAACATCGTCATGATTACTTCTGAATCTAAATGCTGATTATGTTAGGTCTTATGCATATTAAGAGGTAGAGTGATATAATAAGATAAATGTTAACATACGTAGCAGGTGCTGTTTTCAGGTGACGAATATAGGTAGTAAGTGTCACAGGATTCCAGAACAGGAAGGGTATAATCAGAAGAGACACCAAGATTAGAGGAAGCTGGTGGCACGTGAATTAAGACACATGTATCTGGGCAATGATGTGACCATCACTGCGTGTTGGGAATAATCAGGCAAATCACTGATGTGAAGTACTTATAGAGAAGGACATTGGAAGTTAACACTGTATAAGTGAAAATTCAGATCAGGAAGACTTTAAATTGAGCAGTACTAACTTTGATTTCAGGCTAGAGAAAATTAAGGAACACAGACATTCAAAACAGGCCCCTCGTCCTGGCACTAATAACTTCTTGATATGAAAGATTACTAGCAGGTGCTTCATCCCATCTTTCATTCATCCACTCAGCAAAGGGATCTTGCGTGCTTAACATGTGCCAGGGACTTTCATAGGTGTCAGGCATACAGCAGGAAACAGGACAGAAAACATCTTTCTCATTATGTGCATTAATTTGCAAGGGCCACCACAGAAAAATAACATAGATGAATGGCCTGCACGCATGTGTGCTCAGCCATGTCCGACTCTTTGAGACCCCATGGACTGTAGACCTCCAGGCTCCTCTATCCATGGAATTTTCCAGGCAAGAATACTGGGATGTTTCCCATTGCCTCCTCCAGGGAATTTTCCCAACCCAGGGGATCAAACCCACATCTCTTGTGTCTCCTACATTGGCAGGAGGATTCTTTACTACTAGAACCATCTGGGAAGCCCTAGTCTAATGGCTTAAAGAACAGAAATTCATTCTTCAAAGTTCCAGAGTCTAGGACATCCAAGATCAGGATGTTGGTAGAGATATTTTCCTCTAAGGCTTCCCTCTTTTTCTTGAGATGCCCACCCTCTCGCTGCCTCATCTCTCAGCTGCACACACTCCCCAAGTGTCTCTTACTCTTCTTCTAAGGACTTCATCCTATTGGAGCAGGACTGTAACTTAATATCCTCATTTTAACTTAATTGCTTCTTCGAAGACCTAATGTCCATATGTTATTATAGTCTTAGGTACTAGGGGTTGGGAGCTCAATATGTGAATGTAGGGGAGATGTATCACAGAATGATATTCAGTGGTAGAAACAACCTCCTAAAAACTTCCTGGAGGAACCCTCCATAGTTTTCAATCCCACCCCACATGCTTCGATCCACCAGTGCACACAGCTAACACTCAGACTGAACCCATGTTTCCCACACACTCTTACCCTTTGCAACCCTTGCAAGCACTATCTGAGCAAAGCAAGCGGAAGACTGAGTGCCCACCTCTTCCATAATGTGCCTGTTGTAACTTTTATTCTCTCAAGGATTCTCTTGATATCCACTGTAACCTGATTTCTTTTGAGACATCTGAACATGAAAGACTAACACGGTGAGATTTGGTCTTGGCTCCGTATACCTACAGGATGGCCCTACTCGTAAGGCTCAGAGAAGAATATAATGAGAAAAATGCTTTGAAAATAAATACACTATGTGTAAACCTGAATTTTTTAGTCTCTGCAGTCTGGATAAAATGAGGTCACATTAATATTAATAATAAAAATTTTCTGGCCTGCAGCCACATCTGAAAAGCTACAGATTCTCATTCTTCATTCCCCTGGCCCACACCCCAAGGTCTGCGATCATCTCAGTTATTCCTCAGAGGTCCCAGGGTGAGCCTTAGCTCATGTTTGTTCAGGAATGAATGTATACTGCCCTTTCTCTCTTGGCTCTTTGAAGGGGGTCCACTGACCAGGACATTGGGAACAGCACTTCTCCAACACCACAGCTGATGATGTCTTCAGAGACTGCTGACTCCCTGCCACACTACCTCACTTCTCCCCAGGTCCTCCTGAATGTGACCATGTCATCCCCTGAAACATGGAAAGACTGTTTCTCTCTGCAGCTCAGTTTGCTCACCCTAACCTCACAAAAGTGTTAGTCATTCAGTCACATCCAGCTCTTCACAACCTCATGGATTGTAGTCGGTCAGGCTCCTCTGTCCATGGGATTCTCCAGGCAAGAATACTGGAGTGGGTTGCCATTCCCTTCTCTAGAGGACCTTCCCGACCTAGGGATTGAACCTGGGTCTCCTGCACTGCAGGCTAATTGTTTACCTCTGAGCCACAAGGGAGTGAAGTAGCAAAGCCAGTGCCCTAGTTTCAAGCATCTTTTGCTGAAGCATCCCCAATAGACAGCAAGGTGCCCTCATTCCAGCTTCCTCCTCAGTCCCCAAAACGCATGCCCTCAAGAATACCAGTGGATGAAAACAGATGGCTACACTGAGAGCTAGGAGTGGGGGAACAGCCATAACCTGCCCCTACACATCCAAATTTCACTTTAGCCCACCCAATCTTAACCATGCTACCTTATAGTAGAAAATGAATGTTCACCTTCTGTGTAGATGTGACAATTTTCATGCCATGTTATCATATTTAGACATCGGTTAATTTCTGCCAAATATTTTCTGTCAAGATAAAGAAAATCTATTTATTCTAAATTTTGTATAGACTTGTGCACTTAACCTACCTCAATCATGAAGTATTTTTTACTTATTTATTGGAGTATAGTTAACGTTGCGCTGCTGTGTCAGTTTCTGCCGTACAGCAAAGTCAGCAGCTGTTTGTATACACACATCCCCTCTATTTTGGATTTCCTGCTACACAGTAGGGTCTCACTAGTTATCTGTTTTATACATGGTGTTTTGTATTTGTCCACCCCAATCTCCCAATTCATCCCACCGCTTCTTTCCCTCTTGGCATCCATACATTTTTTCACTATGTCTGTGTGTCTATTTCTACTTTGCAAATAAAATCATCTTTACCATTCACTAGATTCCACATATATGCATTAATATACAATATTTTCTTCTTTCTGACTTACTTCACTCCGTTTGACAGTCTCTGGGTCCACCCACATCTCTGCAAATGACACAATTGCCTTTTATGGCTGAATAATATTCCACATTTTCTTCATTCATTCCTCTGCTGATGGCCATTTAGGCTGTCTCCATGTCCTAGCTGCTGTAAATAGTGCTGTCGTGAGCACTGAGGTGCATGTTTCTTTTTGAATTATGGTTTCCTCTGGGTATATGCCCTGTAGTGGATTTCTGCATCATATAGCAGCTCTCTTTTTAGCTTTTAAGAAACCTCAATACTATTATCCATAGTGGTTGTATCAACACTTTCCCACCAACAGTGTGGGAGGTTTCCCTTTTCTCCACGCCATCTACAGCATTTACTGTGTGCAGTTTTTTGATGATGGCCATTCTAACCAGGGTAAGGTGATAACTCATTATAGTTTTGATTTACATTTCTCTAATAAATAGCAATGTTGAGCATCTTTTCTCAACCATGAAATATTTTTTGAACACTGGCTATTTGCAAGACATTTGCTAGGGGAACTCTGTGGGCGTGTGCTGCTGCTAAGACAATCCTGTGTGTGTGCTTAGTCGCTTGGTAATATCTGACTCTTTGTGACCCCATGGACTGTCGCCCACCAGGCTCCTCTGTCCTTGGAATTTTCCAGGCGAAAATACTGGAGTGGGTTGCCACTTCCTACTTCAAAAAAATCTTCCTCCTTTATAAAATAAGTATGAATATTTCTATAATTTTCCTAAAGACTTAGTAGCAACTGCTTGTGCGTATTCTCCTATAGACCAGGAATAACTCTCCTTTTGCTTCAGAGTTAGTGGAATCAAAGATAAATGAAATACATAAACCCTACACAAGGATTTAGCAAATCACATCTTACTGAAAAGGTAGAGTGGCAGGCATCTAGCCTGTATCACCTATACTTGGGATCTCTATCAGTCACCACCCAGGTTGGCTGATTAACTTTCACAAACCAGGGAATTAGCTCCTGGCTTTTCTCTCTTGTCTGTCTAAACACATTTGAGATAAAGTATGTACTCAATGCATCTCAAACAGAAAGTCTAATAAAAATAAATGATCAAACCAGAGGTATCAAGTAGACAACTGACTACTTTCATCTGTTTGCCATGTATGACACAGGCAAAAGCTAACGTTTCAAAATGTTTCCCACACACAGAATAATAGGATGATTTTTACAAAAACCTATAGCTGAAGACATTTCTAGAAACGGCAACTCACTCCGGGATTCTTGCCTGGGAAATCCCATGGAGAGAAGAGCCTTGCATCCACGCGATGCAAAGAGTCAGACACCACTTAGCAACTAAACTATAGACATGCTGTGCTATGCTTAGTCATTCAGTCCTTTTCATGGGGCTCCTCCATCCATGGGGGTTCTCCAGGCAAGAATACTGAAGTGGGTTGCCATGCCCCCCTCCAGGGTATCTTCCCAACCCAGTGATTGAACCCAGGTCTCCCACATTGTAAGTGGATTCTTTACCATCTGAGCCACCAGGGACGCCCTCCCTTCTCCAGAGAGTCTTCCAAACCCAGGAATTGAACCAGGGTCTCCTGGATTGCAGGCAGATTCTCTACCAGCTGACCTACCAGGGAAGCCCAAGCTATGTGTGTGTGTGTGTGTGTGTGTGTGTGATCTCCAAAAATAAACTCCTTTAAAAAGGTCAAACATGATTCAGAATAATGTTCAAATGGATAACTGTAACAAGCTTTAATAAGGACTCTATGTTTCCCTAGGGTTCTGATGGACAAACTATTTCTAATACTTTAATAACCCATATAGTAGTGATAGTATCCATATAGTAATGAAACCAATGGAAAAATCAAATGTGTGGTGATTTCTGCCGACTATTGATAATAAAGATGAGAATTTATTTCTAAACAATTTCAGAATTTGAAGTGTCTGCATTCCCTACCTCTTTTGACTCTTGTACAGTTTCTAATGGTGTAAATAAGTATTAGTATATCTGAGTTTGGGGCTTCCCTGGTGGCTCAGAGGTTAAAGTGTCTGCCTCCAATGTGGGAGACCTGGGTTCGATCCCTGGGTCGGGAAGATCCCCTGGAGAAGGAAATGGCAATCCAGTCCAGTATTCTTGCCTGAAGAATCCCATGGACAGAGAAGCCTAGTACATTACAGTCCACGGGGTCGCAAAGAGTTGGACACGACTGAGCGACTTCATCTTCATATCTGAGTTTGAGGGAAAAAAAGAAGTTAATTGCCTCACCCAGGGTTATTAGACCAACAGGGACTGCAAGCCAGGTTTTCTGAATAATTCTGTTTTCTTTTGTCACTGCCTTAATTATTAAAGTCATAATTGCACAAATTTCCCTACTCCTAGGTTGTTTTTTTAACCCTTTCCCCCTTTTATAATTTTACAGCCACAAACAAGCATGAATAGTTATCATTCAATTATTTGTAATTTTTTTGCCATCTGCCACTCTTAAACAATTGTCTTCTTAATTTTATGCAAAGATATCCTTACAATAAATTGTTCCCCTTGTTTACCTCCCTCCTGCTGCTGCTGCTGCTTAGTTGCTTCAGTCATGTCCAACTCTGTGTGACCCCATAGGCAGCAGCCCACCAGGCTCCCCTGTCCTTGGGATTCTCCAGGCAAGAACACTGGAGTGGGTTGCTATTTCCCTCTCTAATGCATGAAAGTGAGAAGTCAAAGTGAATTCACTCCGTCATGCCCAACTCTTCACGACTCCGTAAACTGCAGCCCACCAGGCTCCTCCATCCATGGGATTTTCTAGGCAAGAGTGCTGGAGTGGGCTGCCATTGCCTTCTCCAATTTACCTCCCTGAATAGCCTTAAATATCATTATGCTGCAGCATTTCTTTCTACCTTTCAACTAAACTTTCCTTAAAAATGAAAATATGTCCGCCTATCATGAACTATTATAAAATTCATCAAAATATATGTCCATTGGTTTCAAGTAATAGGTAAAAGAAAAGGCAGATGGTAATCCTTAAGAGAAAGAGAACACAAGAGAGGAGTCCCTCATTCATTAGGGTTTTCGAATTGTGAGATCTTTCTCTATTGTAGTATAGGGAGGAAGAGATCAAGCAGAGAAGCTTTTTGCTGAGACCCCCTGGAGAAGGAAATGGCAATCCACTCCAGTATTCCTGTCTGAGCTAGCCCATGAACAGAGGAGCCTGGCAGCTACAGTCCGTGGGATTTCAGAGTCAGACCCAACTTACTGACGAGACCACCACCATTACCACAGCACGGAGTGAGGGATGGGATAAATTAAATAATAAAATTGTAAGATTTCTATGTTTTTCTTGTGGTAATAATAATTCTAAGTAGACTCTGACAGTTAAGGAAATATACTGTAATCCCCATCAATCAAATTAAAAACATCCAAAGAAACAAAACATACAAAGAGATATAGCAAAAAGTAAATCCATGATTATGTGGAGTGTAATGTATTAGCCTCTCAGACGTATGTTTAATCAGTTCTTTTTTTTTTTTTTTTTGTGTGTGTAGCAAAGTTTTATTAAAGTATAAAGGAGATAGAGAAAGCTTCTGACATAGGCATCAGAAGGGGGTAGAAAGAGTACCCCTAATCAGTTCTTGATAGTCTCAAAGACACTTTAGGGGAAATTATTTTTAAAAATTAATTTATTTATTTTAACTAAGGGATAATTACTTTACAATACTGTGGTGGGTTTTGCCGTACATTGACATGAATCAGCCATGGGTGCACACATGCCCTCCCATCCTGAACCCCCATCTCAGCTCGTTCCCCACCCCATCCCTCTGGGTTGTCCCAGAGCACAGGCTTTGAGTGCCCTGCATCAAGTATAGAACTTACACTAGTCAACTATTCTACATATGATAATATACATGTTTCAATGCTATTCTCTCAAATCATCCCACCCTCACCTTCTCCCACATAGTCCAAAAGTCTGTTCTTTACATCCGTGTCTCTTTTGTTGTCTTGAATATAAGGTCACTGTTACTGTCTCTATAAACGCCATATATATGCTTTAGTATACTGTATTCATTTTTCTCTTTCTGACTTACTTCACTCTGTATAATAGGCTCCAGTTTCATCCACCTCATTAGAACTGACTCAAATGCATGAGTAATATTTTTATACCTGAGTAATATTCCTTTGTGTAAATGTACCACAACTTCCTTATCCATTCACCTGCCAATGAACATCTAGGTCGCTTCCATGTCCTAACTATTGTGAACAGGGGAAGCTCCTTAACAAATGGTATTGAAACAATTAGATATTCATTTGTATAAAAACTTTTTAAAAAACTAAAAAGGTATCACACCGTGCATAAAAATTAACTGAAAATGAATCATGGGCTTACAGGTAAAATCTAAACTAAAATCTAAAAATGTTTATGAGGCATAAGAGAAGAATCTTTGTGACCTTGATTTAAACAATGATATCTTTGTTTACAACCACGATTGTACTATTCACTTAAAAAAAAAAGAAAAAAAAGGATTAATTTGACTTTATCAAAATTCAATTTTCTCCTCTGTGAAATACACTATTAAAAAAATGAAAAAACAAGCTACAGAGTACCTGCAGATCACATATCTGACAAAACATTTAAATTCAGAATTTATAAAGAACTCTCAAAGTTCAATAATAAAAAAAACAATGACAATAAAAATGTAGGGCAAATGATTTCAACAAAGATTTCACTAAAGATACATCTATTGTTAAAAAGAAAGAAAAATCACATGAAAAGATGCTCTACATTATTAATCTGTGCTGTGCTTAGTCACTTAGTCGTGTCTGACTCTTTGTGACCCCATGGACTGTAGCCTGTCAGGCTCCTTTGTCCATGTGGATTTTCCAGGCAAGAATACTGGAGTGGGTTGCCATGCCCTCCTCCAGGGAATCTTTCCAACCCAGGGATCGAACCCAGATCTCCCATATTGCAGGTGGAATCTTTACCGTCTGAGACACCAGGGAAGCCCAAGAACACTGAAGTGAGTAGCCTATCCATTCTCCAGTGGATCTTCCTTCCCAGGAATCAAACTGGGGTCTCCTGTAATGCAGGCGGATTTCCTACCAGCTGATCTACCAGGGAAGTCCTATTAGTCATTCATTTCAGTTCAGTCAGTCAGTTGTGTCCGACTCTTTGCAATTTCATGAATCGCAGCACACCAGGCCTCCCTGCCCATCACCTACTCCCACAGTTTACTCAAATTCATGTCCATTGAGTCGGTAATGCCATCCAGCCATTTCAGCCTCTGTCGTCCCTTTCTCCTCCTGCTCCCAGTCCCTCCCAGAATCAGGGTTTTTTCCAATGATTCAGCTCTTCCCATGAGGTGGCCAAAGTACTGCAATTTCAGCTTTAGCATCAGTCCTTCCAATAAACATCCAGGATTATCTCCTTTAGGATGGACTAGTTGGATCTCCTTGCAGTCCAAGGGACTCTCAAGAGTCTTCTCCAACACCACAGTTCAAAAGCATCAATTCTTTGGTGCTTAGTTTTCTTCACAGTCCAACTCTCACATCCATACACGACCACTGGAAAAACCATAGTCTTGACTAGACAGACCTTTGTTGGCAAAGTAATATCTCTGCTTTTTAATATGCTATCTAGGTTGGTCATAACTTTCCTTCCAAGGAGTAAGTGTCTTTTAATTTCATAACTGCAGTCACCATCTGCAGTGATTTTGAAGCCCCAAAAAATAAGTCTGACACTGTTTCCACTGTTTTCCCATCTATTTGCCATGAAGTGATAGGACCAGATGCCATGATCTTTGTTTTCTGCATGTTGAGTTTTAAGCCAACTTTTTCACTCTCCTCTTTCACTTTCATCAAGAGGTTTTTTTAGTTCCTCTTCACTTTCTGCCATAAGGGTGGTGTCATCTGCATATCTGAGGTTATTGATATTTCTCCCAGCAATCTTGATTCCAGCTTGTGTTTCTTCCAGCCCAGCATTTCCCATGATGTACTCTGCCTATAAGTTAAATAAGCAGGGTGACAATACACAGCCTTGACATACTCTTTTTCCTGTTTGGAACCAGTCTGTTGTTCCATGTTCAGTTTGAACTGTTGCTTCCTGACCTGCATATAGGTTTTTCAAGAGGCAGGTCAGGTAGTCTAGTATTGCCATCTCTTTCCGAATTTTCCACAGTTTATTGTGGTCCACAGAGTCAAAGGCTTTGGCATAGTCAATAAGGAAATACAAATTAAAACTACAATGAGATATTATTGCATCCCTATTAGAATGTCTATAATTAAAAATATTTCACATAGCAAGTTTTGCTGAGAAGGCAGAGTAACCATAAAATACTTCTGAGGAGAATGTAAAATAATAAAAACCACTTTGGAAAGAGTTTATGATTTCAAAAGAAGTGAAATATACACCTTCTGTATGATGTCTCTATTTCACTTATAGATATTACCACATTAAAAAAATACACATGTCTATGGAAAGACTTGCATATAAGCATCCATAGTGGATATATGAGCAATAACCAGAAACTGGAAATGACAATACACAGCCTTGACATACTCTTTTTCCTGTTTGGAACCAGTCTGTTGTTCCATGTTCAGTTTGAACTGTTGCTTCCTGACCTGCATATAGGTTTTTCAAGAGGCAGGTCAGGTAGTCTAGTATTGCCATCTCTTTCCGAATTTTCCACAGTTTATTGTGGTCCACAGAGTCAAAGGCTTTGGCATAGTCAATAAGGAAATACAAATTAAAACTACAATGAGATATTATTGCATCCCTATTAGAATGTCTATAATTAAAAATATTTCACATAGCAAGTTTTGCTGAGAAGGCAGAGTAACCATAAAATACTTCTGAGGAGAATGTTCTTCAAAGGTGAATGCTCTTCAAAGGTGAATGGATAAACAAATTGTGACTTATACTAATGGAACATTATTCAGCAATATAAAAGGAGTGAACTGTTGTTACACAAGGCAGCATGAATGAACTTCAAAATAGTAAGGCACAGTGAAAGAAGATAGACAAAAAAGGGTATGTAATTTATGACCCCATTTATACAAAATTCTAGAAAATACAATCTAATCTATCATGATAGAAAGCAGACAAGAGCTTGTCTCGTGACAGGGGTGTTAAAGGACAGAGCGAAGGAAAAGCCTGCCAAGGGGCACTAGAAAGATATTGAGAGCAGTAAAATAGTTTCCTAATCTTGATTGTGATGATGGCTTTATGAATGTAAACAGTTACCAAAAGATATGAAACTGTAAGCTTTAAATAAGTAACATGAGAACTTATAATACCATATGTAAAATAGATGGCCAATGGGAATTTGCTGTATGACTCAAGATACTCAAACAGGGGCCCTGTGACAATCTAGAAGGTTGGGATGGGGAGGGAGATGAAAGGGAGGTTTGAGAGGGAGGTGATATGGGTGTACCTATGGCTGATTCTTGTTGATGTTTGACAGAAAAAAAATTCTGTAAAGCAATTATTCTACAATTAAAAAGTAAAGTGGGGAAAAATGTTTTTTTACAAAAGAATGCTATTAGTAGCACTGCTTCATAAAGCAAAAATCTAAGCAATAAAAATGCCTAACAGTAAAGCAGAAAAATACTTTTTTTATTAAATTGATAGCTACCAGGGAAGCCCTAGTAATCATTAAGGAAATACAAATTCGCTCAGTCATGTCTGACTCTTTGCGACCCCATGGACTGTAGCCTACAACGCTCCTCCATCCATGGGATTTTCCAGGCAAGAATAGTGGAGTGGGTTGCCATTTCCTTCTCCAGAGGATCTTCCCAAGGATAGAACCTGGGTCTCCAGCATTGTAGGGAGATGCTTTAACATCTGAGCCACCAGGGAAGTCACAATGGGATATTACTACATCCCTATTAGAATGTCTATAATTAAAAATACAGCAATAAAATTGAAAAATATGTATGAAACTTTAGAAGATATATATGAGTACCAATAGCACATTTCAATAATATCATTACAGTTATAAAAATCAAAATTATAGAAAACTAAGCAAACTGTGGAAAATTCTTAAAGAGATGGGAATACCAGACCACCTGATCTGCCTCCTGAGAAATCTGTGTGCAGGTAAAGAAGCAACAGTGAGAACTGGACATGTAACAACAGACTGGTTCTAAATTGGGAAAAGAGTACATCAAGGCTGTATATTGTCACCCTGCTTATTTAACTTATATGCAGAGTACATCATGAGAGATGTTGGACTGGATGAAGCACAAGCTTGAATCAAGACTGCTGGAAGAAACATCAATAACCTCAGATATGGAGATGACACTACACTTATGTCAGATAGTGAAGAACTAAAGAGCCTCTTGATGAAACTGAAAAAGGAGAGTGAAAAAATTGGCTTAAAACTCAACATTCAGAAAGCTAAAATCATGGCAACTGGCCCCATCACTTCATGGCAAACAGATGGGGAAACAATAGAAACAATGACAGACTAATCTGGGGGGCTCAAGAAGACTGCAGATGGTGACTACAGCCATGAAATAAAAAAGACACTTGTTCCTTGGAAGAAAACTTATGCCCAACCTAGACAACACATTAAAAAGCAAAGACATTACTTTGCCAACAAATGTCCATCTAGTCAAAGCTATGGTTTTTCCAGTAGTCATGTGTAGATGTGAGAGTTGGAATATAAAGAAAGCTGAGCACCAAAGAATTGATGCTTTTGGACTGTGGTGTTAGAGAAGACTCTGAGAGTCTCTTGGACTGCAAGGAGATCCAACCAGTTAATCCTAAAGGAAATCAGTTCTGAATATTCATTGGAAGGACTGATGCTGATGCTGAAACTCCAATACTTTGGCCACCTGATGTGAAGAATTGACTCTTTTGAAAAGACCCTGATGCTGGGAAAGAACTGACTGAAACAATATATTATTTAGTAATATCTAAAATTGCCACACTACAACACAGAGAAACACAAGCGAGAATAAACACACAATCAAATTGGTGGTTCTGGGCAAGTGGGATGAGAATGTTTTGAAGGCAGGGCACAATCGCTTCTCGGCCTTCTGGCTAAGATCAAGTGAAGGCAGGGCACACAGGAGGCCTCAAAATTTAATTGTGATGCTTTAATTTTTAAATTTGAAAGCAAATGTTGTTCTATTAATATCAAAGTATACACACAGATAAGAGTAGTGTTAACAATAAAGAGGAACATTTCATAATGATCAGTGTCAATTCAACAAAGCAATGGGGAATGTGTGAAATAATTATCTGCAAACACAAGGGCAAACTGATTGACTAATGAGAATCCAGAGAGTTCTTCTTCGGTCTCTCTGGAAAGCAGAGTTATGACTTGGAAGGAAGTTGTCCCTGTCCACTTTATTGACTCTCTATTCAAATTCTGAATTACATTCCTGCAGACTTCATATTCATGAACTTCTATCCATCCTAAAGAGAGGAAAAAGGTCTAAAAATAGCAGTAACAATAAAAAAGGAATGAAAGAATGTGGGGGTATTCATAAAGCAATCAATATCTAACTATTAGCATTTAATGATTCATTATAATATCCAACCATTTGCTCAGATTCTGAAGACAAGTTGTTTAGACTTGAACTTTTCATTTCTGTCTCTATTTGCCACTTGTTCTTTCGCTTGGATATTTTTTTTTCTTTGATTTTATGTTAGCACTTATATCAGGAATACAAATATAGAACTTAAATATAAATTGATACATAGTTGAACTCATGTGTGATCAGAAAAATCAAAATCATTTTTTCTTTTCAGACCAAAGTATTAAAATGAATTGCCTTCCTGGTTAAGTGGAGACATTACAGTGACATGAATAATATTCCAAATTGTTTCAAAAAACTGCAATATTTGTTGATTACTCTATGGTAACTCTGTCATAAGCAGAGCCTGGGGACAGATTTCATTTTCTAAAGTTATTTTCAGCGAGAAGGAGAAGCTGGGATTTTGATGACTTGAATAAACAAAACAAAATACTTCAGACAGCTGACATAGGCTGGGAAGCAGTGTAAACTATCAACTTCACTGGCCCTTGTTCACCTAGTCTTGTCTTCTAACTTATTTGTTGGTTTATACCATGCTTGAATTTATCCTTTTCTTTTCCCCAGCTCACACTTCAAATTTTCAAACCTGGATTATTTTTACTTATTCCTACTTTCTGCTAGAGATATAGATCCATATAACTTGGGGTTCAGTCACAGAAGGGACTCCTTATCTTCAGAAATCTCTTTTCCTCCAAATTGTTATAGCCATGACAATCTGAATGGTTATAGCCCAGAAAGAGGTTGGTCAGAGCTGAAGAACTTGAAAATATTAACATTAATTCTATGTTATGGAAATGTAGTTATTGTTAAAATACAGTGTCAATTTAGGTATGTATGTGTATCTCTGTGTGATTTGTATAAACCATATCCAAAAATCCATCATATCATTTAGTGTTAGTACACACATGTAGTCACATATAGAGAGGGAGTTTAGTGTTATGAATATTTTCATCATTTATTATTTCAATAAATATTTAGTCATTAAATTTTATTGAGCACCTCTGGTGTACCAGGCCATGAATTAGACACTGTGGGAGCTCTAAAGAAGAATTAATCATAGATTCTTCCCTAAGTGGTGTATAACCCAGGAACAGAGAAAAACCAAGGGCTCAAAAATGTTACTTCCAAGTAGAAAGTGACATATACCACAAAAAGGCGAATAAAAACTGTCAAAGGCATCTGAGGGGAGACTAATTCTGAGGATGTAGAATATAAAGGAGAGACATCTAGAAATACCTCCAGGAAGAAGTATTTTTGAAATGGGCCATTCTGATAATATTTCAATAAGGGCAGCTGGTAAAGACAGCATTTACATTAAAGCAAATAGCAGGTACAGTGCTCTAGAAATAAGAGGGCAAGAAGCACTATAAAGCATGTAGATTTCTCTAATTTGAGTAGAGCATAAGGTTATAAGAGAGTCCTGGTGATGAAGAGTGCTGGAGATGAAGCCTGGGCTACAGGGATTCAGAATAAATGTAATGGTCACTGATTAGCTTTTCAAAGAATTTGTGTACAGAAATAAGAACTGAGGTATAAGTTTCTTGTCTCCTTCATTCATTTCGCCTCAGTGTCTAGCAAAGACCTGAGTACTTAGTGGAGACTCAGTGAAAAATGATGTTTATGGCTTATATTTACTGAGCACTTATTATATGCCTGATTCTCTTCTAAATACTTGATGCATAGGAGATCATTTAACCCTCACCTTAATCTGATAAGGTTTCTAACATAATTATCTCTCTTCTATAGCTGAAGTAATTCAAGATCAAACATTTATAGAGGAACTGTGGCACCTGAGGCACGCTGAATGCAGAGAAACTGAAGATGTAGTCGACCAGATTTTGGAATAACTACAACAAGAGTTCTGAAAAACAAAGAGATCTTTTCATCTCATCAGTCCTAGATGAAAAGATCAAGCCCTGAGCCTTTGGAGTGGAAACAGTGACTCCAAGACCTTAGACTACCAAAGAACTAATCCTGGGGAGTATCAGATAGTGAAAACCCCACAAAGGAACCACCTGAACACAAGACCCAGCATCACCCAACCACCAATAGCACCCTGTGCAGGACACCTCATCTAAACAACAAACAAAACAAAAATGCAAAACCAATCATCAGCAGACAGAATTACCTCATTCAGCCTTGCCCATCAGGTGGGGCTGGTGGGCGGGAAACTCAGCACAAATCTGACCCTATACAAAGCTTACACAAACCACTGGACCAACCTTATGAGGGAAGAAAGCAAAAGGAAGAAAGAATTCAATCTTGAAAAGGTTGGGAAAAGGAGACCTCAAACACAATAAGTTAAAATATATATATATAATGAAAAGGAAGAGAAATATTACACAAATGAAAGAACAAACTAGAAACATGGAAGTCCAAATAAATGAAGAGGAAATAGGAAAACTACCTGAAAAGAATTCAGAGTAATCATAGTAAAGATGATCAAAAACTTTGAAAGCAAAATGGAGAAAATGCAAGAATCAATTAACAAACACCTAGAAGAATTAAAGAATAAACATACAGAGACAAACAACACAATTACTTAAATCAAAAACACTCTAGAAGGAATCAATAGCAGAATATCTGAAACAGAAAAATGAATCAGTGAGCTGTAAGATAAAATGATGGAAATAACTTCTGAAGAGCAGAATAAAGTGAAAAGAATGAAAAGAACTGAGGATAGTCTCAGAGACCTCTGGGACAATAACACCACACCACACCACACTTGAATTACAGTAGTCTCAGAAGAAAAGAAAAAGAAAGAGTATGAGAAAAATTTTGAAGAGATTATACTTGAAAATTTCCCCAACATAGAAAAGGAAATAGTCAATAAAGTCCAAGAGGTGCAAAGAGTCCCATACAGAATAAACCCAAGGAGAAACATGCTGAGACACATACTAATCAAACTAACAAGAACTGAACACAAAGAAAGAATATTAAAAGCAACAAGGGAGAAGCAACAAGTAACATACAAAGGAAATCCCACATGCTTAACAGCTGATCTTCCAGTAGAAACTGCAGGCCAGAAGGGATGGCAGGATATATTTAAAGTACTGAAAGGGAAAAATCTACAACCAAGATTACTGTACCTGGCAAAGATCTCATTCAAGATGATGGAGAAATACAAAGCTTTTCAGACAAGCAAAAGTTAAGAGAATTCAGTACCACCAAACCAGCTTTGCAACAAATATTAAAGGGACTTATATAGTCAAGAAATACAAAAGAAGAAAAAGATCTGCAAAATCAATCCCAGACAATTAAGAAAATGACAACAGGAACATATATATCAATAATTACTTTAAGTGTAAATGAATTAAATACTCCAACCAAAAGACACCGACTGGCTGAATGGATACAAAAACAAGACCCATGCATATGCTGTTCAGACCTTAAGACACATACATACTGAAAGTGAGAGGATGGAAAAATATTTTCCATGCAAATGGGAAGCAAAAGAAAGCTGGAGTAGCAATCTTCATATTGAGAAAATAGACCTTAAAATAAATAATATAAGAGATAAGGAAGGACACTATATAATGATCAAGGGATCAATCCAAGAGGAAGACAAAACAATTGTAAATATCTATCACTTTCACTTTTCACTTTCATGCATTGGAGAAGGAAATGGCAACCCACTCCAGTGTTCTTGACTGGAGAATCTCAGGGACAGGGAAGTCTGGTGGGCTGCCATCTATGGGGTCGCACAGAGTTGGACATGACTGAAGTGACTTAGCAGCAGCAGCATGCACCCAACACAGAATACATAAGACTTCAATACATAATACAAACACTAACAGACATAAAAGGAGAAATTGACAGTAACACAATAAGAGCAGGAGGCTTAAACAGCCCACTCAGACCAATGGATAGATCATCAAAACAGAAAATTAATAAGGAAACACAAGTCTTAAAAGATACATCAGATGAGATGGATCTCATTGATATCTTCAGGACATTCCATCCAAATGCAGAATACACCTTCTTCTCAAGTGCACATGGAACATTCTCCAGGATAGAACACATGTTGGATCACAAATCAAGCCTCAGTAAATTAAGAAAATTGAAATCATATCAAGCGTCTTCTCTGACCACAACTCTATGAGACTAGATAACAATTACAAGAAAAAAAGCCATTAAAAAAACACAAATACTTGGAGATTAAACAATACATTTCTAAATAACCAACAGGTTACTGAAGAAATCAAAAGGAAATTTAAAAATTTCTAGAAAAAAAATGACAATGAAAACACAACAACTCAAAACCTATGAGATGTAGCAAAAGCAGTTCTAAGAGGGACGTTTATAGCAGTACAATCCTACCTCAAGAAACAAGAAAAACGTCAAATAAACAACCTAACTTTACACCTAAAACAACTGTAGAAAGAACAACAACAACAAATTAATAGAAGGAAAGAAATCATAGATACAAACAGAAATAAATGCAAATAAAGAAACAATAGTAAAGATTAATAAAACTAAAAGCTGGTTCTTTGAGAAGATAAACAAAATTGACAAACATTTAGCCAGACTCATCAAGAAAAAATGAGAGAAGAATCAATCAACAAAATTAGAAATAAAAAAAGGAGAGGTTCTAACAGACAATGCAGAAATACAAAGGATTATAAGGGACTATTATGAACAACTATATGGCAAAAATTGGATAACCTGGAAGAATGGGACAGATACTTAGAAAAGTTCAATTTTCCAAGACAGAACCAGTAAGAAATAGAAATTATGAACAACCCAATTACAAGCACTGAAATTGAAGCTGTGATTTAAAAAATCTCTCCAAAAACAAAAGCCCAGGACCAGATCACTTCACAGGAGAATTCTATGAAACATTTAGTGAAGAGCTAATGACTATCCTTCTAAAACTCTTTCAAAAAATTGCAGAGATAGGAACACTTCCGAATTCATTCTATGAGGTCACCATCACCCTGATACCCAAACCAGACAAAGACAACTCACAAAAAAAAACAAAACCACAGGCCAATATCACCAATGAACATAGATGCAAAAATCCTCAACAAAATTTTAGCAAACAGAATTCAGTAACAATCAAAAAGCTTATACACATGATCAAGTTGGGTTTACTCCAGGAAGGCAAGGATTCTTCAGTATATGCAAATCAGTCAATGTGATACACCATATTAAAAAATTGATAGATTAAAACCCATATGACAATCTCAATAGATACAGCAAAAGCCTTTGACAAAATTCAGCACCCATTTATGATTAAAACTCTTCCAAAAATGGGCATAGAAGGAAACTACCTCAATATAGTAAAGGCCATATATGATAAGCCTACAGCAAACGTTGTTCTCAATGGTGAAAAACTGAAAGCCTCCCCACTAAGATCAGGAATAAGACAAGAGTGTCCACTGTCACCAATATTATTCAACATAGTTTTGGAAGTCCTAGCTGCAGAAATCAGAGAAGAAAAATAAATAAATAAATAAATAAATAAAAGGAATCCAGATTTGAAGAGAAGAAGTAAAGCTCTCACTGTTTTCAGATGGCATGCTACTGCACATAGAAAACCCTAAAGACAGTATCAGAAAATTACTAGAGCTAATCAGTGAATTTAGCAGTTGCAGGATAAAAAAACAATACACAGAAATCACTTGCATTTTTATATACTAACAATGAAAAATCAGAGAGAGAAATTAAGGAATCAATCCCATTCACCATTGCAACAAAAAGGATAAAGATATCTAGGAATAAACTTACCTAAGCAGAGAAAAGAGCTGTACACCGAAAATTATAAGATGCTAATGAGAGAAATCAAAGATGACATAAACAGATGGAGAAATATTCCATGTTCCTGGGTGGAAGAATGGATATTGTGAAAATGACTGTGCTACCAAATGCAATCTACAGATTCAATTACCAATGGCATTTTTCACAGAACTAGAACAAAAAAAAAAAAAAAATCACAATTCATTTGGAAACACAAAAGACTCCAAATAGCCAAAGCAGTCTTGAGAAACAAGTGTGGAGCTGGAGGAATCAACTTTCCTGACTTCAGATTATACTACATAGCTACAGTCATCAAGAAAATATGATACTGGCACAAAAACAGAAGTAGAGACCAATGAACAAGATAGAAAGCCTAGAAATAAAGCCATGCAACTATGGATACCTTATTTTTACAAAAGAGGAAAGAATATACAATGGGGAAAAGACAGTCAATAAATGGTGCTGGATAAACTGGACAGCTACATGTAAAAGAATGAAATTAGAACACTCTTCCTAACACCATACACAAAGATAAACTCAAAATGGATTAAAGACCTAAATGTAAGACCAGAAACTATAAAACTCTTAGAGGAAAATATAGGCAAAACACTCAATGACATAAATCAAAGCAAGATCCTCTATGACCCACCTCCTAGGGTAATGGAAATAAAAACAAAAATAAAGAAGTGGGACCTGATTAAACATAAAAGCTTTTGTACAATAATGGAAACTATAAGCAAGGTGAAAAGACAACTTCCAGAATGGCAGAAAATAACAGCAAATTAAACAATTGACAAAAGATTAATCTCCAGAATATACAAGCAGCTCATACAACTCAATGCCAGAAAAGCAAACAGCTCAATCAGAAAGTGGGAAAAAGACCTAAACAGATTTCTCTGAAGAAGACATACAGATGACTGACAAACATATGAAAAGATGCTCAACATCGCTTATTATTAGAGAAATGCAAATCAGAACTACAATGAGATATCACCTTACACTGGTCAGAATGGCCATCATAAAAAAATCTACAAACAATAAATGCTGGAAAGAGTGTGGAGTAAAGGAAATGCTCTTGCCCTGTTGATGGGAATGTAAATTGATACAGCCACTATGGAAGACAGTATGGAGATTCCTTAAAAAACTAGTAATAAAACCACCTCATGATCTGGAAATCTCTTTTAGGCATATATCCTGAGGAAATCAAAACTGAAAAAGACACATGTATTCAGCTAGAACATGGAAGCAACCTAAATGTCCATCAACAGATGAATGGATAAAGAAATTTGGGTACATATACACAATGTTCAGCCATAAAAAGGAACATCTTTGAGTCAGTTCTAAAGAGGTGCATGAACCTAGAGCCTATTATACAGACTGAGTAAGTCAGACGGAGAAAGATAAATATCATATTCTAACATATATACACAAAATCTAGAAATGTGGTACTGAAGAATTTATTTACAGGTCAGCAATGGAGAAACAGACATAGAGGATAGACCTATTGACATGGGGAGAGGGGAGGAGAGAGTGAGATGTATGGAAAGAGTAACATGGAAACTTACATTACCATATGTAAAATAGAGAGCCAATGGGAATTTGCTGTATGGCTCAGGAAACTCAAACAGGGTCTCTGTATCAATCTAGAGGGGTGGGATGGGGAAGGAGATGGGAGGGAAGTTCCAAAGGGGGGGATATATGTATACCTATGGCTGATTCATGTTGAAGTTTGACAGAAAAAAAAAAATTCTGTAAAGCAATTATCCTTCAATAAAAAGGAAATACATTTTTTTAAATAAAATAAAATTAATAATCTGAAAAAAGATGAAGCATTTAAGTAAAATACTTAACCAAAGTCACACAGTTTTTCATAATAGAACAAGGACACAGAACAAAGTCTTAACTAGTTTTCTCTATTGCTTCATGACCAAAAAAAAGAAAAAGACTATTAAAAATAAATGAAGACCATCATACCCTTGAGAACAATACATTATATGTTCTCTCTCATCATTAGATGACAGATGACATTAGACACAACTCACTGGACCAAGTCATAGCCTTAGTTGTTATATTCTCAATTGCAATACAAGAACTGTTTGTTTGGGTCAGATTTCTACTACATCAGGAGAAAATGGTGTGTTGTTAGTTTGTTGGGTCACATTGAAGCCTACAAGATGTGCAAAGACAGCTTGCAGGTACCGCTGCTAGACAACAGTCATCAAGAGCTGACCATCCATTATGACGGCTGTGATGTGTGGCATTTGTGCCTGGCCCTCACTGTGCAGCTATGAGAGACATGGAAGAAACTGCAAACGGCCTCGATAGGTGGAAAGGGAGGTAGAATTAGTCCTAGGGAGACCTTGAGATGTGTGAAACTGCCTCCTCTTCTGCCTACAGAATCAAATACTTTCTCACACTGAACCAATAAAATTATTCTGTAATTGGTGGAAGAGTGGAGCTGTAGAGGGATCTGCGGTTGGTCTGCATAAGCCAAGGAAAGGGGAAACATTTATGTGCTCTTTGTAGTTATAAACATACCTTAGTTGGAAAATGTAGTTCCAAAAGTCACTTTCATCTTTGAGGGTCCTTTCTGTTCTTTCCAAGTAATTTTTAACTCCCTGTATCTTTCTAGGAAGATATGAATTTAGGTTTTCAAAAAGGGGCATTAATCTAGTAATGTCAGGAGTATTAATACTTAGTGCTGCGACGGACCTCGCAGAAGTGTGGAGCGGCCTAGAGGAGCTACCCCCCACCGGAGGCCAGGGGCGGCAGCTGGGAGGAGCAACCCCACGTCCAAGGAGCAGTGGCTGTCCTGGTGCAGGAGGGCCGAGAGGAGCTACTCCACGTTCAAGGTCAGGAGGAGCTGCAGTGAGGAGATACCCCTCGTCCAAGGTAAGGAAAAGCAGCTGCACTTTGCTGGAGCAGCTGTGAAGAGATACTCCATGTCCAAGTTAAGAGAAACCCAAGTAAGAAGGTAGGTGTTGCAAGAGGGCATCAGAGGACAGACACACTGAAACCATAATCACAGAAAATTAGTCAATCTAATCACACTAGGACCACAGCCTTGTCTAACTCAATGAAACTAAGCCATACCCTGTGGGGCCACCCAAGATGGGCGGGTCATGGTGGAAAGGTCTGACACAATGTGGTCCACTGGAGAAGGGCACAGCAAACCACTTCAGTATTCTTGCCTTGAGAACCCCATGAACGCTATGAAAAGGCAAAATGATAGGATACTGAAAGAGAAACTCCCCAGGTCAGTAGGTACCCAACATGCTACTGGAGATCAGTGGAGAAATAACTCCAGAAAGAATGAAGGGAGGGAGCCAAAGCAAAAACAATACTCAGGTGTGGATGTGACTGGTGATAGAAGCAAGGTCTGATGCTGTAAAGAGCAATATTGCATAGGAACCTGGAATGTCAG
>SJXQ01007932.1:259369-279848 GCA_006408695.1 Aepyceros melampus | reverse complement strand
ACTATAATATAAAATAAAAATTCAACTTGAACAATAAAATAAAATAAAGACCATTATACCTATTTATATATCTGTTATTTCCAAAGCTGTCAGTTCAAGTTATCCAGAGTTTGTTCCATAGTCTCATACGCTAAGTATTCATACAAGAATTCAAGAGAACTAACATCGCCAGATCCTAACCAATTCCCCTCTTCCTCCTTCCAAGTGAATAAAGAAGTGATAATTTTATCTCTTTCCTCTTGCCTCAGATTTCAGGAAGCTCACAGTACATATAGAGATGGGTGTTTCCAACAGAGAGAGATGGAAATTGGCAAAGAAAAAAAATCATCATTCTGAGTTATCATGAACATGACAGATTGCCCCTACAATCCTGAAATTCCCTAATAAAGTAGGTTATAATACATAAGGCCCAATCCGCTACATTTTTTTTGCTGGAATGGCTGCTCTGTGATATATAATGCTGAGACATCCTGACATAACGAGCAAGGCTGAGATCTCTCTTTTTTTTTTCTGCCCTCACACCAGCTCACCGCCTGCACAATTAATTCATCACCAACAACCCCAGCTCTCGAAGAAAAGGAAAGCAGGGAAGCAGTAGGCTAATCACATACCAGATGTGCAGGCAGTATAATGCCTTCTTTGTCTTTCTCTGCTTGTCACTCTCATTAATACCTGAGAGCAGGGACCACATCCTACTCTATTACATGTCTGTGTAGCATGCAGCAGAGGACCTGGCATCTAATAGGCAGAAAATAACTGCAACTGGAAAGAATGAATTTAAGCCATGGTTAGAGCAGAATCTATGGAAGCCTATGTAGTATCTCCAAGCTTCAAAACCTAAGTCCACAGGGATGGCTTCCATGATGTGGAACTTGCCAGAGATCACTGAGAAGACCTCATGGTCCTGGGCAAGAGTCGGAACTTCTGCTTCACACGGAGGTGCCCCTGCTTCAGGCCCACAGAGCCACTGATATTCCCGCTTGAGGTCCTCTGACCACAGGAGGGGAGGAGGGACAGGGCAGGTAGAGGCCAGTTTAGCAGAGCAGTGAAGAAAAGGAGAAGGACAGGTCTATAGTCATGCACAGCTGCCCACAGAGGCAGACTCAAGAACTACCAAACCAATTTCCCTTGACTCTCCAGGGCACAAAGAATAGGGCATAAGTTAAATATTGGCATTTAGATATGCTGCTTCTTCTGAATAAAAAACAAGTTTATTTTTTCCAATCCTTTTTTCAGATAAATATATCTCTGGGTACCTACATATGCATGCTAAATTGCTTCAGTAGTGTCTGACTCTTTCCAATTCTATAGACTATAGCCCACCAAGTTCCCCTGTTCATGGAATTCTCCAGGTAAGAATACTGGAGTGGGTTGCCATTTCCTTCTCCATGGAATCTTCCTGACCCAGGGAGCAAACCCACGACTCTCATCTCCAGCATTGGCAAGACAGTTCTTTCCCACCGTATCCACCAGGGAAGCCCTTGTGGGACCCATAAAGTACTTAAAGCTCTACCTCCTTTAAGTTCTGGCATCACTATCTTCATGTTTCCCAGATAATTTATGGCTGAAATTTCACTGAGAATGAAAAGATAAGGCCAAAATATAAAAAGATAAGGACAGTGTAATTTTATAAAAGATTGCCTCTCAGCCCTTGCTGCTATTTTTCTTGTTTAACATGTCATGTTTTCCCCTAACTCCTACATTTACTTAGCTGTAATACACTGTTTCTGTTACTATAGGAAAACTATTCCAAATATCCCTTTCTGTGACTTTTCTGAGCTTCCCTGGTGGCTCAGACAGTAAACAATCTGCCTGCAACATGGGAAACCTGGGTTCAATCCCTGGGTTGGGAAGCTGAAAGTGACTTCTCTATGATTCCTTTGGAGATGCTTATTGAGGGCATAAAGCCCTTTTATTTAGCATAAAGCTCTGTTCCAAGGCTTCAGGAAAAATACCGGCTCCTCCCTCTCCTTTCTGAACATCAGCTGTTGACAAGATTCTTTATGCTGATTTTTAAAAAAGCACCATAATTCTATTGAGAAGCTACATTGGGGTGTTGTATTAAAGTGTACCCTGAAAATGCTGTCAGAACTTTGCAGCCACCCGTCCCCCCTCCAAAATATTCTGTCCGCCAGACATGGAGCATTAGGCACATTCTTTCATTTAAATAGTAAGGAATAGAAAGCTGATAGGATGCTTAATCACTGCTTCAGATTCAGAGATGTCTCACGTTCCCATGATGTGGATTGTTCAGCTTCAGTAAACCAATTTAACTCGTATTAGTGCTTCACCAACTTCCAGTTCTGTCATTTATTGGGTACTTACCGCGTGTCAATCTCTTTGCCAAGTGCTTTACTACAAACGCTCTTTATTCTTTACAACCACCTAATGAAGTAGGCGCCCTTGCTATCTCCAGACCACAAACCAAAGCTCAGAGAGTGTCCATACCTTATCTAAAACGCAGGGAGACTCACGTGAGCGGAGATTCAAACTCACACCATTTCTGAGTTTGACCGTAAACCTCTGTTCTCAGGTCGCTCTCTGAGGGTCTCGCACCTGCCCCCACCCACCCCCAAAAAAGGTGACTGCTTCTCAAACACTAAAAGGCCAGTCACCTGAACACGCTTTCCTTTTAGAAAAAGTGATGCGTTGCTGCATTACACATTGTGCTCTCTTACATTTAAGCAACTATTCTTTTAAGGCAGGGGTACACGGTGGCCTGAAAATAGGAGTTCGGCATTTATGTTGAGAGCATAATTAATAACTTGCGGAATTGGTGTTGCAATCCAAAGGGCTCCGCGTGCGGGCTGTTAAATCATCAGAGCTCTGAGCGCTTCCACCGCCTCCGAGCTGTGCAAAAGCCGTGCGGTCTCCGCGGTGTTCCTTCGCCATCTAGAGGCTCCGCTCTGCAGCGTGATGTGTCCCCGGAAGGTCAGACAGGCTTCTGAGATTCATCCTTGTACTCGTATTCAGATCACCCCTTTCTGATATTTCAGTGTCCGTTTCTCCTCCTTTAAAAACACGGTTACTTTCTTCGGAAGTCTCCAAACTTAATGAAGTCCAATTACATTAAATAAAATATGTTGTTGATATTTTTATGATATTGAATTTGAGAATAACAGCAATGAGAAAAAATAAGAGCTCTACTTTGGCATTTTAGAAATATATACACTACTTTCTACACACTGTGATCAATTACCAGATTATAGGAACAATTATTCATCCCTCTTTGAAGAGGTCCAGTATTTGAATGTTCATCATCTAAGTTACTAGATGCTTTCAGATAGCAATAAAGTAAAAAATAAATATTTCTCAAATACCAATAAGAAAGAAAAACAGCGAGATCTAATTTCCTAATCTTTGCCTTATATGGAAAATTTAGAGAAAAATTTGCTAGCAGATATTTTTTCTGATCAGTCATAACAATAATGACAATGATAATTATAAAACAGTGAACATTTATTGAGTCCTACTGTGTTTAGATAGCTTTGTATGTTTATATATTATTTCTAACCTCATAATGATTTGAAAGTATTAGTATCATCATGTGAAGAAAAAAAACAAGTCATATAAATTGTAAAGCTGGTAAATTACAACCAGTAATTGATGAAACCAACATTTAATACTAGACTCCAAAACTCCATTCTTTTCCACTAAATCATGTTAACTCGAAAATAATAAAGAAATACTGATTATCCAAAATGATGAATGATAGGTTAATATCATTAATCTAAATATTTTACATTAAAGATAAATTTTTTAACTTGTTTAAAGTTGGATTGCAAATCATTGAAATAGGATACATGTTAAAACTAAGTGTACAATTTAATCTGCTGCCACGTGAGATGGAATTGTTTAGCCTGAGGAATACCCCAGGGTGAATATAACAGAGAACAGAAAGGGGTATGGAGAAAGCAGAGGTGAGGGTGACGTGATAAAATGACGGTGTGGGACACTTTAAAGCGTCTTTCAAAAATGAATTCACTGCTTCCAGGTTCATAGGCAGGTAGCCTGGTTCTAGATGAAGAGTTAGACTATAGTATCTTCCTTTCCAGGGGAGCCGAATCCTTCCAGAGTGAGAAAGCAGATGGTCCTACAGAGCATAGGTCGACATCACAATGTCTGTTTCTGATATCCATGCTCTGAGTACTGCTGGCTTCTCCAGAGTCTGTCTATTGAAGATTTTCACTGAGATTTATACTTTGTGACATTTTATTCACTCAGAAATACTTTGATAAAAAAATGTCATAAATGTTGAATATTTAATGTCCTGGGAGAATTTTTAATGCAAATATTTACATACCATGACAAGTTCTAATATATTCCTGCCACCTCCCGATGGAAAAAAAATAATTATGAGCACTTGGAGGGGTATCTGCAAATGGGAAGGGGCACAATTATTTTTCTTAGTATAAAAATGTGGATTCTTGGGTATTTTGAAATTGTTAAAGTAGCATATGGGCATTATGATCTTAGAATGTTAAAACTAGAAGGGATGTAAATATCATCTATTCTAGTCAACATTACATTTTTCACAGATGAGAAAGCTGGGGCCATAGAGAAGAAAGAGCTTGTCCAATATTCACAGCAAGATAAGGGCAAATCCAAGGATAGAACTTGGTGTCCCAGTTGCCAGTCTTGATCTTTTGACAAAAAGTGCAATATGTGTTGTCCATGCATAGTCCTTCCAACTCACACCCAATCTAGCGAATGTAATGAATATCCAACATCTGTCTTTGCTGGGCCATAACAGATCATGCTAGGTGCCTGTAACAGTGTCCTGGCATACAGTAGATACTCCATGAATACTGGCTGAATGATGATTGCCTACATGAAGGCACTCACTTGGTGGCAATGTCTACATCTATCTATACAGACTAGAATGCAATGGGAAAGATGATACCCAGAGGACAATTTCTGACAGGAAATCTCTCCATTATTTTGTCCTTCACATGATGGAAATGGAGACAGAATTTCGGATTTGCCGTAATGAGAAAGCATCACTCTTTTGTCATAATTCCAGAGCACTTACAGAGGAAATAGAAAGTGTTATCACAGATCAAGTAATTGAATCAAACTGCTAGTCTTAGAATACATAAACTATCAGAAGAAAACACAAATTAGTAGCTATGAAATTCAGTATTTTGATAGACACATATTGGGTTCATTCTAAGAGAAATAGTGGAACACACTTAAGCACATTCTCTGAGCTGTGTTAATGCTGACATCCAGACAGAGCTGGAGAGTCCTACCTTCCAAGTAGCCCCCATATGACTTCATATTGCATAAAATTATTAGAGCTCAATGGGCACAACCTAACAAGAACTCAAAAGGCCCAATCAAGATTAAGCCATAGATCTCAGCCTCATTCATAACAAGAGAAATGTGAATTAAAACTATCCCATTTTTATCTATCACATTGTCATAACTCAAAATTATGTTAACACTCAGTTGGCCAGGCTATGGGGAAACAGGCACTCTCATATGTTGCTGTTAAGATTATCCTTATGGCAGACAGTTTTCCAGTATCTATCAAAATTAGAACTGCACATACCCCTGGACCCTGCAGTTTCACTTGCAAATTTTTCCTGCATATGTACTTACACTTGTACAAAACATAATGGTTAAATGTTCTTCACTACTAATGTGATAGTGAAAGAATGGAACTAATGCAAGTATCCACCTATATGGGGATAAATAAACTATGTACATTCATATAATGAAAGATATTGCAGCTATAAGAAAAAATAAGCAAGCTCTTTGTGTACTACTACGGAAAGGTCCCCCAGGGAAAATTGGTAAGTGGAAAAAGCAATGTGCTCCTTTTCATGTATGGCATCTTCTGAGGAAGAAAGAAAAGAGATAATGGTATATGCTTGAATATATGTATATAATTCTGGAAGGACACATAAGAAATAGTGGTTAACTGTACCTGGGAGAAGACAGAAAATGGGCAGATGAGGGACAAGAGTCAAATATAAGATTTCCACAATTTTCTTTAAGCTTCGAAAAATGTGAATTATCTTTAAGAAAGGGGGGTGGTGAAGATGATGGGAGAAAATAAACTGCACATCCTAACATACTTAATAGAGAATTGGCCGAGATGTTCAGACTAGCTATGGGGTAGCACTACAGGGAGTCCTGGGCAGGCAAGCAGCTGTGGGAGTAATCGCATGCCTTAAAAGGCCAGAGCAGTCTGTCCCAGGAAAGTCAGACCACTGCATGTACACCTGACCCAAGAGAGGAAGATGACCGAGTTTTTGTTCTTTAAGGGTATTCTGACTCCTACAATGCATTTTGATGCAAAATCTGGATCTGACTGAATTTAAACTACAAAATGTTGAAAATATCTTTTCCTAAGGACAACATACATGCTGTAGGTGGAAGACATGCTGAAGGAGAGACTTATAAATGGACATAAAAAGGCAGGCCAACTTGGGGTTCCTCCAAGAACTCATCCATACACACTTGCATGTATACATAAAAGTCAAATGGTAAGTCCAGTTGTTGTAAATCCTAATGCCAATTGCAAGAAGAACCAACCAGTCCATTCTAAAGGAGATCAGCCCTGGGTGTTCTTTGGAAAGAATGATGCTAAGCTGAAACTCCAGTACTTTGGCCACCTCATGCGAAGAGTTGACTCATTGGAAAAGACTCTGATGCTGGGAGGGATTGGGGGCAGGAGGAGAAGGGGACGACAGAGGATGAGATGGCTGGATGGCATCACCGACTCGATGGACATGAGTTTGAGTGAACTCTGGAAGATGGTGACGGACAGGGAGGCCTGGCATGCTGTGATTCATGGGGTCGCAAAGAGTCAGACATCACTGAGCAACTGAACTGAACTGAACTGAATTGTGAATCCATTTCTTTTAACTCTAGAGAAATATAAATAAGTTTAACAAAAACATAAAAGGAAAAACAGAAGAGTATATAGGAACAGTTGTTGACAGAAAAATATTAACAATAGTGGTACTCTCAATCTTATACTTGCATACTATAAATGAGAAAATCATGTGGATGAAGGATGAAAATATGATTCTCCACGGCAACATCACTGAGAAAAGGCCTAATTTTATTCCCATGGTCTTTGGTATAGTTAGACTTACCAAGAGATTTCCCAAAGCTGCTGACAACTTCTTTCTCTCTAAATCTAAATGTTATTTTCCTTTTTGAAATGAAGGCAATATGAGAATTACACAATTTATACTTCAGTTACTTTAGCTGTAATTTTCAAAACATGCCATTGGATTCTATGGGCTTGAAAACCGAAAGGCCTTGAAGTCTCTCCTCCTCTAAATGTCTCACTAAATCATAGCACTGGAAAGTTCACACAAAGACATTTTTTTCTAGCCACTGTGTGCCAGATATATGATATAGTTCCCTTTTTTAATCTTCTTAGCAAAGATTATAGATTTTTCAAATATTTTCTATAGGTAAATTTTGTGTTTAAATTATAATATGGAACGTCACCATGAAACCCGGGAGTCTTTTAGTGTATGGATTCTCCACTAGGGTAATTTGCCCCTTCCTCCACACCCAGGATACTTGGCTATGTCTGGAGATATTTTTCGTTGTCGTGATTGGGGAAGGGGGAGATTGGAGGTGCTACCAACACCTGGAGCTTCCCTGGTGTCTCAGACAGTAAAGGATCTGCCTGCTGCTGCTGCTGCTGCTAAGTCGCTTCAGTCGTGTCTGACTCTGTGCAACCCCATAGACGGCAGCCCACCAGGTTCCCCCATCCCTGGGATTCTCTAGGCAAGAACACTGGAGTGGGTTGTCATTTCCTTCTCCAATGAATGAAAGTGGAAAGTGAAAGTGAAGTCGCTCAGTCGTGTCCGAATAGTAGCGACCCCATGGACTGCAGGTTACCAGGCTCCTCCGTCCATGGAATTTCCAGGCAAGAGTACTGGAGTGGGGTGCCATTGCCTTCTCCCGAGTGGGGTGCCATTGCCTTCTCTGAAGGATCTGCCTACAATGCAGGAAACCTGGGTTTGATCCCTGGGTTAGGAAAATTCCCCTGGAGAAGGAAATGACAACCCACTCCAGTTTTCTTGCCTGGAGAATCCCATGGACAGAGGAGACTGATGGGCTACAGTCCATGAGATCACAAAGAGTCGGACACGACTGAGCGACTAACACTTGATTTCACCAACATCTACTGGCTGGATGCTAAGGATGCTGCTAAGCATTCTACAATGCAGAACAAAGAATTCTCCAGCACAAAATGTCAATACTGCTAAGACTGAGATAACCCTGCCCTGTGTTATAAGATGGATAATTGTATTTACGTGCACACTAACTTGCTTCAGTCCTGTCCGACTCTTTGCAACCATGTGGACTGTACCCCACTAGGCTCCACAGTCCATGGGATTCTCCAGGCAAGAACAGTGGAGTGGGCTGCTGTGCCCTCCTCCAGGGAATCTTCCCAACCCAGCGACTGAACCACATCTCTTAACTCTCTGGCACTGGTTCTTTACCACTCACGCCACCTGGGAAGCCCCTCATAATTGTATTTACATTCCTCAGATTAAAATAGGAATTTTGGCTAGACCACACACACGAAGGATGCTTCTACTATGATATCCATTCGTAAGGCTAGTTGTTTTAAGTATATCGTGTCTCCAGTATTTTATAAGTGAAATGTGAAACAATTTTTTAATGGTCTTCATGAGCTTTGCATCTTATTCCAGGGGACACTTTTCATTTGTTCACAATTCTGAGTCAAAGGACAACAACAGTTTTGGGAACAAAAGAGTAAAATAAACATGTTCAAGATTTTACTATTTTTGCTTCTCTGCTACAAATCACAACTGGAATTGTCTTTAGCTATAATATAGGCTTCCCTGGTAGCTCAGCTGATGAAGAATCCACCTGCAATGGGGGAGACCTGGGTTCAATCCTTGGGTTGGGAAGATCCCCTGGAGGAGGTCATGGCAACCCACTCCAATATTCTTGCCTGGAGAAGAGGGGCCTGGCGGGCTATGGTCCATGAGGTCACAGTCAGACATGACTGAGTGACTAAGCACACACATGATATGTATATCTATATTATTTTATAATTTGATATACTATGCTACATCATGCCCCAAACATTAGCCAAGTCTATACTGCCAACACATAATTAAATGTCAGTCATTTGCATTGACTGGTTCATGCAGTGATAAGAAACATAGCCCCAGCAGACATGTTTGCATGTTGCCATTGAAGCCAAGGAAACTGTGATTAAACAAACTAACCATTTTAGACTTAGTCTCTCTATAATTACAGAAAGAATTTTCCTATTCATTTTCACCATCCTAGAAACATTACAATACCTTTTCAAATAATTTCTCCTGCCAAAAAAGGCTTGACTTTTTAATCTAGGTCAAGTGGAGACAAAAAGTAAACAAACTAGTGACATGAGAATCCATTGACCTCTATTGAACTTGCTACCCTGGAGAATCTGGAATTTACTAAATGAAGCCAGAGGGGGAAAAATAAACATGAGAAAACCCAGAACTTTAGACCTAATGGTTCAGGAGTAATACCTTTGGTCAAATATTATATGTTAGTAGTAACATTTGACTATTTCCCAAGAAAGAAGAATAAGCAAAAATTCAATCAAAAAATGGAAATTTTTAGAAAGATAATTATGAGACAAATGGCTTTCACAACAACATGGGATACTATTTCAGTTCCAATCTAAACATGCTGCTGAGTACATTTATGTGTTCAAAACAACTTATTTTCCTTAGGATTTTGTGTGTCACGTAAAATATTTCATGCACCAGTGGCAAGAAGCCTTATATATAGAGTTGTGAGCTTTTTTTTTTTTTTCCAAATTGGTAGAGGTCCCACAGCCTGGTTCTTTTCCATGACTTCCTCACCTTTTAAAAAATGGGTCCTGAAAGTCAAAGTCAATAAAGTTCAAGCTGACATCTACACTGTGAGTCCCCTTGACAATTTAAGAGTCTGGCCCAGACTCCCAGAGCCTGTTCCAAGCTCCTTTAATGTCTCTCTCCCTCCATAACAGGAGCCCACATCACTGTCACTGATGGTCTTATTTTTATCTCTGAAGGACAACACTTCTTTCATTTCCTTACCCTAAGCACAGCTCTCACAGAGTAAAGTTCAGCTCAGAATATGTGAGTCAAATTTACTAAACTTCCAAAGAGTGAACCAGAAAAAATGAAACATCAGAGAAACTGGAGACAACCATGATGCCCTGTGCCTTTTAGAGGTTGACTAGGAGAGATTTTCTGGGATCCTGTGTAAACCTTCTCTCCTTTTTTCAGGATGGATTAGACCATTCCTGACTTCCCTGGTGGCTCAGATGGTGAAGAATCTGCAGGCAGTGCAGAAGACTGGGTTCGATCCCTGAGTTGGGAAGATCTCCTGGAGAAGGAAATGGCAACCCACTTCAGTATTCTTGCCTAGAGAATTCCATGGACAGAAGAGCCTGGTAGGTTACAGTCTATGGGATTGCAAAAAGTCAGACACGACTAAGCAACTAACACGCTAACAGACCATTCCCATCTCTTACTGATGACAAAAACAATTTTGAGGATCACTGATACTGACTCCTAGATAGCATATTCAAAAGCAGAGACATTACTTTGCCGACTAAGATCCGTCTAGTCAAGGCTATGGTTTTTCCTGTGGTCATGTATGGATGTGAAAGTTGGACTGTGAAGAAGGCTGAGCAGTTGGAGAAGACTCTTGAGAGTCCCTTGGACTGCAAGGAGATCCAACCAGTCCATTCTGAGGGAGATCAGCCCTGGGATTTCTTTGGAAGGAATGAGGCTAAAACTGAAGCTCCAGTACTTTGGCCACCTTATGCAAAGAGCTGACTCATGGAAAAGACCCTGATGCTGGGAGGGATTGGGGGCAGGAGGAGAAAGGGACGACCGAGGATGAGATGGCTGGATGGCATCACAGACTCAATGGACGTGAGTCTGAGTGAACTCCGGGAGTTGGTGATGGACAGGGAGGCCTGGCGTACTGCGATTCATGGGGTCGCAAAGAGTCAGACAAGACTGCGCGACTGAACTGAACTGATACTGACTCAATTTTTTCGGCAACTTATGACTTGACTTGTAAATTTCTTTCATTCAATTCTCATAACAACCATGTAAGTTAGGGGTTATTTGCCATTATAAGTCTTAGTATTATTCATGTTATTTCTATTGCTGAGTGAATTGGCCAAAATAAGAATTTACGTTTAGAACACGTGAGACTGCATTTTCTGTACAAATTCAAGCAAACTACCCTCATGTTCATGTCTCTGAGCATTTGTCTGCTTATTAGTATAGTTGTCCTAAAATAGATGATGCCATGGACTTGTAGAGAGGATTAAACAATACAGCCTAAGTGAAAATATCCTCCAAAGTGCTTACAACATTCTTTATTTAATGCTATTTTTAAAATGAGGTTTGTTCATTTGGTTTGGTTGGGTTCACTTTTTTATGAGGACATGATTCAGATAAATCAGATGATCTTCCCAAGACCTCACTGACCAGTGTGGTAAGGAAGAATTGAAATTTAAGTCTAGAGTATACGCTATGATGAAGGAGACCCTCCCTGTTCCCAACCTGCAATTCTGATATAAACACTCATTCTCTAGCTGCTTCTCGGATTGGAGGCTGGGAGTTCTCATCCCTCTCAGGACCCTGCCTTAGACCAAAGAAAGCTATCTCACCCAAGGCAAGCCCTTGCCCCATACTGATCACTGCCATGTACAGAGTCCTGGTTCCCTTGCGTCTCTTCCAGTGGAGGTCCATCCTAGCTCCAGAGATCCCTGTAGGATTGGCTGGAGTCTCTGCTGCTATGGCACCCTAGTTTACCTTCTCCCTCTGCCCACTCTAGCTTCCCTCACAGTGCTGATCCCCAGAACATTCCCCAATAGAATTCCTGCTCACAATATCCACCTCAGAGTTTTCTAGGAACCAGACTTAATATAGTTTCCTGACTCTGAATTCCATGTTCTTGGCACAGCAGTACATGTGAGAATGGGCAAAATTTCTTCACAATAAATCCTGCCAAGTTATCAGCAAATCTTTTAAGAATGTAAAACAAAACCTGTAGGGCAGCTTCAGGATCAAAAAGAACCTAGGGCCTTGAAGCAAAATTAAACATCAGAAATTCCTCTGCCCTTCACTTTGCTCAAGGAGGTACAAAATGGGATAAAAATGTCCCTTGCTATCAAGCACTTTGCAATCAAATTGCCCAGGATATCACCTCTCCATAGAGGAAGAAAGTGGAGACATGGTTACTACCCAGAAGCCCTTGCTTCAAGGGTCTACCTCCATCAAAGTACGTAAACAAAGCATCTGAGTGCTTGCCCACAGAGCTGTCAGAAACCACTAGAAAGGTGTCTGTCCAACCTTGTCTTTGGGAATCATGCACCTTACCCACATGGGACTTCTCAGAGCCGTTTTATTTCTGTTGTCGTTGCACCCTTGACTAGAACTTACTGATTTGGAAGAAGAAAATGCCTGAGTCAAGCTGAACCAATCAAATTCTCTCTCTTAATAATGTGGACTTTTAATGTGAAACTGCAGAAGAGGGATCAAAACTAGCTGCTGTGAAGGCCCCTTGGAGCAGCCCTGCTCCCCAATGCCCAGAGGGACCTCTTCCTTGGATTCTGAAAGACATACCATCAATTTCCAATGAAGACTGCTCAAGTAATCTATGTTTGATTTTGTTACTTGAAAGAAACTTCATCACTCCAAGCCCTCTGTAAAGTTTTATATAAAGCCTCAGACATTTTAATTATGCCTTTGGCAGAGAGAGAACATCTATATGTCTGAACTATTTCCCACTTGGCGATGTTGACAAAAGCAAATAGAATTTGGAAAAATGTCCTCCTATCTTAATGCCATAGGGAAAGACAATAAAAGAAAATTTTCAAAAATCCACAAAAGCAACAAAGTTAATAGGTGACATTGCTTCTTTCTCAAAATCCTCCACTAGCTTCCTATCACACCTCAAATACGTTGAGCCTGTCCACTGGCGGGACCCTGCATTACCTACCTTACTTGACCCTTGGCTATCTCCAACTTCACTTTCTCCTACCCACCCCTTGACTTACCCATCCACACTTTACTCTTTTCAAGCACACTCCAATGCCAGGGCCTTTGCACTTACAGTTTTCCCAAGCAGCACATCTGTAAGTCCTACAGATATCTATATGGCTTATTCTTGCTCTTCTTTTAGGTCTCTGCTGAAATGCCATCTCTTAAGAAAAACCTTCTCTGACTTCCTTTCCAGAAAAGTAGCCTCTCTCTCTCTTTATCCTCGTATGCCACTTAATTTATCTTCATAGCACTTGTTACTACCTAACATCACATGATAAACTGCTACACGTTTATTAACTATCTAACACCCCTACTAGATTGTAATCTCCATTATGATCATGAATTTAATATTTTTTCAATGTGGAGTCCATATCATTTCGAAGTGTCTGACACATAGAAAGTTCTCAATTTATAATTATTAGTTGAGTGAATAAATAAACAGTTAAAATCTAAGCATTGAGATATTTCCATTTGGAGGCACAGTGTCAAGAGTGTATGTGCAGGATTAAAAATGACCTTTTGTCAGTCTCTCATGGCTCCTGGGTTGGACAAGGACAGTAGATATAAACCCTAGGAGGAGAGTGTAGGCTGAATCCCACTGAGGGAGCAGGCCTCCTTCTAATGTCACTTCAGCACATGCCTGCCATTGGACCAGGTGATGAATGCCTTGAGGCTTTAAGAAGGCAGAAGGTCTCTGTGACATAGAGTTCAAGGTAGCTTTAATGGCTGCAACCAGAACAATGTGGCAGTGGGGTTGCTGACAAGGGCAACCCTAGGCTGGCGTGCAGGAGGAGAGGTGAGACTCAGGGAGGAGGCAAAAGGATGTCCAACTAGCTAACTCTGTTAAACATCTGCTCTGAAAATGACCAGGTTTCTCTTACAAGTCTTTTCCTTTTTGCTAAGTGACTTTTCTAATAATTCTACATACATGAACTAGGCACATTCTCTTCTAGTTTTGAAAACTAGCCCACATTGTCATGTTTACCTTTGCTTGTTCCACAGTCTCATTTCACCTGCAAAATAGTTTCCCTTGGGTTCAAAGGAAAAATCAAGTTTTTATATATTTAATTTTATGTCTCACAAAATAAATTTCGTTGGAATTTCCTAACCTTCTTTAAAATGTGCCAGAGTAACTAGGACAGTCATTCTGGTTTACACACAGATGATGAATTGCATTACAAATGATCTCCAAACAAACAGAGCTGGGATACAGCCTCATAATGACGGGTCCTTTTCCTGCCATTCTTACCAAACCTACTGAGCAGGGGCAGAGGAACAGGTTACAAGGGGCTTGGAAGAGAAAATGTCCCAGAGAGATGAATTCACACCATTGCTAAATGTCAGTTTTCCTTATGTAGTAAAACATGTGAGGATATATACATGACATATATGTGTACTTATGTCACTTACTTAGTTGATTGATAGATCAAATTGATCCTTACTTAGCCATGAGGCATCATACTAGTTGACAATGGAATATAAAATTCATGTTGTAAAAAGGAACAAAAATATAAAAATGGACTCTTAGAGGGTGAAAATAGGTATGATCACTTCAAGAAAAAATTTATCAGAAGCCTCAAAAATGTACTTCTCTTTGATCTTTGATTTCTGGTCATTTAGACTAAGAGCATAATTATAGATATGCTGTAAAGTTCACTTACAAAGATGTTGGTATTGTGTGTAATCAAAATCATGAAAATTTGGAAATGAGATAAATGTCTAATGAAAGGGGTTGAGTAAACTAAACTGTGAACATTCACAGTGCAAGGAGATATAATGAAGCTATTAACAAGATGTTAAAATAAAATGTTTAGACTTTGAAATATACAATATAGTTTTAAGTTTTAAAATGTATTCTGTTTCTGTTTTTAACATACTATAATGTCAAATTAGCCAAAAATAAATGTGCATTTTTACCCAAGCATTTATTCAAAAAAATCTGGAAGGAAATATACCAAATGTTATTAGTGGTTGTTCCTAAATATTTTAATTATACATAATTTTTACCTATTGCCTCTGTACCTTTACTCCAAAAATCAGCTGTAATGAATGTATATTGCCTTTTAATAAAAGTGTTATGCATTTTAAACTATATGATAAAGGAAATGCACCTATGTACAGCAGAAGATTGGAAAGAAAAGCAATGGTTCATTGCAACAACGGAGAATAATTTGTGTGCTACCTCTTAGATATATAGCTCTATCTTGCCATTCTGAAATGATAATAAATAACAACCACTCTTACAATGAAGTAGTGTCAGAATACTACTATGGGAAGCCAAAGTAATATTAATAGTTCCAAAGCTGTATGTCAAGCAAATGCAAAAGTTCCCTAGAAAAAGGATGCTGGTAGAATAATCAAAAATAGAAGAATGTACTTTTCATAGCTAGTGCTCTTTGTAAAGATGGCATAAGCAGAATAAGATAACAGCATTTAAAATATTAATTACTATTCTAAATTTTGAGGTATGTTGATAAGTATTTTGAAGAAGGCAATGGCACCCTACTCCAGTACTCTTTCCTGGGAAATCCCATGGACAGAGGAGCCTGGTGGGCTACAGTCCATGAGGTCGCTAAGAGTCGGACACGACTGAGCAACTTCACTTTCACTTTTCACTTTCATGCATTGGAGAAGGAACTGGCAATCCATTCCAGTGTTCTTGCCTGGAGAATCCCAGGGATGGGGAAGCCTGGTGGGCTGCCATCTATGGGGTCGTACAGAGTCGGACAGGACTGAAGCGACTTAGCAGCAGCAGACAAGTATAAAGAGATATGTTGCTAGATTTACAGTCACCACATAAATAGTTTATGAAACAAAGCAATTTGAAAATTTTGGTCCACATAATCACAAAAAAAATCTGTTTTAAAGGGTTTATAAAATCATTATGCAGTTGATTAATATATTTATCCTTCAAATGTAAATTCTTTGCTTTAATTTCTCCCTACCTTGCCCAGGCTTGCACGCTCCCCAATACACACACACACACTCATCCTATTGTCATGATATCAAAAACAATTGGTACTTTTCTATAGTTTTACCTGGTATATTTTCTACGCTGGTAAGAAAGGGAACTGAAGCAACATACCTGGAAACAAGAGTTCATAAACTATCATCTTCCAAGGACACTGGTCACTGATGGCAATAGTATGGCTTCCAAGTGGGAATCTTCTGGTATACCCAGAAATAGTAATTCCTCAGAATAATTATGAAACCTTGTCTGTGAATGATACAAGCAGCACACATTTATCCTTCAAAGTGATGTAAACCATCTAGAATGGGTAGCTTCAATTATTCTAATAATCGAAGTTTGTTTCCAATTCTGATACTATTATTATTACTTTTTAATTCCCAGGACCATAAAATGCATGAAAAGTAGCATTCAGCAGCCATTAATTGATTCATGGTTAAAACAATGGCATAGCTGCCTTCAGCCCCCATTAAGCAGCTATCTACCAACTGGAAATGTCTCATAGAATTTGAGCTAATAGGCAACTTGTTCAACAGTCACTACTCAATGTTCACAGATACTGTTTCTCTTCACACTGAGAGCAACTAATTCTAAGCAAGCCTAGTTTTAGACAGTGTTACACTGTGTCTTTGCACCTGACCAATGAGTAAGGAGCAAGTCCTCAGCAAACAGTTTCTAAAACGGAGTTATCAGAGAAGAAGAGTGATAACATTATTTTAACCACCTTGAATCAGGTGTAACTAAAACCTCAAATTCACAATGTGATATTAGAAACATAACTTTTTTTGTTTATAAAATATTTAATACAGTGTAAAGTAGTGTAGTTTTCTGAATGTTGAGCTTTAAGCCAACTTTTTCACTCTCCTCTTTCTCTTTCATCAAGAGGCTTTTTAGTTCCTCTTCACTTTCTGCCATAGGGTGGTGTCATCTGCATATCTGAGGCGACTGATATTTCTCCCAGCAATCTTGATTCCAGCTTGTGTTTCTTCCAGCCCTGCATTTCTCATGATGTACTCTGCATAGAAGTTAAATAAGCAGGGTGACAATATACAGCCTTGACATAATCCTTTTCCTATTTGGAACCAGTCTGTTGTTCCATGTCCAGTTCTAACTGTTGCTTCCTGACCTGCATACAGATTTCTCAAGAGGCAGGTCAGGTGGTCTTGTATTCCCATCTCTTTCAGAATTTTCCACAANTTCTCATGATGTACTCTGCATAGAAGTTAAATAAGCAGGGTGACAATATACAGCCTTGACATCCTCCTTTTTCTATTTGGAACCAGTCTGTGTTCCATGCACAGTTCTAACTGTTGCTTCCTGATCTGCATATAGGTTTCTCAAGAGGCAGGTCAGGTGGTCTGGTATTCCCATCTCTTTCAGAATTTTCCAGTTTATTGTGATCCACACCGTCAAAGGCTTTGGCATCATCAATAAAGCAGAAATAGACGTTTTTCTGGAACTCTCTTGCTTTCTCGATGATCCAGCGGATGTTGGCAATTTGACCTCTGGTTCCTCTGCCTTTTCTAAATCCAGCTTGAACATCTGGAATTTTGCAGTTCACGTATTGCTGAAGCCTGGCTTGGAGAATTTTGAGCATTCATTACTTTACTAGCGTCTGAGATGAGTGCAACTGTGCAGTAGTTTGAGCATTCTTTGACACTGTCTTTCTTTAGGATTGGAATGAAAACTGACCTTTTCCAGTCCTGTGGCCACTGCTGAGTTTTCCAAATTTGCTGGCATATTGAGTGCAGCACTTTCACAGCATCATCTTTCAGGATTTGAAATAGCTCCACTGGAATTCCATCACCTCCACTAGCTTTGTTTGTAGTGATGCTTTCTAAGGCCCACTTGACTTCACATTCCAGGATGTCTGGCTTTAGATGAATGATCACACCACTGTGGTTATCAGGGTCATGAAGATCTTTTTTGTATAGTTCTTCTGTGTATTCTTGCCACCTCTTCTTAATATCTTCTGCTTCTGTTAGGTCCAGACCATTTCTGTCCTTTATCGAGCCCATCTTTGCATGAAATGTTCCCTTGGTGTCTCTAATTTTCTTGAAGAGATCTCTAGTCTTTCCCATTCTGTTCTTTTCCTCTATTTCTTTGCATTGATTGCTGAGGTAGGCTTTCTTATTTCTCCTTGCTATTCTTTGGAACTCTGCATTCAGATGCTTGTATCTTTCCTTTTCTCATACTCTTAACCTTTATCCTCTCAGTTTGGAGGTAGGAACTTTGAACTAATGAGAAGTGTAGCTTTACAGAGCGAGCATAATAAAAAGCATCAGCTCAGGAATACAGTCACTAAGTGTGTTTTCATTCCTATCATTTTTCAAATAAATACCATACAAGTAGCAAGGACTGACGTGCTCAGCACCAGACTACTCCACACACATTGGACTGTTTACTAAACCCTGTTAGAATCTGACTGTGGGGAACATGGAAACATTCCTCAGCACCACTAGTGTCCCAGTTTTCCTTGTAAAGTAAATAATAACAGTAGCCACAATTTTTTGAACACAGATCAGGCACCAGATACTGCTATGCTACAGACCTGCATGCATATTACTATATTTACTCCTCCCAGCATGCATAACACCACAATAGGAATTATGTCCATTTTGCAGATCATAAAACACAAACTCAGAGAGGTTAATTACTTCTCCAATGCTACAAAGCTGGAAATGTGGCACTATGAAATTGAAACCCATACTGGCCTGACAGCTTCAGCCATCCTTACCCATTATGTTAAAGTCCCTGCATTCATTTCCAGCCAGGATATCATGGAAGAGGATTAACGTGCGCCTTACGGAGCAATCCTGCTATAGAAAGCTGTCACTGTAAGTAATGGTTACATTTCACAGACTCAAGCAGTTGTATTAGGATTCACAGTATAATAAAACTACAAATGAAGGTACCACCAGCTTAAAAATAACCAAAAGGCTAAAAACCATCCCTTCAAATGTTTAAAAGGAAAAACATCAGAGTGCTACTTAGACTTTAATAGGGTTAGACTGCCAGCATCCATTCAAAGTAAGACTGAGACTGAAGAAAAGAAAAAAAAAAGATATTATCAGGTAACCTTGAAATTAAGCCAAATGAAGAAAATAGTTGGGAAAATAGCCTAAGACCTGTGCTCCCCACTAAGCTGAAAAGCAGCTGTGCTTACAGGGCAAGGCCAAGGAGAAAGAAGCCTGCTGGGCAAATGATCCTATGAAGGCATGTCCTCAGGGAAAGAAAGGTTGGGGACTGCCCTTGTCATGATCCTCCACTGTGCTGAGGGAGATCAAATCCAGATGCTCCCAAGAACTGTCTTCTAGGTTTATAAAATCCACTGGAAAGGACTCTAGGGGAGATCCACCCTTCCAGGAGACCAAGCAGACCCAACCAACAGAGACGGATCAGCCAATCAACCTCAAAGCTTTCCCTGGCCGATCGCCAAACCCACTGTCCCCAGTAGGTTTGCCCTTGCATTTCTCTGCTCTGTTTCAGCTCCGCAATCTCACTATCAACTCTGCTCTCTCCTAGCTCCTCACTTAAGATTTCTGAGAAATAAACCCTCCCATTGCCCCCTCAAAAAAAAGAATACCAGAAATAAAGAAAAAACTTGTAGGGAGAAAGATCTCTTTCAAAACAGCATCCTGATAATCATTATGGTAGGATTTTTACATGCCACTTTTTCCATTAAAAAAAAATCTTTATCAGTTTCTTAAGCACTCTGCCAGGAGTTAAGAGTTGCAGAGCAAAAGAGCCTTCCTGTCCTCAAGTGCTTATAGTCTGGCCATGCAAAATAACAGGACAGGGATGAGGGGTTCCAAAGCATGCAGTTATGCCAATGATGTCAAGAGGTTAAAGAAGCAAACCATGATTGCTGGCTGAGGTGTTGCAGTGGGTTAAAAGGGGCTCCCCCTCCCCACCCCCAAAAGATACATCCCGGAACCTGTGAATGTGACTTTATCTGGAAAAAGGGTCTTTGCAGGCATCATCAAATGAAGATCTCAAGATGAGACTGTCCTAGATTATCCGGGTGGCCTCTAAATACAATGAAAAGTGTTCTTATTAGAGGCACATAAAGGAGTCAGAGAGAACAGGCAAAGACCATGTGAAGACAGAGGCAGAGATTGGAGTAATGCAGATGCAACTCGAGGAATACCCTCACCCAGAAGAAGGTGGAAGAGGTCAGGAAGCCAGGGTCCCCACCATAGCCTGGCCGGGCTCAACATTTTGATTTCACTCCCATCCTCACAACCACGAAAGAATACATTTCTGTTGGTTTAAGCCACCAAGTCTGTGGAAATTTGTTATGGAAGCTCTACGAATCTAATACGGATGGTGAGCAGAATGCTGCTCAGAGGGCCTTACAGCGCGAGGGGCAAGGGACTACAGCAGGTAGGCAGGGGGAGGAAACCACACAAGGAAAGAGTCAAGCTGGAAAGAACAGTGAGGAAATGCACGC
>SJXQ01007932.1:237334-250203 GCA_006408695.1 Aepyceros melampus | reverse complement strand
CTTGCAGTCCAAGGGACTCTCAAGAGTCTTCTCCAACACCACAGTTCAAAAGCATCAATTCTTCGGCGCTCAGCCTTCTTCACAGTCCAACTCTCACATCCATACATGGCCACTGGAAAAACCATAGCCTTGACTAGACGGACCTTAGTCAGCAAAGTAATGTCTCTGTTTTTGAATATGCTATCTAGGTTGGTCATAACTTTACTTTGAAGGAGTAAGCATCTTTTAATTTCATGGCTGCAGTCACCATCTGCAGTGATTTTGGAGCCCAAAAAAATAAAGTCTGACACTGTTTCCATTGTTTCCCAATCTATTTCCCATGAAGTGATGGGACCAGATGCCATGATCTTAGTTTTCTGAATGTTCAGCTTTAAGCCAACTCTTTCACTCTCCTCTTTCACTTTCATCAAGAGGCTTTTTAGTTCCTCTTCACTTTCTGCCATAATGGTGGTGTCATATGCATATCTGAGGATATTGATATTTCTCCACGCAATCTTGATTCCAGCTTGTGTTTCTTCCAGTCCAGCATTTCTCATGATGTACCCTGTATATAAGTTAAATAGTCAGGTTGAAGGGTTAAAGGGCCTGTTTGTGTAAATTAATGTACAACTATTCAAAATGTAATCTGAGCGTCAATAGTATTGTGCATTATCAGGGAGCTTGTTAGAAATGGAGGATTTCAGCTTTCATCCCAGACCCACTTAGTCAGAATCTGCAAGTTAACAAGATCTTCTCAATGAAAAGCCCTGTTGCTTCATCATCTTTGAAACTTACTTTCCCTCTATGTAAGGTATAGATCGTGTTTGCTGTATGTATTAATCATCTATCACCATCTGTCATAGCAAGTTTTAATAATTTATTGTCTGCTTTCTTCTAGTGGAATGTAAACTCTGAGGCAGACTTGCAATGCAAGCTTTGTTTGCTGCTCTATTTCCTATATCTAGAACAGTGGCTAGATTTTTTTTAATCACCAAATGAATGTCAAATCTTGTTATTTTTATTGCAGTTATTTATTTTTCACTGCTACTCAGAACTACTTTCATTTAGAATTACTCTGTTGGATAATCCAGTATCAGAATTTGTCTGCAATGCAGGAGACCCCAGTTTGATTCCTGGGTCTGAAGATCCCCTGGAGAAGGGATAGGCTACCCACTCCAGCAATGTTTGGCTTCCCTGGTGACTTAGACCAGAAAGAATCCACCTGCAATGCTGGAGACCTGGGTTTGATCCCTGGGTAGGGAAGATTTCCTGGAGGAGAGCATGGCAACCCACTCCAGGATTCTTGCCTGGAGAATCCCCTTACAGAGGAGCTTGGTGGGCTACAGTCCCTGGGGTCACAAAGAGTCAGACGTGACTAAATGACTAAGCACAGCACATTAGATGATACAAATATAGCATGTTTCCATTGTTGCAGAAAGTTCTTTTAGATAGTACTGCTTACCCTTTTATTCCTTCCACTCATCCTGAATCTGTTTCTGCAGTATTGATCAGATCAGTCAACAACTCCCCATGTCATATAGAATTAATTTCAAACTCTTAGTGTAACCTTTAGAGTCTTGGAGAAGGAAATGGCAACCCACTCCAGTACCTTGCCTGGAGAATCCCATGAACGAAGGAGCTTGGTGAGCTACAGTCCACAGGTCACAAAGAGTCAGACACGACTGAGCGACTTCACTTTCACTTTCACTTAGAGTCTTTAGAGTTTCATGTAGTTAAAAATACATATTTTTATTCATAGTGTGTTTATTAGGAGAATCATTTAAATCCATTGCAGTATAGCCTCCATCTGGGCTATATTGCTTTGCCCTCATATGACTTAGGTGAAAGGGACTTTTTGAAAATAATTTGATTTTCCTTTACTATCCTATGGAATAAAGTATTTTGTCTTTGATTGAGGAGTCTTTTTTCTTCTGACAACATACATGATATAGTAACAGGCCAACTTGTTAGCTTGTAAGTAGCATGAAGTCAGATGCCATAGTAGATTGGTTCATCATAATGAAAATTCTTTAAAATCTAAAATTTAAGCTCCACATAATATTCCATAAAATATATATACTGCTATTTCTAAAAAATTATTCTCATTTAATATTTATTTCCACATTAGTTTGTTGTTATAAATCACTTTGTAATTAACATCTTTATTTCTTCTGATGGTGAGTTATTTCTTTTGGAGTCCTTTCTGGTAGCGTAAAGGCCAGAAGAAGAAAAGCTTGCCTGATTTCTTTTAATGCATAAAAGGAATACATTTTAATTCTATGTTTATAAATGTGTGTGTGTGTGTGTGTGTATTTATAATACTAAAAATATTAACAAATCCCTTTTTCTTTAGGGGATACTTCTAAAGGAGGCATAACTGAAATTCCTCAATCCACCTTTAAACCAGGCATCACTACCTTTCCTGAAGATTCAGACACTGTATCTCCTTTATCCTTGTCCCCTGAGGACTTTCCTCAAGTGGCTGGAAGGTCTCCTCAAGTGAAGAATATTGGTGAATATACTGATACTCTCAACCAGCAGACATTAGCGGACAGTCGTCGGAATGAAGAGATTTTAAAAATTTCAGCTATTCCTGGCCTAGCTGACCAGAAAACTGGAATAGCTGCAGTGCCTCTAGTTCGTACTCACAAAGAGGGAAGCCAAATGTCTTCTACCCACAAGCCTTGCCAGACAGTCATCTAACTGAAGAGGCTCTGAAAGTTGGAGCTGTTCCTGGACTTGGTGACCAGCAGACAGGTATATCTACAGTTCCCCCAAGTTCCTACTCACTTGGAGAGAAGCACGGTCTTTTCTACCCACCGGCATTGCCAGACAGTCGTCAAACTGAAGAGTCTCTGAAAGTTTCAGTTCTTCCTGGACTAGCTGATCAAAAGACTGGAAAACCAATAGTACCTGCTAGTTCTTACTCAGTTGGAGAGGAGCCTGGTATTTTCTACCATCAAGTCTTGCCAGATAGTCAGCTACCTGAAGAAGCTCTGAAAGTTTTGGCTTCTCCTAGACCAGTTGATCAAAAGACTGGGTTGCCTACTCTATCCTCTACTTACTCATATGGAGAGAAGCCTCATATTTTCTATCAACAGACATTGCCAGATAGTCATCCAACTGAGCAGACTCTGAAAGTTTCAACTGCTCCTGGATTGGCTGAGCAGAAGACTGGGGTTCCTACTGTAACCTCTCCTTCTTACCCAAATAAAGAGAAGCCCAGTATTTTCTACCACCCAGAATTGCCAAACAGACGTCTAATTCAGGAGGCTCATCAAGTTTCAGCTGCTCCTGGATTGTTTGAGCAGAAGGATGGGATATCGATAGTACCCTCTACTTCCTATTCACATAGAGAGAAGCCTAATGTTGTGTACCAACAAGAGTTGCCAGGCAGTCATCTAGTTCAAGAAGTTCAGCAGGTTTCAGCTGCTCCTGGATTGGCTGAGCAGAAAACTGGGATTCCTATAGTACCCTCTACTTCCTATTCACATAGAGAAAAGCCGAGTATTGTGTACCAGCAAGAATTGTCAGACAGTCAACTAATTGATCAGTCTCAAAAAGTTTCATCTGTTCCTGGACTGGCTGAGCAGAAGACTGGGATTCCTACAGTACCCTTTACTTCCTATTCACATAGAGAGAAGTCCAGTATTTCTACCAGCAAGAGTTGCCAGACAGTCATCTAATTCAAGAGGTTCAGCAAGTTTCAGCTGTTCCTGGATTGGCTGAGCGGAAGACTGGGATTCCTACAGTACCCTCTACTTCGTATTCACATAGAGAAAAGTCCAGTGTTTTCTACCAACAAGAATTGCCAGACAGTCATCTAACTCAAGAGGTTCAGCAAGTTTCAACTGCTGCTGGACCCCTTGAGCAGAAGACTGGGATTCCTACAGTACCCTCTACTTCCTACTCACATAGAGAGAAACCTCATATTTTCTACCAACAAGAGTTGCCAGAGAGTCACGTAACTGAACAGGCTCAGAAAGTTTCATCTGTTCCTGGATTGGCTGAGCAGAAGACTGGGATATCAACAGTAGCCTCTACTTCCTATTCGCATAGAGAGAAGCCCAATATTTTGTATCAGCAAGAGTTGCCAGACATTCATGTAATTCACGAAGTTCCAGAAGTTTCATCCGTTCCTGGACTGGCTGAGCAGAAGGCTAGGATTCCTGTCATACCCTCTACTTCTTACTCACATAGAGAGAAAGCCAGTATTTTGTACCAGCAAGAGTTGCCAGACATTCATGTAATTCACGAAGTTCCAGAAGTTTCATCCGTTCCTGGATTAGCTGAGCAGAAGGCTAGGATTCCCGTCATACCCTCTACTTCTTACTCACAGAGAGAGAAACCCAGTATTTTGTACCAGCAAGAATTGCCAGATAGTCATCTAACTGAACAAGTTCAGAAAGCTTCAGCTGCGCCTGGACCTGCTGAGCAGAAGACTGGGATTCCTATAATAACTTCTGCTTCTTATTTACATAGAGAGAAGCCCGTTATTTTCTACCAACAGGATTTTCCAGACAGTCATCTAACTAAAGAGGCTCAGAAAGTTCCAGCTGTTTCTGGACTAGCTCACCAGAAGAGTGGAATACCGATAGTGCCCCCTGCTTTCTACTCACATGGAGGGAAGACCAGTCTTTTCTATCAGCAGGAGTTGCCAGACAGTCATCTAAGTATCAGACTCAGAAAATTTCAGCTGTTCCTGGACCAGTAGACCAGAACACTGGCATACAGACAGCACCCTCTAGTTCCTACTCATACAGGGAGAAGCCCATTACTTTTTACCAGCAGGAGTTGCCAGGCAGGCTTCTAACTGAAGAGGTTCTAAAAGTTTCGGCTCTTCCTAGAACAACTGACCAGAACACTGGGATAATAACAGGGTCCTCTCGGTCTTACTTATTTGGAGAGAAGCCAAGTGGTCCTTTCTATCAGCAGGTGTTACCAGATGGTAGTCTAACTGAAGAAGCTCCGAAAGTTTCACCTGCATCGAGACCAAGTGACCAGAAGACTGGCGTCCTCTTACTGCCTGATAGTTCCCACTCACAGAGAGAGAAGCCCGGTATTTTCTACCCACAGGCCTTGCCCAGCAGTCGCTTATCTGAAGAGACTCTGAAAGAGTCAACTGTTCTTGGACCAGCTGACCAGAAGACTGGGACATCAGAACCTTTTGGTTCCTATTCACATAGAGAGAAATCCAGTATTTTCTACCAACAGGAGTTGCCAGATAGCCATATAACTGGAGAGGCTCTGAAAATTTCAGGTGTTTCTGGAACAGGTGACCAGAAAACTGGGATACCCGTAGTAACCTCTCCTTCCTACTCACAGAAAGAGAAGCCCATTGTCTTCTACCAGCAGATCTCACCAGATTCATACCTTACTGAAGAGGCTCTGAATGTTTCAGATACTCCTGCACGGGCTGACCAGAAGACTGGGACACCCATAGTAACCTCTCCTTCCTTCTCATATAACGAAAAACCCATTATTTTCTACCAGCAGGCCTTGCCTGACAGTCAACTGACTGTGGAGGCTCTGAAGGTTTCAGATGTTCCTGGACCATCTGACCAGAAGACTGGGATACCTACAGTACCACCTAGTTCCTATTCATACAGAGAGAAGCCCATCATTTCTTACCAGCAAGAGTCACCAGATCTTACTCAGGTGGCTTTGAAAGTTTTTGAGGTTCCTGGACCAGCTGACAGAAGATTGGGATACCACTGGTAACCTCTGCTTCTTACTCATATGGAGAAAAGCCCATCATTTCTTACCAGCAAGAGTTGCCAGATGCTAATGAAAATGCTTTAAAAGGTTTAGGGGTTCCTAGACAAGCAGACCAGACCACTGGTGTGCGAATTGTGCCCCCTGCTTCCTATTCACATAGAGAGAGTCCCATCTTTTCTTACCAGCAGGAGTTACCAGATCTTACTGAGGAAGCTTTGAAAGTTTTTGCTCTTCCTGGACCAGCTGATGAGAATGCTGAGATACCAAGAGGACCTTCTAGTTCTTACTCACATAAAGAGAAACTCAAGATTTTACCAGACAATCAAAAGACTGAGTTACCATCAACCCCCTCTGGTTCCTACTCACATAGAGAGAAGCCCAAGACTTCAACTGTAGTTGGACCAGCTGACCAGAAGACTCCATTATTGACAGGTTTTCCTAATTCTTATCCTCAGAGAGTAAAGCCTAGTATTTTCTTTCAACAGCAGTTGGCAGAGAGACATCAAAGTGGAGATATTCTGAAGATTTCACCTGTTGCTGAGCCAACTGATGTGAATTCTCGAATACCAATACCTCTTTCTAGTTCCTATAGTTCACACAGAGAGAAATCTAATATTTTCTATCCACAGGAACTGCCAGATAAATATCTAAGGGAAGATTCACTGAAGGTTTCAACAGTTCCTGGACCAGCTGACCAAAAAACTGTGTTACCAGCAGTTCCTCCTAGTTCCTTTTCACATAGAGAGAAACCAGCTATATTGTACCATCAGGATTTCCCAGAAAGACATCTAACTGAAGATAACCTGAAGTTCTCAAGCAGTCTTGGGCAAGCTGATCAAATTAGTGGGTTATCAACAGTTCCCCCTGGTACTTACTCACATAGTGAGAAGCACAAACTTGTTTCACATCATGTTCAAAGGCTAACAGATGATTTGGATTCTTCTCACACCAGTGTTATCTCAAATAATATGCCTTTAAATTCTCAGGCTGATGGTAGAATTTAATAAATAAGCCAGAATCTTCTGGTTTTGAAGATGTTGGCTCTGAGGAAATCCGGGATACAGAAAACAGTTCCAAAACTCTTAAAGAGATTCAGACACTTTTAATGGAAGCAGAGAATATAGCACTAAGACGATACAATTTTCCTGCTCCCCTTGTCCCTTTCAGAGATGTTAGTGATATTTCATTTATACAATCTAAGAAGATGGTTTGCTTCAAAGAACCCCTCACAACTGATGAATCTAATGGTGATTTGTCTCAGAGACAGCCATTCACAGAAGAAAGCCCAAGCAGCAAGTGTATACAGAAGGATATTAGCACACAGACGAATCTGAAATGCCAGAGAGGCATTGAAAATTGGGAGTTTATTAGTTCAACCACAGTTAGAAGTCCTTTACAGGAAGCAGAAGGCAAAGCCAGAGTGGCATTTGATGAAACCCTTAAACAATATAAAGCCTCCAGATCTGTAATGAGATCTGAACCTGAAGAGTATAGTAGAACCATTGGGAATAAGATTGTTATCCCTATGATGACTATCATTAAAAGTGATTCAAGTAGTGATGCAAGTTCTTGCTCATGGGACAGTAATTCCTTGGAGTCAGTTTCTGATGTGCTTCTAAATTTCTTTCCATATTCTTCACCCAAGACAAGCATGACAGATAGCAGAGAGGAAGAGGGGGTGTTAGAGAGTGATGATGGTGGTGGAAGCAGTGTAGATTCACTGGCTGCACATGTGAAAAACCTTCTGAAATGTGAATCCTCATTGAACCATGCTAAACAAATACTCAAAAATGCAGAGGAAGAGGAATCTCGGGTACGAGCACGAGGTAGGAAAAGATAGTTTGTTATAAAGGCAGGTCAAACTCAAACATTATAGTTTAATAATTTGCTTAAAGTTAAATATTTGACAATCTAGATAATTTTCCTGTAGAACTGTTCTTGTAGAACTGTTAAAGTGATTGCATTATCTACTGGCAACCCAGAATAAACTCATTTAACCAATAATGAAGTCACAGTATTAATATGCTAGTTTGAGGTCTTTAAGGAACTGTAAGTTCTGGTGTCTGAAGAAAAGTAAGAAAATTTGTGTTTCCAAACTCCTAAAGCTTGAATGTTTTCCTAATCGTTTCGTTGTACTGTCCTCATTGTGGAGGCAATAAAATACTCATTAGAGTATTTGACTTATGTTTCGTAAAACTTATGTAATATTTTCTATCCGCTTCTCTAATAAGATTCTTAAAGCAGATTCTTAAAGCAGATCTGAATGAAAGTATTTAACACTAAAACTTGGGTTAAATTCCATTAATCTCTAAATTGTAGAATTCCATTAAAAAGAAAAAAAAATCTTTAACAGGGCGAATAAATATATTTGGGAAGGCAACTTTTAATCTGGGCCTAACTGGAAATCTCTTGAGGTCAGCTTCCTATACCATTCTTTTGATCATTTGTGCTTATTTTGATTCTCCAGGAACTCCCAGGTTTTATTTATTAATTTGAAATATTAACAACTGTGGAAGTGGCAAAGACTGTAGCCGGAGCTAATGGGGAGACAGAGGGACTCTCTTGATCTGAAGGAAGATTAAGATGAAATTGGCTAAATACTATATTTCAAGTGGCCTCATTGGAGAAATGTCTGTAGAATATGTTTTTATTTGTTTTTAAATCTGACTTTTCAGTGAAATTATCTCTCTCAAGAACTTTGAATAGTTTGTTATAAAATTGAGAGCACACACTGTTTCCTAAGCACTGTGGTAGGCATTAAATTGGCTATATTGATGATGATCTCTGCTCTTGTAATCACTGATAGTTTTGCACTGTATTATCTCGAATGCTTTTATCTTTTCTCTCCAGCCTGGAATCTGAAGTTTAATATGGCTCATGAATATGGCTACTCCATTTCAGAATTAAATGAAGATGACAGGAGAAAAGTAGAAGAGATCAAAGCAAAGTTGTTTGGTCAAGGGAGAACAACTGACTTGTCCAAGGTATAAAAGAAATCTAAAAATTAGGAGACAAAATGTGACAGAAAGAGTGTGTAATTTGAATTCTTACCTGGGCATTGATGCCTCCTGCTGAGTCACTGATAGTCTTTGGCTAAAGTGTTGGGAGTCTTAAGTCTTCAAAAATCAAGATTTAAGAATTTGATTCTATAGATTTTGTCTGCTATTATGAATAGTAATGGGACATATCTCTCTTACAGGATTATGCTATGGCTTACATGCAATAATGCCTATAAAATGCTGGGGTGTGTGATATCTAGGTAGTACTCAATATGACAACTGCTGCTATTTTAACTTTTAATTTTATATTGAAGTATAGCCAGTTAACAATGTTTTGCACATGTATCCATGCTCACCGAAACTCCCCTCCCATCCAGGCTGCCACATGACATTGAGCAGAGTTCCCTGTGCTGTACAGTAGGACCTGTTGGTTATCTATTTTAAATCGATAACTGCTATTATTAATTCTATAAAAATTGATATAACTATCAGATATGTACACTTAATGACTTAATTCATACAGTGTCTTAGAAAATTGTCAGTGATATAATTATTTGGCTTATCACTTTTGGAAAGGTTATCAGTTTTTGAAACTATGAATTAGATTGGATTTTAGTTTTACATAGCTCATCAGTTTTGAAAAGCTTATCAGTTTTTTAAAGTATAAATTAGATTGGATTTTAATTTTACATGTTTATGTATTCCTTCTGTGTTGTACATTTCATCCCCACGACTCATTTATTTTGTACATCTTAGCCTTCCTCACCTGTTTTGCTCTTCCCTCCTGTCTACCTCCCCCCAGCAACCACTTGTTTATTCTGTCCATGAGATTATTTCTGTTGTGTTAACGTCTGTCCATTTATTTTTTAGATTACCCGTATAATTGAAATCATATGGTATTAGTCTATCTTTGACTCATTTTACATACTGTAGTACCCTCTAAGTCCATCCATCCGTATTGTTTCAAATGGCAAGATTTCATTCTTTTTTATGGTATATTAACCATGTGGTGTATATGTATGTACATACTTAGATTACTTCCATATCTTCACTATTAGAAATAATGATAAATGGACATGGGGTGCATATGTCTTTTTGAATTAGTGTTTCATTTGCTTTGGAAAAATACACATAAGTTAATTGATGGATCATGTGATGGTTATATTTTTAATTTTGTGAGGAACCTCCATACTGTCTTCTATAGTGGCTGCACCAATTTACATTCTCAACAACAGTGCGCAAGTGTTCCTTTTTCTTCATATCCTCATCAACACGTCTTATATGTTGTCCTTTTCATAACCATTCTAACAAGTATGAGTTGATATTTTAGTGACTTTTTAAAATTTACATTTCCCTGATGATTAGTCATGTTGAGCATTGTTTTGTGTGTCTGTTAGCCATCTGTGTCTTCTTTTCCGAAAATGTCATTCATAACCTTTGCCCATTTTTTCACTGAGTTGTCTGAATTTTTTATTTGAGTTGTATGAATTCTTTGTTTATGTTGGGTATTAATCCCTTGTTAGGTACATTCATTGTTTGCAGATATCTTCTATTCAGTAGGCTGCCTTTTTTGTTTTATTGGTAGTTCCCTTTGCTGTGTGGTAGCTTTTTAGTTTGATGTAGTCCATTTGCTTATCTTTGCTTTTGTTTCCCTTCAGTTCAGTTCAGTCAGTTCAGTCGCTCAGTTATGTCTAACTCTTTGCGACCCCATGAATCGCAGCATGCCAGCCCTCCCTGTCTATCACCAACTCCCGGAGTTCACTCAAACTCATGTCCATCAAGTTGGTCATGCCATCCAGCTATCCCGTCCTCTGTCGTCCCCTTCTCCTCCTGCCCCCAATCCCTCCCAGCATCAGGGTCTTTTCCAGTGAGTCCACTCTTCACATGAGGTGGAGTATTGGAGTTTCAACTTTAGCATCAGTCCTTCCAAAGAACACCCAGGGTGATCTCTTTTAGAATGGACTGGTTGGATCTCCTTGCAGTCCAAGGGACTCTCAAGAGTCTTCTCCAGTACCACAGTTCGAAAGCATCAATTCTTTGGCACTCAGCTTTCTTCACAGTCCAACTCTGATTGTACCTTTTTAAGAATTGTCCATTTCTTCCAGGTTGTCCATTTTATTTGTATACAGTTGCTGGTAAAAGTCTCTTATGATCCTTTGTATATCTGTGGTGTCATTTGTAACTTATCCTTTTTCATCTCTAATTTTATTGATTTGAGTCCTCTCTTTTATCTTTTCAAAGAACTAGCTTTTAGCTTCACACATCTTTGCTGTTGTTTCCTTTGTCTCCGTTTCATTTATTTCTGCTCTGATCTCTATGATTTCTTTCCTCCTACTAATTTTATGTTTTGGTTCTTCTTTCTCTAGTTGTTTCAGGTGTGAGGTTAGGTTATTTCAGATTTTTTGTTTTTTTAAGATAAGATTGTATTGCTATAAAGTTCCCTTTTAAAACTCCTTTTGCTGCATTGCACAGATTTTGGGTTGCAGTGCTTTCATTTTCACTTGTCTCTAGGTATTTTTTGAGTTCCTCTTTTGAAAAAAGTCATTTATTTTGATGGACTGGGTCTTTGTTGCTGAGTGCGGCTTTCACTAGTTGGAGCAAGTGAGGGCCACTCTTCATTGCAGTGGGATGGCTTCTCGTCGCAGAGCAATAGTTGCAGCACGTGGGCTCAGTGGTTCCCGCTTGCAGGCTCTAGAGTGCAGACTCAATAATTGTGGCTCATGGGCTTAGTTGCTGTGCAGCATGTGATATCTTCCTGGACAGGGATCAAACCCATGTCCCTTGCATTGGCAGACAGATTCATAACAGTTGGACTACCAGGGAAGCCATTGAGTTCCTCTTTGATTTCTTCAGTGATCCATTGGCTGTTTATTAGCAAATTGTTTAGTCTCCACCTGTTTGTGTTGTTTTATAGGGTTTTTTTTCTTGTAGTTTATTTCTAAGCTCAGTTTTGGTTGGAAAAGATGCTTGATATAACCTCAGTCCTCTTAAAGTTACCTACGGACCCCTTTGGCGCAGATTGTGATCATTACTGAGGCTGTTCTGTGTGGACATGAGAGGAATGTTTATTCTGTTTCTTTTGGATGAAATGCTCTATAATTATCAGTTAAATCATCTGATTTCATGTATCATTTAAGGCTTGTGTTTCCTTATTGATTTCTCTCTGGATGGTCTGTGCATTGATGAAAGTGGAGTTACAAAGTCTTCCACTATTGTTGTGTTACTATTGATTTCTCCCTTTATGGCTGTTAGTATTTGCCATATATATTGAGGTGTTCTGTGTTGGATGCATATATATTTATAATTGTTATATCTTAATTCTTGCATTGGTCCCTTGATTATGTAGTGACCTTTATTTTAGTAGTCCTTGTTTTAAAGTCTGTTTTGTCTGATAAGAGCATTGCAGCTCCACCCTTCTTTAGATTTCCATTAGCTTGGAATACGTTTTTCCTTCCCCTCACTTTCAGTGTGTACATATCCCTACGTCTGAAGTGAGGTCTCTTTTTATTTATTTTTGACTGTGCTGGGTCTTTGTCCCTGCACACAGACTGTCTAGTTGTGGAGAGTGGGGGCTACTCTCATTGCAGAGCATAGGCTTCAGTAGCTGTGGCGCATGGGCTTAGTTGCTCCTTGGCATGTGGGATGTTCCTGGATGAGGGGTTGAACCTGTGTCCCCTGCATCGGCAGGCGAATTCTTATCTAATGTGCCAGCAAGGAAGTCCCTGAAGTGGGTTTCTTATAGACAACTTTTCAATTCAGTTCAGTCGCTCAGTCATGTCTGACGCTTTGCGACCTCATGAATCACAGCACGCCAGGCCTCCCTGTCCATCACCAACTCCCGGAGTTCACTCAGACTCATGTCCATCGAGTCAGTGATGCCATCCAGCCATCTCATCCTCTGTCGTCCCCTTCTCCTCCTGCCCCCGATCCCTCCCAGCATCAGGGTCTTTTCCAGTGAGTCAACTCTTCGCATGAGGTGGCCAACGTATTGGAGTTTTAGCTTCAGCATCATTCCTTCCAATGAACACCCAGGACTGATCCCCTTTAGGATGGACTGGTTGGGTCTCCTTGCAGTCCAAGGGACTCTCAAGAGTCTTCTCCAACACCACAGTTCAAAAGCATCAATTCTTCGGCACTCAGCCTTCTTCACAGTCCAACTCTCACATCCATACA
>SJXQ01007932.1:182963-236966 GCA_006408695.1 Aepyceros melampus | reverse complement strand
TGAAATTAAGGGACCAGAAGCCATGATCTTAGTTTTCTGAATGTTGAGCTTTAAGCCAACTTTTTCACTCTCCTCTTTCACTTTTATCAAGAGGCTTTTTAGTTCCTCCTCACTTTCTGCCATAAGGGTGATGTCATCTGCATATCTGAGGTTATTGATATTTCTCCCAGCAGTCTTGATTCCAGCTTGTGCTTCTTCTAGCCCAGTGTTTCTCATGATGTACTCTGCATGGAAATTAAATAAACAGGATGACAAAATACAGCCTTGACGTACTCCTTTTCCTATTTGGAACCAGTCTGCTGTTCCATGTCCAGTTATAACTGTTGCTTCCTGACCTGCATACAGGTTTCTCAAGAGGCAGGTCAGGTGGTCTGGTATTCCCATCTCTTTCAGAATTTTCCACAGTTTACTGTGGTCCACACAGTCACAGGCTTTGGCATATCAATAAAGCAGAAATAGATGTTTTTCTGGAACTCACTTGCTTTTTTCATGATCCAGTAGATGTTGGCAATTTGATCTCTGGTTCCTCTGCCTTTTCTAAAACCAGCTTGAACATCTGGAAGTTCATGGTTCATGTATTGCTGAAGTCTGGCTTGGAGAATTTTGAGCATTACTTTACTAGTGTGTGAGATGAGTGCAATTGTGTGGTAGTTTGAGCATTCTTTGGCATTGCCTTTCTTTGGGATTTGAATGAAAACTGACCTTTTCCAGTCTTGTGGCCATTACTGAGTTTTCCAAATTTTCTGGCGTATTGAGTGTAGCACTTTAACAGCATCATCTTTCAGGATTTCAAATAACTCAACTGGAATTCCATTACCTCCACTAGCTTTTTTCATAGTGATGCTTTCTAAAGCCAACTTGACTTCACACTCCAGGATGTCTGGCTTTAGGTGAGTGATCACACCATCGTGATTATCTGGGTCATGAAGCTCTTCATAGGGTTCTTATTTTTGTATCTGTTCAGGCAGTCTGTGTCTTCTGGTTGAAGCATTTAATCCATTTACATTTGATATATTTATTGGTATATATATTCCTATTGCCATTTTGTTAGGTGTTTTGGGTTTGTTTTTGGAGGTCGTTTTTCTTCCCTTCCTCTTTTGTTCCTGTCTCTTGTTTTGAGGACCATCTTTAGTGTTATGCTTGGGTTGCTCTTTCTTTTTTGTGTGTGTATCTGTTGTAATTTTTGTCTCTGCTGTTCACCATAAGGTTTTGGTATAGTTGTCTGTATAATGTACAAGGTTGTTTTAAGTTTCTGGTCTTTCCTCTGCTAGAGAAGTTCCTTTAGCACTTGTTGCAAAGCTGGTCTGGTGGTGTTGAAGTCTCTTAGCTTTGCTTCTCTGTAAAGCTTTTGATTTCTCCATCAAGTCTGTGTGATAGCCTCACTGGGTAGAGCATTCTTAGTTGCAGGTTCTTCCTTTTCATCACTTTAAATATATTGTGCCACTTTGAGCACTTAAATGTATATATTGAGTTTAATATATATTAAACTCTGGCCTGCAGAGTTTCAGCTGATAATGGTAATTCTCTTGTATTTGTTGTTATTCCCTTGTTGCTTTAAGCATTTTTTCTCTGTCTTTTTACCTATTATCTCTTCAAATATCTTCTTAGCACCTTTCTCTTCTCTAAAGGACTCCTATAAATGAACATTGACGCATTTAATGTTATCCCAGAGGTCCCTTTGACTGTTTTCATTTCTTTTCAGCTTTTATTTTTTTCTTTATTCTTTTCTGAGGAGTGATGTCCGCTGTTCTGTCGTCCGGGTCACATATCCGTTTTTCTGCTTCACTTTCTCTGCTATTGATTCCTTATAGTGTATTTTTTCACTTCAGTTATTGTATTGTTCATCTCTGTTTGTTCTTCAGTTTTTTAGGTCTTTGTTAAACATTTCTTGCATCTTCTCAATCTTTGTGTCCATTGTTTTTCTGAAATCTTGGATGATCTTCACTATCATTATTCTGAATTCTTTTTCTGGTAGGCTGGCCGTTTCCACTTAGTTGTTTTTCTGAGGTATCATCCTGTTCCTTCATCTGGGACAAATTCCTCTGCCATCTCTTTTTTGCTAAGTTTTTATTGTTGCAGTTTGTGTTCTGTAGGCTACAGGATTGTAGTTTTTACTTGTGCTATATGCCCTTTGGTGGATGCCTGTCATGATTTTAGTTGAGCATCTATGTCATTACATTTTCTCTCATTTCTTAGCATATATGTTATAGGTTTTTCCTAAAAAAATTTTTTTGTAATTGTCCTAGAATTTGTAAAATATGTTTGTACCCAGTTCAGGTATGCTTTCAAATAACAGTGCAGCATTTCACAGGTAGTATGAGTACTTTCCAATAACAGAACAGCCCCAATTCTTTGTTTTATTTCTTTTATCATTGCTACCATTTTTCCTCCCATCTCCAAAAGAATTTTAAAGTTTACTTAATTATTTACAGTAGTATATTATAAAGTTCAGTTTAGTTCAGCTCAGATATTATGAAGACAGAAAATAAACAGGCAGTTGACTGGATTCAGCCCACAGCAGACCATACGTAGTTTGAGCTACAGTGTAGTCAAGTATAGCATCTCATAGATATACCTTCGTGTACTTGTTTTCTTATTTCTGGGCATTTATTTTTTAATTTAATAGAAAAAATTTGGGAATTCTAGTTAACTTAGAATATTGTGTTAATTTCAGGTGTACTGCAAAATAATTCATATATATTCATTATATGTTCCCATTATGGAATCTTTTTCAGACTCTTTCTTGTTGTAGGTTATTATAAGATACTTAATAGAATTCCCTGTACTATGCAGTAAACCCTTGTTTTTTATGTACTTTCTATATAGTGATGTGTTAATCCCATACTCTTATCTTATCCCTCCTCTCCTCCTTCCCCCTTTGGTAACTGTAAATTTGTTTTCTGTCTTTGAGTCTGTTTCTGTTTTGTATGTTCATTTCTATTATTTCTTAGATTTAACATGTAAGTTGTACCATATGATATTTGTCTTTCTCATCTGACTTCACTTAGTATGGTAGTCTTTAGGTTTATTCATGTTGCTGAAAAGGACAATATTTCATTCTTTTTGATGGTCAAGTAATATTCTGTGTGTGTGTGTGTGTGCATGCCACATCTTTATCCATTCATCTGTCTGTGGACACTTAGGTTGCTTCCATGTATTGTAAATAGTGTTGCTATGAAAATTGAGATTTATATGTCTTTTTGAATTAGAGTTTTCATCTTTCTGGACATATACCCAAGTGAGAGGTTATTGGATCATATAGTAACTCTGTTTTTAAAGGAAAGTCCTTGCTGTTTTCCATAGTGGCTGCACCAATTTAAATTCTCATTACCAGTGTAGGAGGGTTCCCTTTTCTCTCCACCTTCTGCAATATTTTTGTTTGTAAAATTTTTGGTGATGGCCATTCTGACTGTTGTGAGCTCATTGTAGTTTTGATTTGCATTTCTCTAGTTACGATGCTGAGTATATTTTCATATGCCTCTAGCCATGTATATGTCTTTGTAGAAATGTCTATTTAGGTCTTCTCCCAGTTTTTTTGATTGGTTTGTTTGTTTGATACTGATTTTTATTACCTGTATGTTTTAGAAATTAATCTCTTTTTTGATGCATCATTTGCAGATATTTTCTCCCAGTCCATAGGTTGTTTTCATTTTGGTTATTGTCTCTTTGCTGTGGAAAAGCTTATAAATTTGATTAGGCCCTATTTGTTTAAATTTGCTTTTGTTTTGTCTTGCAAGCCTTATAAGAAAATGTTGCTGTGTGTTTGGTGTTTGTTTTTTCAGGGAATGTTCTCTTCTAGAAGTTAAGCCTCTGAGTCATTTTGGGTTTATTTTTGATGTGATGGGCTATTCTTACTTTATTGATTAACATGAGGCTGTCCCTCTTTCCCAACACTACTTGCTGAAAAGACTGTCTATTATCCATTGTAGCTTTTAACCTCCTCTTTTGAAGAATGTAGGTTTCTGCGTTTATTTCTGGACTCTCTATTCTGTTCTGTTGATCTATATGTCTGGTTTTATCCCAATACCCAACTTGTTTGATTTCTGAAGCTTATTTTCTTTGATTCAGTTTGGATAGGATTCCGTTTTTACTTTCTATCTCTAGCATTTCAGTTAGTGTAAAATAATGCAGCAGATTTGTGTGTGTGTGTGTGTGTGTGTGTGTGTATAAATCTGTATTCTGCTGACTTGCTGAGTGCATTTATTAGTTCTAGCAGGTTTTTTGTGGACTCTTTAGGGTATTCTATATAGACTATCATGTCATCTGCATCTAGTGACAATTTTGCCTCTTACTTTTCAATTTGGAAACCTTCTATTTCTTTTTCTTGTCTGATTGCTATATGTAGGATTTCTAATACTGTGTTGAATAGAAGTGGTAAGAGAGGGCATCCTTATTTTTTCCCGAATTTAGCAAGAAGGCTTTCAGGATTTCACTGTTGAGCAGTATATTGACTGTGGGTTTGTAATAAGTGGCTTTTATTATGTTGATGTATGTTCCTTTTATACTCTCTTTGGTGAGAGTGTTTATCATAAATGGATATTGAATTTTTTGTATTTTTATTTGCAATTTTTTTCAGTGTTTTGAGTTTTTTGCTAAACCTTCTATTTACCATGAGGTTTTGGTCTTTTCTTTTGTTGATATGGTATATCACATTGATTGATTTGCATATGTTGAACTGTCCTTGTGACCCTGGTATTAATCCAACTTGGTCATGATGTATGATCCTTTTTATGCTGTTGAATTTGGTTTGCTGATATTTTGTTGAGGATTTTTACATCTATATAGAAGATATTGGCCTGTATTTTTCTTTTTTGGTAGTGTGTTTGTCTCGTTTTGATGTTAGGGTGATGGTGGTAGTTTCATAGAATGCTTTTGGGAGTCTTCCTTCCCCTTTAATCTTTTGGAAGAGTTTCAGTAGTGTAGGTTTAAGTTCTTTTCTTCTTTGTTGTTTGGTAGAATTCCCCAGTGAGGTCATTCGCTCCTTACTTTTGTTTGTAGGGAATTTTATTTTGTTTTCCCAGTTAAAGATTCTACTTCACTTCTGGTGACTGTTCTGTTCAGATTATCTTTTTTATCTTAATTCAGTTTTGGCAGGCTCTATATCCAGTAACTTGTCCATTTCTTCTAGGTTGTCCATCTTGTTGTCTTAAAGTATTTTAGTTGTTCATAGCATATTTTTTTATTTTTGTATTTCTGTGATTCCCTCCCCCCCTTTTGTTTTTCATTTTATTTTGTCCTCTTTTGTTCTTGGTGAGCCTTTCTAGAGGTATTTTGATTTTATCATTTGAAAAACCCAGCTGTTGCTTTTATTGATTTTTTTTTTTTTATCTTTATTTTTTCCCTCTCTGATTTTGTCATTTCCTTCCTTTGATGACTTTAGGCTTTGAATGTTGTTTTTCTGGCTTTTGTATTGGTGTATTGAGACTTTCCTTGTTTTGAATGGGGCCTATGTTGCTATAAACATCCCTCTTCAGACTGCTTTTGCTGCGTCCTGTAGATTTTGTGTAGTTGTATTTTGTTGTCATTTGCTTCAAGGTATTTTTCATTTCCTTTCTGATTTCATTGTTGACTCAATGAAAGATTTTTTGCAGCATACTGTTCAGGCTCTGTGAGGTAGTTTTTATCCTCTGTTTTTCTTTCTGTGATTGATTTCTAGTTTCATGCCATTGTGGTTTAAAAAGATGCAGAAGAAATTTGTTGAGTAAGTTATTGAGACCAATTAAGGATGAGGAAAAGAAGTTGTGTTATTTTAATCCTTTTCTTGTTTCCTCTTTGCCGATCTTACTAGTTTTATGTAGTTCTGTTTCTGAACTGTATTTTCTCTTCTTGAGTACTTCTGTTAAATTATTATATGGCAGTCCTACAGGTAGCAAATTCCCTCTTTTTGTTTTTTTGAGAATGTATTTCTTTATCAATTTGAAGGATAATTTCATAGGGAGAGTTTAGAATTCTAAGCTGGTGTAGTTTATCTCTTAACATTTTTAATATTTCAGTCTATTTTCTTGTTTACATGGTTTTGTGGGAAAGTTGGAAGTAATTCTCTGCCTCTCTTTAGATTTTTCTCTCTCTGGCTTCTTTTAGGATTTTTTCTTTTTCTTTGATTTTCTATACTTTGAAAATGTTACATTATGCTTAGGCATAGTGATTTTTTTCTTCACATTTACTCTGCCTGATGTTCTTTGAACTTCATGAATCTGCAGTTTGGTGTCTGACATTAATTTAGGGGAAATTCTTAGTCATTGGTGATGGACAGGGAGGCCTGGCATGTTGCGATTCATGGGGTCGCAAAGAGTCGGACACGACTGAACAACTGAACTGAACTGAACTGTTGCTTCAGTGATGTATTTCTGTCCTTTTCTTTGTCCAATATTTTCATTCTCATATGTTAAACCTTCTGAAGTTTTCCTAGGGTTCTTTGAGATTCTGTCCTCCTTTTCCTGCCAGTCTATGTTCTCTTTGTTTTGGATTTTCAGAGGTTATTGTTGAGATATTCTTTTTTAATTGTTTATTTTAATTGGAGATTATTACCTTCCAATATTGTGATGGTTTTTGCCATACATCAGCATGAATTAGCCACAGATGCACATATGTCCCCCAATCCTGAAACACCCCCCGCCCCCGCCTCCCTCTGCACCCTGTATCTCTGGGTTATCCCAGAGCACTGGCTTTTAGTGCCCTGCTTCGTGCGTTGAACTTGCACTGGTCATCTGTTTTACATATGGTAATATATATGTTTCCGTGCTAAGTCTCAGGTTTCTTGTCTTGAATCCTGTGCAATCTAATAATTCCATCAAAGGCGTTTTTCATTTCTGCTGCAGTGTTTTTGATCTCTCACATCTGTTTTTTATTCTCTTCAGATTTTCATCTTTCTGCTTATATTGTCCCTTTATTCTTGATGAATGCTTTCCACTTCATTCATTAGATCCTGTAGCATATTAATCATAGTTCTGAATTTCTGATCTCATAGTCTCAGCATATTTGCCATATCTGGGTTTGATACTTGTTCTGTCTCTTCATGAAATTTTCTTTTGCTTTGTAAATATGTTCTGTTGTGGGGCCTGTAACTTCTGTATTAAATTAAGAATACTCACTTTATAAATGGATGAATTAGTGGGCAAAAGCCATTCACATGGGGTTGATATACAGCTCTGTTAGCACCTGAGCTTTCACTTTGAAGAAGTGTAAACACTCGGTCATTTTGATTGAAGAAACAATGGCACTGCACTCCACGAGGGTGTAAAGTCACGTTTATTTTTACAGATCACAGAAAGGGGGATGGGGTGTCCAGTAGCCTAGGAAAGGCAGTCCTCTGTCCCAGGTCACAAGTGAGCAGAAGAGCACATATTAGTTGAAAAGCATCTCGGGGGAGATTTTGCTACCTTTTTGTGAATTCAACTCTATGTGGTTATTTTGAAAGGAGCTCTGAGAAAAAGGAAGCAGGAACTTGTCACAGGAGTCCTAACTCAGGTCCTTATCTGTCCAGGCTCTGGGTGTGAGCAGGGTTGTCATACTGTAAAATGCTTATGTAGCAACTCAGAATAGCTGTTTTCTCATCACAATTGACCCTGTGATGCCTAGGCATTAGTCTTTAGGGAAAATCATGGGCACTGTCTAGATGGTGGAGATATTAAAAGCTGCTGGCAGGATTTTGGTCACCCAGCACATGAAACATCTAAGCAAAGCAAAATGCCACTCAACAATATAAATAGACAAATGGTGGTTTGAAATCCTGTCTGTAACCATCTCCTCCCATTTTGGGGGATTCAGCCCAGAAAATAAAGCTCATGGATAAGATTAAGGTAGGTATTTGTTTTAAAACTTGGGTGAGATTATTAAATACTTGTACCTGTTGGGATATCATTTGTAAATGCCTTAGTTTGTCCAGAATTATTAATATACATGCAACAAGAGGTACCCTTTGCAGGTTCCCCTTCCTTGGCCAATCGTAACCTAAAGCTAAATGGTTGTCCAAAACCATCTATACTAAAGAATTGTACTATTACTGCATTAAGGCTGGGCTTTGGTGTAACAGCCCAGTGTTTTTAGACAGGGGAGTTGAAAGTTTGGTGTTTGCCTTAATAATTTAATTTAATAATTTGTTGTTGCTTGCCCATTGTGGTGGGTGCCTAACTCAGTTCCCCTGAAGGATAGTAGCAGACCTATTCCCAACATAATGGGGATGAGAACTGAACGTTTTTGACGTGAGGTGTTTTAAAAAGAGACATTTTGGGGATCCTATTCAGTGATTTGTAAGGATAGTCCAAGGAGACTTATCTTGTTGTGGACAGGACTTAGCAGGGAGCTGGCAAGGAGGCAGATGCGTTGGTGGCTGAGGAAGGGAGAAGCGCATATATGAGGAACCCTGTATATATGTTTGCTCCTGGGTACTAAATCCACAGTGGACCCCACCTGTTATACCGGGTATATCCAAATAAGTAGGGCTTCCCCTGGGGAGGCTGAACCATGAGACTCAAGACCATGGGAATGTGCTCTTTGGGGTGAGAGTTATAGGTCGTATTCAACCATGTGGTGTCACAGGTGGAGTGTGTTAGTGCATGGACAGACATGGTGGATTATAAAGTGCATGTGGGGCTCCTGCCAAATGCCACATACTGTATTGCAAAGTGCTGCATGGGAACAGTTGATCAGCATAGAGAGGAGCTGGGTGAGCCATGGAGATGCATGAGATGGTTTCCATTGGGAAAATGGGGGCAGAGTCAAGAAATTAGCTAAGTAGGCCACTGACTCAGGAAAGAAGCCTTTGTTGAGTTTGACAATATGTTCAGCAATTACAGCAGCTCAGCAAAAAAAAAAAAAGCACTGGTTTGTGCCCATTGTATCAAAATATTAAGACTGTGGGAGGACTTGAATGAGAAGATTATGGAACCCTGAGTGGTTCTATAACCAGTGGGAAAAGATTCCCTTGATGTTGTGTAGGGAGATGACCCTGTGGCTGCAGTTTTGGAGAGTGTGTGTGTAGTGGGGTGATGAGGGAGTCCTATGGTGATTGTAGCATCTATACCCAGGGAGGAGTCCTTTCAACAGAATTCAATTTACTAGCCCTCAGTTAGGTCACATAATGTGGATCAATCTAATAACGTGTGGTGGGGTAAGCAATTATATAAAGCATTTAATCAGACATTTAAAAGGTTTAGAAACAACATATACCTTAACCTATCAAAATTTAAAGGTGTAGTGGAGAGCAGCCTGCAAAGTGCCACCTCACATCTCAGCAGTAAGTGTAGCTAGCAAGAAGAACTTGGGGTAACTCTACAAAATGCCATGAAAATGGGTCATCAGCTGGGAATTTAGATAACTAGGCATTCAGTTTGGCAACCAAGTTCTTGCCAACATCAGCTGCCCTGCTTTCCTGGGTGACCCCTCTTCCATAGTGGAAAATTGTGGAGGCCATAATCATGATGAAGTTGTGTCCCATGCTGTCATCTGCTGAGACGTCATCATCTCAGATCATCATGTTTGGCATTATCATGGAATTGGGCATTATCAGTGCTATTGCATGTGAAGGGAGCCGTTCTAGAATAGGTCAGCTAGCTCTCATCAGTGAGGAAGGGGAAGGCCCATAGGGTCTAACAGAGTTGCATAGAGTTGGGTTATTTTGATTAAGGTTTGCTTGCACTTTTGGGAGTGTCTGTTGCTAACTCAAATCCTTGGTAAATTTTGGGGGTGAATCTTGCAAATGATTAAGTGGTTCCCTTCTTCAAGGCGTTAGGAGGTCACCATTGTAAATAGTAAAGATTAGAGGCACGTGTGTACCCTTGGTTTAAAGAAAATTTAGTTATATGCTTCTGACAATTTAGTCTTGTATTACCAGAGATGCGTTTGAACTGTATAATCCTATCAGCCGGTTAGGGGTGAAATTAGGGCAGTGTGAGGCTGGTGGCCTTGAAGCATTTGTGCTTTGGTGCCATTTAAGACAGAGTGCTTGAATTACTCAGTTAGTATACCTGGTGGCATTTTGGGCCCAGCCCTTCTTGGACTGACTTCCAACATATGCCATCCCTCCATCCTGGGGTTCAGTTGTGAGTGAGTGCTGTGGTCTTCCAGTAACTTTCTGGTGTTGTCTCCTGGGGTCGTGGAGAAAGCCTCATGACTCAGATGGCATGAGAGTCACAGAATAGGGACAACAATAGCAGACATATACACTTTATAGTTTTGTGCTTGCCCTCTGAGTGCCCCATGTGATAATTGGTTGTTGGGCTGTTGTGGGTCAGTATCTCATTGGTGGCTTCCTCCAAAGTGAGATAGGGCCGGTTGTGATTGTATCACCATGATGTCTTCTGATGTTGCTGGTGTCAACCTGAGTGCCTCTTCTCCCCTTTTAGATTTTCACCCACACCGTCCTTTCACTGGATCCAGGGTTAATTATTTCTACTTCCTAGTAGAAAGAGGTGTGGTTAGGAGAAATGAACTGTCCACTGAAGGCACTCACTGTACATTGAAATCTCAGTTGAAATATGCATATCAAGTTGCTTGGTTAAGTGTAGTCCAGTAGCCTCCTAGTGGTTCTGTTTCCTCCAATGGGCCAGGACTCTCTCTGACCAAGGAGTTGTATAGCTAAAGTACCCATCAGGTCCCAGATGAGTATTAGAAGGCAAGATGACTGACATTTTAAAATCTGTAAGGGGACTCAAAAATGTTGGGGAAAATGCAATTTATATTGTCCCGTGAGATAAAAGCATCAGATTTCCTTCTGATAGCAATCTGTCATCTTTGGTGATTTATAATTTTTTTTTTTTTTTTTTAGGTATTTGTTTTAACTAGGTTTCCCTGGTGGTTCAGTAGTAAAGAATCCACCTGCCAGTGCAGAAGGTGTGGGTTTGATCCCTGAGTCAGGACTATCCTCTGGAGAAGGAAATGGCAACCCACTCCAGTATTCTTGCCTGGAGAATCCCATGGACAGAGGACCCTTGGGGGCTACTGTTCATGGGGTCGCAAAGAGTTGGACATGAATGAGCAACTAAACAACAGCAATCTGCTTTAGGATGGACTGGTTGGGTCTCCTTGCAGTCCAAGGGACTCTCAAGAGTCTTCTCCAACACCACAGTTCAAAAGCATCAATTCTTTGGTGCTCAGCTTTCTTTATAGTCCAACTCTCACATCTATACATGACTACTGGGATAACCATAGCTTTGACTAGACAGACCTTTGTTGGCAAAGTAATGTCTCTGCTTTTTAATATGCTGTCTAGGTTGGTCATAACTTTCCTTATGGCTGCTATCAAAATGCCAGACAAGGATTGGAGAAGATGTGAAAAAACTGAAGCCCTTGTGCATTGTTGGGGGAAATATAAAACTGTGCAGCCACTATAGTAAGCAGTGTAGAGGTTTTTCGAAAAGTTAAGAAGAGAATCGCTGTATGATCCGCACCCCTACTTTGGGTAGATACCTAAAAGAATTGAAATTAGGATCTCAAAGATATATCTGCACTCCCATGTTCTTTGCAAGATTTTGCAGTAGTTAAGATACAGAAATAACCTATATGTTTATTGATGGGTAAACAGTAAACATATAGTGGAGTGGGTAGCCTTTCCTTCTCCAGGGGATCTTCCAAACCCAGAGATCAAATCTAGGTCTCCCACATTGAAGGCAGATTCTTTACGGTCTGAGCCACCAGGGAAGCAGTATATTGATGGATAAATAAAATGGTAAATACATAGCCATTAAAAAGAAGGATATCCTTCCATATGCGTCAGCATGAATTAATGTAGAAGACATTATGCTAAGTGAAAGAAGCCAAGTACAGAAGGATAACTGCATGATTCTGCATATATGAGATTTCCAAAACGGCCAAACTCATAAAAACAGAGTAGAATGGTGGTTGTCAGGGCTGTGGGGAATAATAAGTAGGAAGTTGATGTTCAGTGGGCATATAGTTTCAACTATGTAAAATAAATCCTAGAGAAATACCTACTCTGCAATATGGTGCTTATAGTTAATAATACTTCTTTTTGCACTTAAGAAAGAGATGTACTCTGTCAACAGGGTGTGTCTTGTATAAGTGTTCTTAACACAATATATGTTTTATATTTAAAAAAGAATCTAATGTGGCAAATAGATGAAAAATATTTAAATATTAATATTTGGTATTCAGTATCAATAATGTATCATGAGCAAGTAGAGCTTAAGCCAGCAAATCAGATAGTTCAGTCTTAGGAAATTTATAAACATGTTTTACATAGCAGGAAAACTGTAGTTATTTCATTGTGTTCCAAAAAGATACTTGGGAATAAAATTAAAAGTAAAAATCTGTTCCCAGTTAAAAATATTTCTCTAGAGTAGGCCAATAATGCCTCAATATGGTAAAAAAGAAATACATATTTGAAATTAGCAGTCACATAATCAAAGATCATATACTCTTTTTTTGTACATATAAAACATTGTAAGTAATGTTGCCATGAATGATCAAGTAGGGAACTCCAAGGCTCCATTTCTGCACAAAAATAACAAGCTAGCAAAATCTGTCAGAACCAATTTTTGTAGATCTCTGGAATCTAGTCAGAACTTAAAAAACTAGGGAATGATTACTGAAGTAAAGAGCAGTTGTTCTGTAGGAAACACTGACTGAGGCTTCTTCAATCGCCTGCCTAACCATCCCCCAGGCTACAGAGGCTTTGAAGATGACAGACCACACTCCTCATGCGGGTTAACATTTACAGAGGGTGCAATACAAACCTTACTCTTAAAAAAAGTTGTTATGAGGTGTTTCAGCCTGCCTTACAACTCCCTGAAGGACCAGTGTGGCGGCTTTCACTCAGCCAAGAGCTTTTCTGAGGATGAAACAAATGCCCAGCCAGTGTTCGGGCAGAGCATTGACTGTAGCAGACTGGGTCTAGGGACAACAGGATAAACAGTAGGAATACTGTGAACCTGGGGAGAAAGCAGTTGAAAAAGGAGACACGTGGGGAACAGGATTTTTTAAAGGTCCTGCTTATACTGCGGAGTTGAGGCCATGTGCTTGCCCGAAGCTGGACTCATGCTCAGAAAAGGCCCGAGAAAAGACCTTAAGCTTTCATCTCTGGCTAAACTTGCAGACTTTGCACAGGCTGTAAATGAAAGTACAGAGCTGGCTAACTGTTGGAACACTTCAACATAGAGAAAGTCAGAACAGACTGGGGAAAGTTGTTTTCTTTTTTCTTTTTGGCTGCGGATATTTATGGAAACTCTGTCAAGATAACTGCTCACAGTTAAGCAAATCTAACAAGACTTCAGTGCCAAACACAAAGAATGTACAAAACAATTACCCACAACAAGCAGCAAAACCAAATTCCAGCTGTGGGGGAGAATCTGGTATCCAGAGTTGCCACACTATATTTGATATGTCCAGTTGTCAACAAATCATGACATGCTTAAAGAAACAGAATATGGCTGTTGTCAGGGGGAAGATACAGTTTACAGTAACACTATGCAGGGATTAATCCCCATATAACTTGACTCAGTTCTCCATTTCTGTGATTTTTTTTTTAACCCCATCTGTTGATTCAACCATAGACCATGATGTACTATAAGTGTTGATATTTATTGTTGCAAAATCATCACATAAGAGGACCCTCACAGTTCAAGTTGTTCAAAAGTCAAAGTAATTAATAAAAACTGTCCCCGAGGAAGCCCAGGAATTATAAAAAAAGATTTTAAAGGTGCTCAAAGAGCTAAAGAAGCTATGGTCAACAACTGAAGACAACCAAGAAAAAGCTATCTCACCAAAGAGAGATGTCAAAAAAGGGATAACGATTATGAAAAGGATCCAAATTGAAATTCTGGAGCTGAAAATATAATAACTGAAAGGGAAAATCCACTAGCAGGTTTTAGTAGCACATTTGAGCAGGCAAACAGAGAATCAGTGAATTTGAAAATACATCAGTTGAGATTGGCAACTTTGAAAACCCAGAAAGAGTCAGAGCTGTGAGATACCACCAGCATACCAACATGTTTATAATTGAAGTCCTGGGGGGGTGGGGTGCGGGGTGGAGAGAAAAGGCACAGAAATAATATTTAATGAAATAATTGTTAAAAACTTTCCAAATTTGATTAAGAAGCTTAATTAACTTTGAGCAGGGTAAACAGAAAAAGTTCCCCACACTGAGACATGGTACAGTTGCTCCTTGAAATATACGGAGGTTAGGGAATCTGACCTGGCTTCATTCTGCTGAAAATTCACATATAATTTCACAGTTGTCCTTCTGCATCCAGGGGTTTAAGCAGAGGCAGATTGTTTAGTGCTCTTGTTGTTGTTCCATCTTGTCTGACTTTTGTGACCCCATGGACTGCAGCACACCAGGCTCCACCATCCTCCACATTGTCTCAGAATTTGCTCAAATTCATGTCTGTTGAGTCAGTGGCTTCTCTTGTTACTGAGCACTGGCTGTTGTGTGTGCTCCAGAGCATCAGTTCAGTTGCCCTACGACAGGTGGAATTTTCCTGAATCAACGACCAAACCAGTGTCCCCTGCACTGGGAGGCATATTCTTAAACACTGCACTACCAAGAAAGTCCAGTTTTATTTTAAATACTTTGTTTGTTTTTTTGTTTGTCTGTACCATGTGGCTTGTGGGATCTCAGTTCCCTGAACAGGATTTGAACCTTGGCCCTTGGCAGTGAGACACAGAGTCCTAACCACTGGACTGTGAGGAAATTTCCTCAGGGGAGTTTTCCATGAAATAGTAATCGATGTTTCATTTGTTTGTAGAGGATAGATTTTTTTACTTTTAATGGTAGATGACTGTGTTTGCATGGCTGTGTGTGTGTATATATGTGTATGTTTGTGTTTAGTTTTGTTTGTTTTATGTGACAGGGAAGAGCTATTATTTTCTTTCTGGTTTGTTTCATGAGGTCTGTGATTTGTGATATGAAACTGAACAATAAGAGAATAATCTGATAAAACTCAAATAGCTCTGTTAGGTAGAAATTTTAATTGAGAAATAGTCTCTGGAAATTCATAAAGGACATATATTAGCTAAACTGTACATTTTAACTTTGTATTAGGGTATAACCAATTAATAATGTTGTGATAGTTTGAGGTGAACAGCACAGGGACTCAGCCTTACATATACATGAATCTATTCTTCCCCTAACCCCTCCTTTTCAGTTGCCACATAACACTGAGCAGAGTTCCATGTGCTATATAGTAGGTCCTTGTTGGTTTCGGATCTTAAATGTAGCGGTGAGTACATGTCCATCCCAAACTCCCTAACTCTCCTTTCCCCCCATCCTTCCCCACCCAGCAACCATGTGGTGTATATGTGTGTGTGTATACATATATACACACACATATACATATAACAGAGTCTTACTCAGCCATTAAAAAGAATGAAATAATGCTATTTGCAGCAATATGGATGGACCTAGATATTATCATACTGAGTGAAGTAAGTCAGACAAAGAAGAAATATCATATGACATCCCTTATATGTGGAATCTAAAAAGAAATAATAACAAATGAACTTACAAAACAGAGGCTCACAGAGAATAAACTACTTTTTAACAGCTTTATCTAACTATAATATATATACAGTAATAAATACTCATTTAAAATATATAATTCAGTGGTTTTTTTCTTTATTTACAGAATTATCCAATAGCTAAATTTTAGAACTTTTTTTTTTTTTTTTTTTTTACCATTCTGCCCCATTCCTCTATTCCTAGAACCAATACTTTACTATCTTTCCTTATGGATTTGCCTATTCTGGATGTTTCATATAAATGTAGTCCTATTCTACATGATCTTGTGTGACTGCTTTCTTTTACTTAACATAACAGTTTTGAGATTTATGCATGTTGCATAGTGGTGGGAGTCAGTACTTAAGTACTTTTAATTGCCAAATAATATACACCACTTTATAGATATATTTTATTTATCCATTCAATAGTTGATAGACATTTGGTTCCACTTTTGGCTGTTGTGAATGGTGCTGGTATAAACGTAAGTGAAGAGATTTTGATTGGACATGTTTTTTTAATTTATTTAATTTGAGGCTAATTACTTTACAGTATTGTAGTGGTTTTTGCCATACATTGACATGAATCAGCCATGGGTGTACATATATTCCCCATCCTGAACCCACCTCCCTCCCCATCCCCATCCCTCTGGGTCATCCCAGTGCACCAGCCCTGAGCACTCTGTCTCATGCATTGAACCTGGACTGGTGACCTGTTTCATGTACGATAATGATAATATACATGTTTCAATGCTATCCTCTCAGATCATCCCACCCTCGCCTTCTCCCACAGAGTCCAAAAGACTGTTCTATACATCTGTGTCTCTTTTGCTGTTTCACATGTAGGGTTATCGGTACCATCTTTCTAAATTCCATATATATGTGTTAGTATATTGGTGTTTTTCTTTCTGACTTAATTCACTCTGTATAATAGGCTCCAGTTTCATCCACCTCATTAGAACTGATTCAAATGCGTTCTTTTTAAAGGCTGAGTAATATTCCATTGTGTATATGTACCACAGCTTTCTTATCCGTTCGTCTGCTGATGGACATCTACGTTGCTTCCATGCCCTGGCTATTATAAACAGTGCTGTGATGAACATTGGGGTACATGTGTCTCACCTCTTGGCCATGTACCTAGGAGTAGAATTGCCAGGACATATGGTAACTCTATTTAACATCTTAAGGAACTAATACAGTGTTTTTCAAAGAACTGTACTATTTTATGTTCCTGCCAGCAGTATATGAGTGTTCTAATTTCTCCCTATCCTTTTAAACTATTTTCTGTCTTTTTTTATTATAGTTATTCTGATGAATATGAAGTGGTATCATCATGTTTTTTTATTTTCCTAATAATTATATTGCACATCATTTCATGTGCTTGATATTTGTTTATCTTCTTTGCAGAAACGTCTCTATTCAGATCTTTTGACCATTTTAAGGTTTAATTATCTTTACTGTTGAATTCCCTCTTTACTGTGGGCTTCCTTCATAGCTCAGTTGGTAAGTCATCTGCCTGCACTGCAGGAGACCCCAGTTCGATTCCTGGGTTGAGAAGATGCCCTGGAGAAGGAAATGGCAACCCACTCTAGTATTCTTGCCTGGAGAATCCTATGGACAGAGGATCCTGGCGGGCTACAGTCCATGGGGTAGCAGGAGTCGGACATGGCCTGGCAACTAAACCTATCAGACATATTGTTTGCATGTATTTTCTCTCATTCTGTATGCTCTCATTTCACTTTCTTGGTTGTGACCTTCAAAGCAGAAGTTTTTTTATTTTGATAAAGTCTGACTTATAATTTTCTTTTATTGCTTGTGATTTTGGTGTCATATTAAGAAATCCTGGCATCTGAGAGTCACAAAGGTTTAACATTATCTTCAAAGAGATTTAGGTTTAATTCTTATGTCTAGGTCCATGATACCCCTTTGAGGCAATTTTAAATTATTTTTGTTTTTAAAAATTATGCTGAAATATACATAACAAAATTTATCATCTTGACTGTTTTTAACCATGCAGTTGACTGTATTTAACTGTATTAACATTATTGTCAAACAGTCCTCAGAGCTCTTCTTCTTATAAAACTGAAACTCTATATTCATTAAACCATAATCCCCTATTCCCTTCTCCCTTTTTCTCCAACCCCTGGCAGTCTACATTATAATTTGTCTCTGAATTTCACTCCTTTAGGTAGCTCCATAAAAGTGGGATTATGTAGTGTTTTTCTTTCTCTGAAATTGTGTCCTCAGAATTCATCCATTTTGTAGTATGTGTCACAATATCTTTCCTTTTTAGGCCGAATAGTATTTCATTGTATGTATGCACAACATTTGTTTATCCATTCACTCATCTGTGGACGCTTGAGTTGTTTCCATCTTTTGGCTATTGTGAATAGAACTGCTATGAATATGAAAATACAAAAATATCTCCTTGAGCGCCTTCTTTTAAGTATTTCGGTACAGACCCAGAAGTGGAATTGCTAGATCCTGTGGGCACTCTACTTTTATGTTTTTGTGGAACTGCCATACAGTTTTCTTTTAGTAGCCATTTTACATTAACGTCATTAATGCACAAAGATTTAAATTTTTTCACATTCTCACCAACACTTATTATTTTCTAGGGTTTTTTTTTTTTTTTTTTCATAATGGCCATGTTGCAGATATAAAGTGATACCTTATTGGGCTTTTGCATTGCATTTTGCTGATGATTATTGATTTGAATGTCTTTTCTTGGACTTGTTGGCCAATTGTATATCTTCTTTGGAGAAATGTCTATTCAAGACCTGTACCCATTTTTGAATTGTGTTTTTTTTTTGTTTGTTTAAGTTGTAAGAATTCTTTATATATTCTAGGTATGTGTGTTAGTAGCTCAGTCATGTCCGACTCTGGGACCCCACAGACTGTAACCTGCTAGGCTTCTCTGTCCATGGGATTCTCCAGGCAAGAATACTGGAGTAGATTGCCATTCCCATCTCCAGAGGTTCTTCAGTACCCAGGTATCAAACCCAGGTCCCCTGCACTGCAGGCAAATTCTTTTACCATTTGAGCTGCAGGGAAGTCCCAATATTCTGGACAGTAGCCCATCATCATATACCTGATTGCAAATACTTTCCTCTTTCTGTAGATTGCCTTTTAGCTCTCTTTATTGTGTACTTTGATACAGTTTTAAATTTTGATATAAAACTTTGAGTTTTTACTTTTCCTACTAAAGTAAATCAAAAGAGTTAATTTGTGTTTCTGTGCAATACTTCACCATTGATGTTGTGATTGATTTAAACTAAAATTTGTACATTTCTTTGTTGTTAAAACTAAAATATGAATACTTACATATGAAAGATTCAAATTGTACCTCAATCTTAATCTACAGATTTAAAAAATTAAGATTTTTCTCTTTAAAAAAGCAACAAAAGTATTAACATTAGTTTTCTTTGAGGAGAAGGATCTTTCAACTGATAATGTGAAAGAAAGTGTTAGTCACTCAGTCGTGTCCAACTCTTTGCGACCCCATGAGCAGTAACCTGCCAGGCTCCTCTGTCCATGGGATTCTCCAGGCAAGAATACTGGAGTGGGTTGCCTTTCCTTCTCCAGGGGATCTTCCTGACCCCGGGATTGAACCCAGATCTCCCACATTGCAGGCAGATTCTTTACCATCTGAGCCACCCGGGAAGCCTTCAGTTACAATTGCACCAATATTTTTTTTAATTTGGAGTGTATTTCTTCAAATTAATTTTTGTTGGCATATAGCTGACTTACTATGTTGTGTTAGTTTCTTGCTTTACAGCAAAGTGAATCAGTCATTCATATATATATATATATATATATATATCTCCACTCTTTTTTAGATTTCCTTCCCATTTAGGTCACTACAGAGCAGTGAGTGGAGTTCCCTGTGCTATACAGTAGGTTCTCATTAGTTACCTGTTTTATACGTGGTAGTATGTTTGTGTGTCAGTCCCAATCTCCCAGTTCATCCCACCACCCATTTACCCCCTTGGGCTCCAAAATCACTGCAGATGGTGACTGCAGCCATGAAATTAAAAGACGCTTGATCCTTGGAAGAAAAGTTATGACCAACCTAGAAAGCATATTAAAAAGCAGAGACATTACTTTGCCAACAAAGGTCTGTCTAGTCAAAGCTGTGGTTTTTCTAGTAGTCATGTATGGATGTGAGAGTTGGACTATAAAAGAAGCTGAGCGCCAGAGAGTTGATGCTTTTGAACTGTGGTGTTGGAGAAGACTCTTGAGAGTCCCTTGGACTGTAAGGAGATCAACCAATCCATCTAAAGGAAATCAGTCCTGAAGATTCATTGGAAGGACTGATGTTGAAGCTGAAACTCCAATACTTTGGCCACCTGATGTGAAGAATTAACTCATTGGAAAAGACCCTAATGCTGGGAAAGATTGAAGGTGGGAGGAGAAGGGGACAACAGAGGATGAGATGGTTGGATGGTATCACCAACTCAATGGACATGTGTTTAAGTAGACCCCAAGAGTTGGTGATGGACAGGGATGCCTGGCATGCTGCAGTCCATGGGCTCACAAAGAGTCAGACATGACTGAGTGACTGAACTGAACCGTAACTTTGTTCCCTATGTCTGTCACTGTTTCTCAGTGTGAATAAGTATTTTTGAGTTTATTTTTGTGTATAGTGTTAGGGAGTATTCTGATTCAGTGCCAACCCTGTGAGATTATCAAGGGCATTTTTCAGAGAATTAGGACAAAACTTTTTACACTTTATATGGAATCACAAAAAAATCCTGAACAGTGAAAGCAATCTTGAGAAAGAATAATGGACCTGGAGAAATCAGGCTCCCTTCAGACTATACTACAAAGCTATAGTAAGCTATAGGTACTGGCACGAGAACAGAAATATAGATTCGTGGAACAGGTTAGAAAGTCTAGAAACAAACCCATGCACCTGTGGCCATTTATTGTGGTCTGTGACAAAAGAAACAAGAATATACGATGGAGAAGACAGTGCCTTCAGTAAGTGGTGCTGGGGAAAACTGGACAACTGCTCGCATGTATTTTCACTTTTGTTGCATGTCCACTTAGAGGCATTATTTGTTTATTTATTTTAGCAAAGTAATGGATTTATAAAGAACTAGAAAACACTTAAGAAAAAGTTAGGTTATTGGCAACCCACTCCAACACTCTTGCCTAGAAAATTCCATAGACAGAGCAGCCTGGTAGGCTATATACAGATCATGGGATATCAAGGAGTCATACACGGCCAAGAAATTTCACTTCTCATGAATCAGGCTGCTTGCCACTTCTTAAAAAAAAAAAAAAGTTAGGTTATCTAATATCATTCCTATTTTATATAACAAAGTATCAAAACTTTAAAAATAATCCATATATGTAGTAGCTGAAATGGCATTTATTTATATAGGGAGTACATATTCATTATTTTACACATAGATATTTAGTTGTCCTAGCACTGCTTAGAAGACTTTTTTCCCCATGAATTTTGTAGCCTACTTGTCCATTCATCATAGATGTTAGTATTTGTTTCTGAACTATCAGTTCTGTTCTCTTATCCAGTACCACTCAGTTTTGATTACTGTAGCTGTGTGGTTAAGTTTTGAAATCAGAATGTGAGTCCTCCACCTTTGTTCACCATTTTCCAAATGGTTTGGCTACAGTGTCTCCTTTGAATTTCTAAATGAACTTTAGGATCAATAATTACAAAGAAAAAAAGCCAGCTGACATTTTGTTGGGAATTCCCTTGAATGTATAGATCAGTATGGGAAGTATTGCCATCTTAACAATATTAAAGTCTTCCAATTCATTGGGCCAGTTTTCCATTTATTTTGATCTTTTATAATTGGTTTCTTCAATAGTGTTCTATGGTATAGTCTTCATTTATTTGATGATTTTCTTAAGTATTTTATTTTTATGCCGTTGTAGATGGAGTTGTTCTGTTTCATTTTTGGATTGTTCACTGTGTGTTGAAACGTAGTTGACTGTTGTCTGTTAAACTCATGTCCTAAATTTTAAGGAACTTGTTTATTAGTTCTAGTTGGTTTTCTTATGGTTTCCTTAGTACTTTCTGTGCAGAAGACCATGTCATCTGCAAACAGAGATGGTTTTACTTCTTCCTCTCCATTCTTGATTTCTTTTAATTGGTTTCCAGATTGCTCTGGCTAGACCCTTCAGTATGATAAGAGGAAGTATGTACATACTATGTGGTTCTTATCCTAAGGGAAAAGTATCTGATCTTTTACCATTTACTATAATGTTAGCTGTGCATCTTTTGTAAATGCTGTTCATCTGGTTGAGAAAGTCCCTTTCTTTTATCATTTGCTGAATGATTTTATCATTAAGAGGGTTGTGAGCGAAACAGTAGCCTTTTGAGGGGCCAGTGTGCTGTGCCAGGTCTTAGCTGTGGCATGCAAGATATTTAGTTGCAGCATATGCGATCAATTCCCTGACCAGGGACTGAATCTAGGTCCCCCACATTGGAAGTACATTTATTTTAGCCATTTTCTGTTAGGTATATCTTGACCACTGGATCACCAGGCAAGTCCACATTTAAGAGCCTATCCCATATCAAGGGATACATTGTTGGGATGTAATATAAGTTCTTATGGCTATATCTGGAGAAGGTTGTATGAAAATACTAAAATTGATTTGCCCAATACCAAAGCTATAACAAAATTTTAAATGGAAAAGTTATTATAAAAAGCTGTTTATAATTATTATAAAGCTTGGAGGAGGTGATGGATGGTTGTGGGGTTTGGAGTATTCTAAAAAATTGTAAGACACAGATTGTTGGGAAGAAAGAAGAAGTGTCTTTTGGGACGAATGTAAATCTAATCATGCCCAATTTTAAGAAGCTGGACTAAGTTTATGCTTCTCAAATTGGAGCATTTATTTCCCAATGATACGTGTGGCAGTGTCAGGATAGTAAGAAGCCATTGATTTAAAATCACATTTTTAAAATGTTTTGTCCAGTGGTATTTAGTTTATTGACTTTTTTAAAATTTAAACATTTTATTTTGAAATAATTGTAGATTCACATAAAGTAGTAAATAATACAGAAGAATTGCCTCTACCCTTTACCCAGTTTCCAAAAATGAAGATGTCTTGCAAATATGTGATAATAAATTACAACCAGGATAATGACATTGATACAGTCAGGATACTTAATGTTTTCACCACCCCAAGGGTCCCTTTTGTTTCCCTGTAAAAACTATATCCACTCCTGTCTTATTCCCACTCCTTTCTTAACCCCTGGCAACCATTAATCTAGTTTCTATTTCCATAATTTTGTCCTTTTAAGAATGGCATATAAATGAAATCATATCGTATGCAATCTTTTAGTATTGGCTTTTTCTCACTCACATAATTCTCTGAACAATATTCAATGTCAGCAGTCTGTTCATTTTTTTACTGGTGTGTAGTATTCCATGGTATGAAGGTATCACTGCTGCTGCTGCTGCTAAGTCGCTTCAGTCGTGTCCGACTCTGTGCGACCCCATAGACGGTAGCCCACCAGGCTCCCCCGTCCCTGAGATTCTCCAGGCAAGAACACTGGAGTGGGTTGCCATTTCCTTCTCCAATGCATGAAAGTGAGAAGTAAAAGTGAAGTCGCTCAGTCGTATCCGACTCTTAGCGACCCCATGGACTGCAGCCTAGCAGGCTCCTCCGCCCATGGGATTTTCCAGGCAAGAGTACTGGAGTGGGGTGCCATTGCCTTCTCCATGAAGGTACCACAATTTGTTTAAATATATACCGATTGAATGAGGTAACTTGGTTGTTTTCCAGTTGTTGGCTATTACAAATAAAGCTGCTATAAACATTCCTGTGTAGGTTTTTGATGAACATCAGTCTCTATTGCTTTGCTGGGTCATATGGTAGTTGTATAATTTTTTGACTGTCTCTAATACCACATTGGCCTGGATGTTGGGATTCTGCATTAGAGTTTGCCAGGAATGGAACTTTAGGCTTCTCACTTGGCCTTTGCTGGTGTGGGTATGGATGAGGCCATAGTTTTTTTCTGTGATATTTGGCTGGAAGAGAGCAGTTATTGTCTAAAAGTTTTCTGTCTTGCTGAACTTCACCTTTACTTGTTTTTTAACTAATGAGAGCAGGTTTTTGTTAGAGCTCTTTGTATTCTTCTGTGCTGTTTGTTCATGGTTGCTGTCTTTAACTCGAAGTCTGGGATATTTGAAGTAAAAAGAAAACCCAGGGATCACTCCCTTGTTATTCTCTGATCCCAAAGTCCCTAGCCAGTCTGCCTTTTTTCTCTTTACCTTTCAGAGTCTTCTTAAGTTTGTTCTGTATATGATGTCCAGGATTTTTAGTTGTACTTCGCAGGAGGAATAGGGAAAAATACATCTCCATTATGTGAGAAATGGCAATGAATTTAAAATATTTTTATATGAAATCACATGTGGCACTAAAATTAAATAGAATGCCAGGTTATCATTTTAGATGTAAAACAGAAATCTCAAAGAAGTGTTAAAGATTTATGGTATCTTTAGGACTGATCCTGTATTTTAGTAAGAAGTACTAATTCTTTCTTCCTGTTTTTATTGGTAAATATTAGGCTGTAGAGCATGTTTCTGTAACAGACCCAAATACAATGGCTCAGATAAGGTAGAATTGTATTTCTCTTTCAGGTCCAGGATAAGAAAGTAACTATGCTTTTTGAAATCTTCTGAGGAACCAAGCTGGGTGGGCAGGTGAGCCACCATTACGTGTGGCCTCCCAGGGTTGTTCTAGACATCACCATTTTCATTTGGCAAGAGCAATGGTAATGGGTTGTTGCACAGCAGAAACTAACAGCATGGTAAAGCAGTTACAATCCAATTAAGAAAAGAAAGAGTAGTAGTGATGAAGTAGTGATTGAAGGTGGCAGTAGAAGAACATGGAGGCCAGGAACTTGATGTTTTTTAAGGACGAGAGCCTGAAGTCGTACTTACTGCTTCTGCTCACCTCCCATTGGCTTGTACCTAGTCACATGATCCTATCTGCCTGCAAAAGAAGAGTCTCTGCTTGGCAGTCATGTGACCAGCAGAATTTGGGTAAGGGGACCCCTGTTATTAAAACTAAAAAGGTGAGCAAAAGTTTTTGCTTTTGTAACTTAAGTGAAAACTTTTAGAAGAAATTAACTGTGTGATTTTAGTTATCATGAGCCATTTTATTCTATAATTAATTATCTTTTTCTTGTTGTGTTTTTATAATTATTCAGACTACTTCAAGTAAGAATTTGTTTATATCTTCTAGGATTTACAGAGTCCACGGGGAATAGGATGCAAGCCAGAAGCTGTTTGTAGTCACATTATTATTGAGAGCCATGAAAAAGGATGTTTCAGAACTCTAACAGCTGAACGACCCCGATTGGACAGCCACCCTTGTGTTTTTAGATCTGCTGAACCCTCAAAATAGTCAGAGGACAATGGAGCCCATCATCATGGAGAACTAGGCACATCAACCTTTCCAAGTCACTGGACCAGAACAACTCCCAGTTCAAAGTTTGGAATTCCTTGCAGTTACAAAGTCATTCCCCATTTCGAAACTTTATCAGTGATGACTTGGAAATTAGCAAGGGCCTTCGAATGCCATTTCATGAAAAGCTGGACCCTTGGCTGTCAGAATTAGTAGAACCTGCTTGTATGCCACGTGAAGAAATGGATTGTCATTCTTCATCACAAATGCTGCCCCCAGAACCCATGAAAAAGTTTACTACCTCCATCACTTTCTCATCTCACCGACATTCTAAATGCTTTTCAGATTCCTCTTTTCTTAAGGTTGGTGTTACTGAAGGTAGCCAGTGTTCTGGAGCATCTGTGGGGGTAGTTAATTCTCATTTCACTGAAGAGCAGAATCCTCCTAGAGATCTAAAACAGAGAACCTCTTCCCCTTCATCACTTAAAATCATTAGTCAGTCACCAGATAAAGCTGTGACTATTTTAGCAGAAAATAATAGTCAAAGCCAAAAATTATCTGTTGAACATTCTTATCAAGAAGAAAAACCCTTAGAAAAATCAGATTTTAAAAGCAGTCTTCCTAAGCCCAGTGCCAGTGCAAATGATAGCAATTTCAAAGAAGTTCATTTTTCTGATAATCATACTGTCATTAGCATGGGCAGACCAAATTCCACACTAGAAGTAAAAGAGAAGAATGTAACCATTACTGCAGATCTTCCTTCACACATTTTTCTTGAACAAGAGGTCTTTGAACAAAGCAAAGCCCCACATGCTGATTACCATGTGAGAAAACACCATTCTCCACCCCCTCAACATCAGGATTATGTAGCTCCAAATCTTCCTTGTCGTATTTTTCTTGAAAAGCGAGAACTCTTTAAACAGAGCAAGGCCCCACATGTAGGTGAGTTAAGAGAAAACCACTCTCCCCTTCCTCAGAGTCAGGATTATATAGCTTCAGACCTGCCTTCTTCAATTTTCTTGAGCAGCGTCAACTCTTTGAACAAAGCAAAGCCCCACATGTAGATCACCACCTGAGAAAACTCCATTCCCCCCTTCCTCAAAGTCAGGATTCTGTAGAAAAGAATAGTGAACATAAGCCCAAGTTACACATTTCTGATATGGTAGATGTTGAAGCCAAATTCAGTGGTGATGTCTCCCCATCAGTCCCAAATCAATGTACAGTAGTAACCTCTGCATCTTCTCCACCCTCAAATAGAAAAGCACTTTCTTGTATTCGTATAACTCTTTGTCCCAAGACTCCTTCCAAGTTGGATAGTGGAAACTTAGATAAAAGATTGCATTCATTGGATCCTGCCAATAAAACAAGGATGAATAGTGAGTTTAACTCTGACCTACAAACTATATCTTCAAGATCATTGGAACCAACCTCCAAATTATTGATCAGTAAACCTATAGCACAGAATCAAGAATCTTTAGGTTTTCTAGGACCTAAATCTTCATCGGACTTTCAAGTCGTACAATCTCCTCTTCCAGATAGTAATGTTATTACTCAGGACTTGAAAACCATACCTTATCAGAATAGCCAGATAGTAACATCAAGGCAAACACAAGTGAACAGTTCAGATTTGGAAGAATATTCCAATCCAGAAGGGACTCCGGTATCTGCAGATCGGTGAGTCTCATTGTGATGACAAGCAAGCTGATGAAATTTATGATAAAGGGTTTAAAATACTTAAGCAAGTGTAAGTTCTTGGGGGAGAGGCAGATAATTTCTCTTAGGGGAGGTTGTTACCTGCCTAATCTAGAAATCTTTCAAGGAATGAACACCTAAGTAAGAGAAAACATCTGAATGTAATATAATGTATTTATACTCTCAAAAGGACTTCTGGAAAACAACTTGACATCAAGTATTTTAAAACATTACTCAGAAGAATCTTTGATCACCAAGTGGTACAATTTAGTGATCCCTTATTTATTACATTGGAAATATGCTGAAGACCAGGCTTTGGAAGGGGATGCATGCATGTATGTGCTCCTCTCCTCCTCTCTCTCTCTGTTTCATGTTTCCTCTCTAAGTGAGTATCAAAGCGGTAATTTCTCTGTGAAAATTCCTGGCAGACATCACTTTAACCAAGTTATCAAGGTTACTATCACGAGTACTGTATGTCAAGATAATGTGGTCCCTAATGTGATACCTTATTTCACAATGATTGTAGGAATGAAAACCCAGTTTTGGGATAAATGCATTAGGTTTATACTGTTCAGGCTGATTTTAAAAGACTATCATTAATTCTCAAGTCCTTTACTGTATGGCTGAACACTTACCTCTGTGTGTAATGTTTCCACGTTATAGTTGAGAAGGTGTTAGATCATAGTGGTGGGCCTTGAAAAGAAGGGAAAAAATATTTAATCACATCCACAGGTGGTAGTCATGGCAGTGAGGGACTTACATATGTTACCTGATTTAGTACTTGTTAACCCTATAAGGTAGGTGATGGTATCCTTATTTGCCCTCTGGAAAACTGAGACTGACATTGCTGCTTTTTCAGCAAGCAGCAGTTGTTTCAAGTAATGCAGTCTGTTCAATGGAAACAAGCGCTTCTTTGCCATATTACCATGTCTTTCAAATCCTGAGCCATACTTAAACTGTCCTATCAACTGTGCTCTTGGACAAGTCATTTAATATCTTTGGCACTCGTATATGGATGATTGGTGGGAAGAAATAGTTGGAAAGCTTGGAGGTCCATTATAGCTCTGAAAGTTAGTGATTGAGAATTGGATTGGGGCAGATAAAAACAAAGTCAATCTCTGATTTCCATATTATTATAAATAGATCTGTTTCGGGTGTGAAAAGTGTTTAGAAATTAAAAGATTGGCAAGTTTGCATATAATACTTAAACTCTTCTAAGTGATAAAGTGTCAAGTTATTGGAGCTGAATTCTTTGAATGAGAAAGAAAATTATAGCTGATTATAAATATGAACTAATAACAGTGCTGTTTGTTCCAGAATGTACTAAATGCTAGGCACTGTAGTTGATGTTTATATCGTTTTATACTTGTATAATCATCATAGGTAGGTATTATTACCTCAACTTATAGGTTTTACAAACCTTAGATTAAATGATTTGCCCCAGATTACCCTGGGGTAATTACCGTCCTCTGTCCATGGGATTTCCCAGGCAATAGTACTGGAGTGGATTGCCTGGGAAATCCCATGGACAGAGGAGACTAGTAGGCTACAGTCCATGGGGTCGCAAAGAGTTGGACACGACTGAGCGACTTCACTCTCATATGACCATTCACTGTTAAAAATAGCATTTGAACCTAGTTTGTCTGACTCCAGAATCTGTAAATAACATACATACTCATCTGTATATGTGTGTATATATACATAAAATGTTTAAGAATATTAAACTTTATTTTGAGATTAAATTTAGACTTAGAGGAGCTGCAAAAATAGTAGAGTTCCTGTGTTGTCTTTTGCAGTGTAACCTATTAACCTGAAATGTAGAAGCTTAAAACAGTAAATATTACCCCAAGTTTCTATGGGTCAGAGATCCAGGCGTGCCTTAGCTAGGTGCTTCTGGCTTCAGGTCTCTCACAGGGTTCAAACAAGGTATTGGCTGCAGCTGTGGTCCCATCCCAAGACTTGACTAAGACCAATGTCCTTTTAAGCTCACTCACATGGTTATTGGCCAGAAACGGCTTCTTCCTTCCTTAAGGCAGCTGTGACAGTTAAGCTTTTCTCAAGTGAGCAAGTGAGAGTTCAGATGTGCCCAAGACAAAACACAGTCTTTACTTTGTAACCTAACCTTGGCAGTGAATCTCATCACCTCTGCCACATTCTAATACTAGAAAGAAATGAATCAGTATTTCTGGCCAGCCCTCAAGGGTTAGGGATTACTCAAATGCATGAATACCAGGAAGCAGAGATCACCTGGGGGATTTTTGTTTGTTTTTGGCCATGCCATGTGACATGGGGGATTTTAGTTTCCAGACTACCCCCTGCATTGAAGCCATGGAGTCTTAACCACTGAACCACCAGGGAAGTTCCATTGGGGGAATATTTTAGAGGTTGCCAACCTCCCCTTATGTTAACATCTTATCTTAACATCATAACCATAAAACATTTACCAAAACTAAGAAATTCTCCATCATACAAAATTATACTTAAATATGTAGACCAATTTGGATTTCTCCTGGTTTTTCCAAAAATGAACCTTTTCTGTTTCAGATCCATCCCACCATCTCACCTTGCATTTAGTTGTTCTCTCTAGTTAATCTCCTCCAGTTGTTCTGTCTCCTTAATCTCCTGGAGAAACTGGAGGCAGTTTCTCAGGCTTCGTTATTTTTCATGACCTTTGAAGAGAATTAGTTATTTTGGTTTCAAATTGGCTTTGTCTGATGTTGTCTCAAGATTAAATTGAGGTTATCCATTTTCAGTGCATTTCATCAGGAAGCGCATTAAGCTGATATACAACTACTGATGATGTTAACCTTGATTACTTGACAAAAGTGGTAAGAGAGAGTCTTGGTAGGTAAATCATTTCCTTCATTCCTTCTACATTTACTAATCGGAATTCTTCTGTAAGCAAGAGCTGTTGTTCCTCCCATTTGTTTTTTCCTTTAGTTTTCCATGTACATTAATATGGACTCAGGGCATTTATTTCATCCTTTGGATTATAATCCAGTACTACTCAAATTAATTCAGTTTTAGCAATTGAAAACATGATTGGCTACTATACCCTGTCACAGCCCTGAAATCAGTCATTTCCCCAGAGAATACTTATTTCTTTTTTGGAGTATAGGATTTTCCCCCTAGCTTTGTTGAGATAAAATTGATATGCAACCTTGTTTAAAGTTTACAGTGTGTTGATTTGATATACTTATATTGCAGAATAATTACCGTGATAGTGTTAGCTAACACTTGCATCACATCACATAATTATCATTATTTTTTTTTGTGGTGAGAAAATTTAAGATATACTCTAAAATAACTTTCAACTATATTAATACATTATTTTTAACTATCATCACAGTACTGTGCATAGATCTGCAAAACTTACCCATCTTCTAAGTGGAAGTTTGTACTCTTGGACCAGATCTCCCCAGTTCTCCTGCCCTCCAGCTTCTGGTAGACAGCATTCGACTCTGTGTCCTCTTGTTTAGGTTCCACGTGTAAGCGATCCATGGTATTTCTCTTTCCCTGTCTGGTTTATTTCGCTTGGCAAAATGCTGCAAAAGTCCATCAGTGTAGGTTGCCTTTTCATTTTGTTGACTGTTTTGCTGTACAGAAAATTTGGGGTTTGATGTAGTCCTGCATACTGACTTCTGCTTTTGTAGCTTGTGCTGTTGGTGTTAACATCCAAAAAAACCACTGGCAAGACCTATGTCAAGGAGTTTTTCCCTGTGTTTTACTAGGAGCTTATGTTTTCAGCTCTTATGTTTAAATCTTTAATCCATTTCAAGTTATTTTTTAGTATTAAAATAGGAGTCCAGTGTCATTTTTTGGGGATGTGATTATCTAGTTTTTTCAGCACCTTCTATTGAAGAGACTGTTTTCCCTCTATTGAGTGTTCTTGGCTCCCTTGTAAAATACTAGTTGAATGCATGTATAGGGGTTTATTTACGGGTTTTCTGTTCTGTTCCACTGATCTATGTGGCTGTTTTTGTGCCAGTACCATACTGTTTTGATTATTATAGCTTTGTGTTATAGATTGGAATCAGGAAGTGTGATACCTCCAGTTTTGTTCTTTCTCAGAATTGCTTGAGGAATTCAGGGTTTTTTGTGACTCCATATAGATTTTAAAATTGTTTTTCCTCTTACTATAAAAAATGGCATTGGAATTTTGGTAGGGATTGCATTGAATGTATATTGATGGCTTTGAGGAATATAGATGTTTAAACAGTGTTTTTCTGGTTCATGAACACGGTTCGTGTGTCTTCCCATTTGTTTGTGTCTTCCTCAATTTCCTTCATCAAAGTCTTAGTTTTCAGTGAACAGATCTTTTACCTCCTGGGTTAAATTTTTTTCTAGGTATTTATTGATTTGTTACTATTGTGAATGGGATTTTCTTCAGTTCTTCTCAAATATTTTGTTGTTAGTGTACAACTGATTTTTCTAGTTGATTTTGCATCCTGTGACTTTACTGAATTCATTGATTATTTCTAACTTTTTTTTTTATGAAGTCTCTAGGATTTTCTGTTAGATCATATCATGTGCAAAGAAAGAAAGCTTACTTCTTCCTTAGTGATTGGATGCCTTTTATTTCCTTTTCTTGCCTAATTGTTCTGGTGAGGACTTCCAGTACTGTGTTGAGTAAAAGTGCTAGCAGTGGGCACTCTTATCTTGTTCCTGATACTAGAGGGAAAGCTTCATCTTTTCATCATTGAGTTTGGTATTAGCTGAGAGTTAGTCATACATCACCTTTATTATGTTGACGGATGTTTCTTCTATACCCAATTTGTTGAGAATTTTTATCAAGAAAGATGTATTTTTTCAAATGTTTTTTCTGCATCTATGGAAATAGTCATATTATTTTAATCTTTTATTCTATTAAAATGGCATGTTTATTGATTTTTACATGTTGAACTATCGTTATGCCTCAGGAATAAATCCCAGTTGATCTTGGTGCATAATTCTAATGTGCTGTTTATTCAGTTTGCTAATATTTTGTTGAGAAGTTTTATGTCTGTATTCATCAGATAATTGGTTTGTACTTTTCTATATCTTCACCTAGCTTTGAGTCATCAGGGTAATGCTGGCCTTGTAAAATGAGTTTGCAAATGGTCCTTTCTCTTCAATCTTTGGACAAGTTTCAGAAGGATTGGTATTATTTCTTTCTGAAACATTTGGTAGAATTCACCACTTAAACCATCTGTTGGGAAGATTTGATTCCTGATTTTTTTTCCTTACTCCATTGGTCTGTTTGTATTTTCCATTTCTTCATGAATCAGTCTTGGTAAATTGTATATATCTTATGGATAGTGGAAATTATCCATTTCTGCTAGGTTATCCAATTTGTTGGCATATAACTGTTGATAATAATCTCTTATGATCCCGTGTATCAGTTGTCATGTCTTCTCTTTCATTTCTGATTGAGTCCTTCTTCCTTATTCTAGCTAAAGGTTTGTCATTTTTGTCTACATCAAAAACTAGGTTCTTAATCTTGATCTTTTCTATTTTTCTGGTCTCAGATCCTTTTTTTTTCCCTTTGATTTTTCTTCTACTTTGATCTTTCTTATTTCCTTTCTTTGTGTGCTTTGGGCTGGTCCATTCTTTTTCTAATTCCTTGAGGTGTGAGATTATTTGAGGCCTTTCTTTTTTCTTAATGAGGGCATTTATCATTATAAATGTCCTTAGAACTGCTTTTGTCTCATAGGTTTTGATATGTTTTGTTCACAGTTTCATTTGTTTCAAGATATTTTTTGCTTTCTGTTTTGATTTTTTTAAGACATACTAGGACGACACTGCTTCTTTCCCTGATGAGTGAATAAAGCTAAAGATTGTAGGCATTAACTCACACATGTGTCTACATCTATAGTCATTTTATCTTGATTGTAATGTGTGTATGTATTTATGTGTGTGTATTTTTTTTAAAAATCACAGGTCAATGTTGGTACCTCCAACTAGTCCAGAACCATAGTGTTGATTCTAGCTTTTTTCTTTTATTTATAAACTTCTTTCTCCAATGGTGATAAACATGGCTCTCTCATTATCTACAGTATATTTACCCCAGTATATGTAGTTTCAGAATTCTTATCCCATACCCAGGTGAGAAACAAATTCTCCAACTATGTACAGGTTTTTTATGTGTAGTATTCAGTCCAGACATTGTTGCTGTTTCCCAGGTTAGTTTCCCTATATGCTTTAGCATGATGATATGATTCATTTATAATACTGTTAGATTCATTTCTTACATCCTATATTCCATCTTGCCCCAATAACTTGGTTAATTTTTTAAAAATCTACATACTATCAAATTCACTTTTTGTGGTTAAAAGGTTAGTGCTATCAGTTTTGTTTAATCCACATCACAGTTCCATACGAAGCATTTCTCTCAGTCCAAGTTTTGCCTTTCCAGAGTGTCACGTAAATGAAATCATAAAATATAGAATAGCCTTTTAGGTTTGGCATCTTTTACAAAGTGTATTTAAGATTTGTCCATTTGTTTTGTGAATCAATAGTTTTTTACTTTTTAATTACTTTTTACAAGCATAAAGCAGTAAAAAGTTAAAAAAACCCACAGTTTATCTATGTACCTTGACTCCTTAAAGGATATTTGGGTTGTTTCCAGTTTTAGCTGATTATAGTTATAGCTGCTAAAAAAATAAGAATATATTTATATATATATATGTATATAGTTAGAGCTGCTGAGTCACGTGGTATGTGTGTGTATTTAACTTTACAAGAACTGTTTAGAACTAAACTGTGCTAAGCTGATTCCAGAGTGGCTGTACCTTTGTATTCCCACTAGCAATGTACAAATGTTGCAGTTACTCTCCATCCTTCCCAATTTATGCTACTGTCCGTATTTGTTAGCCATTATGATAGATGCTTTCCTTTATGCGTTTCACCCTGAGCTCCCCTTTTCAGGTCCTCAGAACAGAAAGCAGGGCTTAACATAGCCCTTTCTTTTGTGTGTTTTTTGTGTGCTTCCTGTGACTGTGTCAGTGCCACGTGGTTCAGTACAGAGAAAGAGAATCACAGATTTGCCTTACCCTCTTGAGACCACACCTCCTCTAGTGGAAGAGGAGGGTTTCCCTTTGTCAGAATTTTAAACTCCTTGTTACTGCTGGTATTGCTGCCACCATGTAGTCACTTGAGTGCTTGAGATTACTAGAAAGAGAGACAAGAAAAGGGGATTTTCACACTGTTTCCAGTTCCACTTCTCATGCCTGAATAGAAGGCTTCTTCTGGAGGTCTTTCTATCTGTACTAATGTCCACTTCTAAGTGTCAGACTCTATTGAGTTCAGGTCATTGGATACCAAAGGGAACAGTGATAAACTCTTCTCTGTTTTACTGGTACTTCAGATGTACCAGTAAATCAAATTGCCAGCTCCTATTATTTCTCAAAAGTCTTCTTTAATAACTGCTCCATGTAGTCTGTCTCAGTTTTATAGCTTCACTTAGTAGAAGAGACGGAATGGGTTATGATTGATTATCCAGAACTGGAACTGACTATCATTTTTGTTCTCAGTAACAGCATATGCAAATTCCATTGCTGACACTTGGTATTTCCAGTTATTTTTGATTTGGGCCATTCTAAATGTGGATGTGAAATGATATGTTATTGTGGTTTTAAGTTGTTTTTCCCTGATGACACATGATGTTGAGTATTGTTTCTCTGCTTCTTGGCCATTTTTATATCCTTATCTGTTCACTCTTATCCATTGGATTGTGTCATGATTTTAAGAATTTTTAATATATTCAAGATAACAGATCCTCTGTGTATTGCAAATATTTTCTCACAGAATGAGGTTTGATTTTCATTCTCTTCCTGGTGGCTTCATGAAGAAAAAGTTTTAAGTTTTATGAAATCAAGTTTGTTAATTTTCCTTTTTCTGTACTGTATAAGTTACAAGTGTACAATACAGTGATTCACCATTTTAAAGGTTATACTTCATTTATTATAGTTATTATAAAATATTAACCATATTCCTTTGTTGAACATTATATCCTTGTAGCTTATTTTATGCATAATAGTTTGTACCACTTTATCCTCTACTCTTATATTGCCCTTCCCCTCCCCACTGGTAACTACTAGACTGTTTTCTGTATCTGTTAGTCTGTTTCTTTTTTGTTATAATCACTAGTTTGTTGTATTTCTTAGATTCCACATATAATATATGACATTTTTTCTCTCAGTCTCTTATTTCACTTAATATCGTAGCCTCCAGTCCATCCAAGTTGTTGAAAGTGGCAAAATTTCATTCTTTTTTCATGGCTGAGTATTTTATTGTATATATAAATGTATATACAATATCCTCTTTATCCATTCATCTGTTGATGGACACCCATTTTCTCTTTTATGGTTGGTACTTTTTCGTGTCTTGTCTAAGAATGATGCCTAAGCCAGTGTTATGAAATTTTCTCCTACATTTTCTTCTAGAAATGAAAATAGTTCTAGCTTTATTTTTTTTTTTCATCTGTATCAAATTAATTTCTGTACATACTGTAGTTTACATAATTCAGGACCATTTTCTTTTACGGATATTCCAGCACCATCATTGAAATAATTATTTCCTTATTGAAGTAGTTGGCACTTCTGTCAGAAATCAATTGACCTTTTATATGGGGATTTATTTTTTAAGTTTCTACTCTGTTCCTTTGAGCTATTTATCTGTCTTTGCAGCCGTACCATGATGGTTTTGTTATTATAGCTTTATATTGCCTTGAAATCAGATTATGTCCTCTAAGTTTATTTTATTTTCAACGTTATTTTTTTCTATTTTAAATTCTGTGCAGTTCCATATAAATTTTATAATAGTCTTCTCCAAAAATCCTCCTGGGATTTTGTTCAATATTGCATTGAATCTATAGTCGTTTAGAGAATGATTGACATCTTGTTAATACTGGAGTCCCTCCCAAGCGTGAACATGTTCCCCCCTTCCTCTCTCCCTGCCACTGGCTTGATATCTTTCAGTAAGATGTAATTTTCATTGCATAGGCTTTCACATTTTTCATTAAATTTATTCCTCAGCATTTTATGTTTTATGGTAATTTTGTATATGGTATTTTAAATTTTGTATTTTCTAGTTATTTGTTGCTTGTATATACAAATGCTGTTAATCCAATTTGTTGGTGCCAACCAATTAATTTTAATTTTAATTTCTTACTAATTGAGTCAAAGCCTCCTTACACAGGGATAATTTAGGCTGAGCTTTCCAAATTTGGTGGCATATTGAGTGCGGTACTTTAACAATATCGTCTTTCTGGATTTGAAATAGCTTATCTGGAGTTCCATCACCTCCACTAACTTTGTTCATAGTAATACTTCCTAAGGCCCAGTTGACTTCAAACTGCAGGATGTCTGGCTGTAGGTGAATGAATGACCACACCATTGTGTGGTTATCCAGGTCATTAAGACCTTTTTTTTTTTTTTTTTTTTTACAATTCTGTGTATTCTTGCCACCTCTTCTTAATATCTTTCACTTCTGTTAGGTCCATACTGTTTCTGTCCTTTATTGTGCCCATCTTTGCATAAAATGTTCCTTTGGTATCTCTAATTTTTTGAAGGAGGTCTCTAGTTTTTCCCATTCTGTTTTTTCCCTCTATTTCTTTGCATTGTTCACTGAAGAATTTATCTCTCCTTGCTATTCTTTGAAACTCTGCATTCAGATGGGTATCCTTCCCTTTCTCCTTTGCTCCTCTTCTTTTCTCAGCTATTTGTAAGGCCTCCTCAGACAACCATTTTGCCTTATTGCGTTTCTTTTCTTGGGGATGGTTTTGGTCTCCACCTACATGCAATGTTACAAACCTCCATTATAGTTCTTCAGGCATTCTGTCTATCAGATCTAATTGCTTGAATCTGTTTGTCACTTCCACTGTGGGAAGGAAAGGGAAGGGATCCCTGTACATAAGGAATTTGATTTAGATTATACATGAATGGCCTAATGGTTTTCCCTACTTCTGTTTAAGTCTGAATTTTGCAAAAGGAGCTCATGATCTGAGCCATAGTCATCTCCTGGTCTTGGATTTGTCACTTGAAATTTTTTTCTCTCAAGCATTAGTTATTTAGCTTCCTGTCTTATGTAGTCAAAAACTGGCAAATGTCTTGTGGAAGAGGCCTAATGTTTGTCACAAGCCCCTTTATCTAGTGGGATTTCTGTTTCATTAGTTCTATGACTGTGCAAGAAATTTCACTCAGCTTTCTTGACTCAGTCCTCCATCACCTTAACTTTGTTTTCTGCTAGATTTCACTCCATTGTGCCAGCAAGTGAGTTCAGCAAAAGCGCTGGTAATTTCTCTTTCCAGAAGAGTATGTCTTCCCACACTAAATCCCTCTGCCTTAAATCTCTAAATGTCCCTTTCTAGCATATTAGTTGATAGTGTTTCTTGATTGCTTCTGTAGCTCTGTGATATTTTTAAACTATAATGTTTATATGATTTATTCAATTTTGTTTACTTGTTGCAACAGGAGTGATTTTCTGTGGCCACCTAGTGCAGACATAGAGATGTGGGTTTGGTCCCAGACCATTACAATAAAGAGAATATGTTAGTAAAGCAAGTCACGTGAATTTTTTCATTTCCCATGCATGTAAAAGTTTTGTTTACACTATACTGTAGTCTACCAAGTGTACAACAGCATTATGTATAAATAATGTACATATGTTAATTACAAGTAGACCTTAAAAATGCTAACCATCGTCTGAACCTTCAGAAAGGTGTGATCTTTTTGCAATAGTAACATCAAAGATCACTGATCATGGAGCATGTAGAAAGTATAATAATGAAAATGTCTGAAATATTGTAAGAATTACCAAATTGTGACATAGAGCCAGAAAGTAAGCAAATGTTGTTGGGAAAATGACACCAGTAGACTTCCTTGACACAGGGTTGCCACAGTTTTTCCTATTGTTAACCTCTTTACCATAGTATAGTTTTAAAAATTAAAAAGCCAACATTTCTATATTACTATTAACTATATATTACTATTACTATTACTACTAACTAAAATTCAATTTGTTTAAAAAAAATGCAATATCTGCAAGGTACAATAAAATTAAGTGCAGTAGAATGAGCTGTACCTGTATGTCATAACTGGAAGTGGAAATCCTATTCAGACCACCTTTAATTTCTCTCTGTGATGTATCAATAGTTTTCTGTTTAGTGTTCTTATATCTTTTTTATACTTAGGTATTTGATGTTTTTGATAATGTATATTGCATTTCTTTTGGTTTTTAATTGTATAACTTTTCAGATACCAAAGAATATAGGGGAATTCTTAAAAATTTGTTCTCTTATTTGGTAACTCTTCTGAAAAGTTAACATGTTTTATAAGTTATCTATAGATTGTTTTAGATTTTCTGTATCCCTAATTATATCAAATATGAAAAGCGACAGTATTATTTCTTCCTTTCTTATCCTTATATGTCTGATTTCTTTTTCCTGCCTTATTGCTAATGCCATTTAAGACTTTTACTAACATACTGAATAGAGAAGGAAAGAGTTGGCATCCTTATTTTGTTCCTACAGTGGACATTCTTCACATTTCACTATAAGTAGGATCGTGGCTCTAAAGTTTTTTGTAGTTTCCGTTTGCTACAAGTTTTAACATACGTAATTATTGAATTTCATCAAATGTTTTATCTGACTATATTGATATGATCATGCAGATTTTCTCCTTTTGATGTGGTGAATCATTGGTTGATATTTGAGTGTTAACTTACCTTGCACTTCTGGAGTAAATCAGCTTGGTAGGAATTCATTCACACACACATAGACATTCACTCACTCACTGTATATTTGGTTGTCTAACATTTTAGGATTTTTGCTTCTATATACATAAGGGAGATGGGCCTACTCTCTTTTCTCATAATTGTCCTTTTAATTAGTGACTAGTAGACAAAGGATAGAGATTTAAAAGCTCCTCTGGTTTTGTGATATAGCTGTTATATCAATATGATACAATACAGTCTTCTTTTTTGAGGGGGGAGGCTGTGCTGGGTCTTTGTTTCTATGTGGGGCCTTTCTCTCATTCAGTGCTTGGGCTTGTCATTGTTGTGGCTTCTTTCGTGGGCTCTAGAGTACAGGCTCAATAGTTGTGGCATGGGCCCAGTCACCGCACTCTGTGGAATCCTCCCAGTTCCAGGATTGAACACATGTCCCCTGAAGTGGCAGGAGGATTCTTAACCGCTGGTCCACCAGGGGAATCCAGTATTACTCCATTTTTTAAAAATAAATGTTTTTTGAATAATTTAAAATATGTAGAAAAGATACAAGGAACACAGTTAACTCCTCTTCCAGTTTTTCCTACTGTTAGTTAACCTCTTTACCATAGTATATTTTTAAAAATTAAAAAGCCAACATTTATATATTCCTATTAACTAAACTTGACTCTTCCTTGATTTCACTAGTGTTCCCATTGGCGACCTTTCCCTGTTCCCAATATACTGGACCCAATCCAGAGTATCTCACTGTATTTAGCTAGTCGTCATGTCTCCTTGGTCCTCTCTGGTCTATGACAGTTCCTCATTCCTTCCATGTTTTTCATGATTTTGACAGTCTTGAGGAATATTGGTCTGACATTTTGTGGAGTTTTTCTCAATCTGAATTTGGCTGATGTTTTTCTCATGATAGACTGGAGTTCTGGGATTTGGCAAAGAATGCCATAGGTGAATGCTCACCACATCATAACAGAGAATACATAAGGTCCACATGGTATCACTGGTGATGTGAACCATCGTCACTTGGGTAACATGGTGTTTGCCAGGTTTCTCCACTGTGAAGTTAACTTTTTCTCCCAATTTTGCGCTCTTCTTTGGAACTCAGTGACCTCAGGACTGGACTTAAAGAGAAGATTAAGCTTCACCTCCTTGCAGAGGAGCTTAATGGCAAGAGGGGCTTACCTACATATAGGGTTTTTCTGTTAGCATGATTTGTCTTCTCCCTCCTATTATTTAGTTGTTTATACAGTGATTTATTTACTCCATTATGTCTTAATGTGTATTCTTTATAATCTTCATACATAATTGCATCCTTAAAAACCTCTAGTTCCCCCACTGACATATAAATTTTTTGAGGAAAGATTTTATTTCTCATTTGTTTTGGTACACTCTATGTGTTTAGCATACTCCTCTAATTTATAGTGTACTTCCAGTAATTTTATTTTTGAATGGATATAGTTTCACTTCAACTGAAAAGGACCTTGTCCTTATTAAATAGCATTGTGAATTGAAAATAAAAGTCGGTTTTAAAATAAATGTGATCACATTGTAATAAGTATCTAAAAAAGCAAAGAGTACTCCAGAAATAACTTCACCTTTGGAGTCTGATATGTCTCCACACAATATTGAAGCAATGTTTGGAAAGAAATAACAATTTGTGATAAGCTAAGAATATGACCTGCTGTGCCCTTTCTCTTTTTTTTCAGATCACCAGAGGAGATTAAGACCCTGTTTTCTCCCTTCTCTGGAAAATTATCATCTGACGCAGTCACTCAGATAACAACAGAAAGTCCAGGTAAAGCCACGTTTTCATCTGAAATTTTTGTTAATGCTGAAGATCGTGGACGTGAAATTCCAGAGCTCAGTACACAGAAGTTGGGCAGTGTTCCTGTCAAGTTTGCTTCATCATCTTCAGTTCAACAGATTACTGTTCTCATGGTACAGATGGTAAGGGAATATGAGTGCATTTTAGGCCGTGTTACCAGCTTTCGTGTGTAATTAAGAAATTTCTTGATTGAGTCCTTTTAGTTAAAAAACCTGATTTTAATTTTAATCATTAGGCTGTACATGGTTATATCGTTTGTTTTTCATAGCTATAAGGAGAATATAGTTTATTTTGTTTTTATTTCTATTCCATTGGAGTTAACAACCTATGTGAAACACATGCTACTTGTGGTTGACATATTTTCATCTCATAATACTTGTCATAAGAGTGCAAGTAGTTCATGAAAGCTGAAATAACTATAGAGGTTCAGTTTAAGAGAGGCAGGCGAATGATTTGGCTTTTTTTTTTTTTTTTTTTTCTAAATTATCATTTTGTATAATATATTAAACAGATTTTGCAAACACAATACCAATCTATTTCTTGCTTGTGAAACATTGACCAGGGACCCAAGCTGGCTATGACCCTGCTGTCTTTAAAACATGGAACCGTGGATTCACCATCATAGTCAACTGCAAGGGAAGGAAGACATGGAGGTGCACATGTGGGAGGCTCTTACGGGCTGGGCCTAGAGGTGGCCCATATCACTTTCCACTGAGTAGGGTCAGTTTAAGTGTGCATTCCAGGAAGAAGAAGAAATGAGATTTGGTGAACAATCTCTACCACAGGGTCTACATTTAGGGTGTTTGTATGCTATCTAGACAGTGATATTTTGATAGTGCTTATACTATGTAACATTCAAAATTATAGCAAGCTGTTTTCTTTTTCAGACCAGTAACTGGAAAATTAACTTCCTATTCTTCCTCTAAATAAAAGTGGAAGCTTTAAATTACTAATTTTAAACTATCCAGTAACTTGTACAAATCTATTCAAAATAAATTTTAAGTTTCCCTACTTGTGCAAAAAGTTTATGGGTCTGTAGATAAAGATGTACGGTAATTTGAGCATTCTTTGGCATTGCCTTTCTTTGGAATTGGGATGAAAACTGACCTTTTCCAGTCCTGTGGCCACTGCTGAGTTTTCCAAATTTGCTGGCAAATTGAGTGCAGCACTTTCACAGCATCATCTTTCAGGATTTGAAACAGCTCCACTGGAATTCCATCACCTGCACTAGCTTTGTTCGTAGTGATGCTTTCTAAGGCCCACTTGACTTCACATTCCAAGATGTCTGGCTCTAGATTAGTCAACACATCATCATGATTATCTGGGTCATGAAGATCTTTTTTGTACAGTTCTTCCGTGTATTCCTGCCACCTCTTCTTAATATCTTCTGCTTCTGTTAGGTCCAGACCATTTCTGTCCTTTTTCGATCCCATCTTTGCATGAAATGTTCCCTTGGTATCTCTAATTTTCTTGAAGAGATCTCTAGTCTTTCCCATTCTGTTCTTTTCCTCTATTTCCTTACATTGATTGCTGAAGAAGGCTTTCTTATCTTATTTACACAGCTTTAATATACATTTTTTTTATTCTCTCCCTTCCAAATATGGGGATACTTAGTCCAGTTTTTAAAAATTATTTATTAGTGTCACTTAAAATCTCCAAATATGTCCAAATTGCTCTCCAATTTGCCTTTCCTGCTTAACAGTTTTACCTTTAACCACCTCTGTCTCCCAATTCATCACTTCACTACTAATAATGTGTAACTATTCTAAGCTCAATACTAATATTTTCAATAACCAGCTCAAAGCTTTTCTCATTGCATTTGGCCTGTCATTAAAGGCCTTTCCTCTGCCTACTCTGCTCTTTCTTACTCTCCAGCCACACTGTAATTTTTGTGTTACCTAAAGGGCTTCCCTGGTAGGCTCAGATGGTAAAGCATCTGCCTGCAATGCAGGAGACCCGGGTTCGATTCCTGGGTTGGGAAGATCCCCTGGGGAAGGAAATGACAATCCACTCCAGCACTCTTGCCTGGAAAATCCCATGGATGGAGGAGCCTGATAGGCTACAGTTCATTGGGTCGCAAAGAGTCAGACACGACTGAGGGACTTCACTTTCACTTTCAAAGCACTTTATCCCTCTGTGTCTATCTATGTTCAGCAGCTTTTTATTCTTCTGTGTCCTTTCTCATTTCTCATCTCTTAAATGTCAGGATTCTCTTCATACTCTAATACCTCCATCATATTTCTATAAATGATGGTGCCTTCTGCCCTTATTACCTTATAAATCCACACAAGCCTAATGTAAGTGTCTTGAAGAAGAATGTTACATGGGGTCTGTCTTTATATTACTCAGTCTAACATGGAGTTAGCATTCACTGGTCTTTTTTGAATTCATGAATGCATAAAAGAATAAGCAGGTAAAATGTACTAGTGATCCTCAGTTATGAATTTTCATAAGATTTAGTTCTGGGATTTAACAAGAGTTATTTTGATTCTTGGCACCTCTGAAATTTTAGGGCATACTGAGAAGTTTGTCCACCTAGATTAGACTGCCATGTTTGATAAGTTGCCCTGACTGTGCAGAAGAAAGGCTTTAACAGAGTTGCTGAAAAGGTTATATGACTATCATAGCAATGGTTAAGTAGAACTCCAATGTTAGGTAACAAGAATCAGCCATTCTTCCTACAAATCACTTGGAATTTGACATCTAGACAATTTAGAAATTTATCTCTAGTATAAATGTACAAGTAAAAAATAGTATTTTATATACATATACACATATACATGCTGACATTATATTTCACATAATGTAGTTAGAAAATAAACATCACTAAGATATGTTTCCAGTGAGTTTAATTGGATGACCCTAAAGGCAGGTGTTGGAGAAGGAAATGGCAACCCTCTCCAGTATTCTTGCCGGGAAAAATCCCATGGATGGAGGTACCTGGTAGGCTACAGTCCATGGAGTCGCAAAGAGTCGGACATGACTGAGCGACATTTATTTATTTTTTATTATTATAAAGGCAGGTGTTCTAGCAGCGCTATAGATATTTTGCATCTAGGAAAATACATTATAAACAAACTGTTAAATATAGCTTCTTTCAAAGGATACACAAGCCCAAGAAGCCATCGATTTGCACATTGCTTAGCAACATAGTCATAACATTTCTGAAATCTAGAAACTAAGGATGCCAAAGATATAACCTTATAGTTAATTTCATGTCCCATTGTGAGGTATGTAGATAATTATGTTATGCAATGAGCAACTTAAAAAATACAGTTTTAAGTAACTTATTTTTATGTAATTTCATTAAAGAGCATATTTTTTAATAGTTTTGAGAGTTTCATGCATTCTATATCTCTTATTAGATTTGCTATGACCCCATGGTGAGAAGAATAGCTAAAATCTAGGGGGAAAGAATTAGAATTTAAAGTGTCTTTGACATATTTGAGAAATGGTTAGTAGTAATGCTTTGTGTTGCCTTCGTTTTCCCATGTACTGCTTGACCTGACTGCTAAAACAGAACAAAGAAAATTCATTTAAATTTGAGCAAGAGTAATTTGAATCAAGCATAAGAAAACTCTTTCTGGTTCAAAGAGAAGTTAGACATGAAAGTGAAGTATTGATGAAAGCTGTATTTTCCCATTCATTGAAAATCATTAAACATGGACAAACCACGATTTGGACCAAAAAGTCAAGGTATAGATAATGGAGTAAAATTGATGGCCAGACTCTTAAAATCACTGTTTCCTCTTTCTTCTGCTTTATATCTCCATGTTTTCTTTTATTAACTTTAGGCAAATAAATGAATGTGCATTCTACCTATGTGCAATAATTATTTTCATAAAATCATAGTAGTTGGCATTGATTGTGAACTAGACATTTTTGGTGAAGTGATTTAGGTGAAATTTCCACACAACCTACATGATAGTGACAAAGCAAACAACCAGTCTTCTCTCTTGGGGATTTTAAATGTAAAAGACAGAATCAGGGTTTTTTTTGGTTTGTTTGTTTGTTTGTTTGTTTTCAGAGAAGTTGACACATACACAGGCAATCCGCCATCTCCTGCTGGTGACACTCTGTAGTGGAAAATTTGGCCTTGTCCAAAGAGAGGTCTGCCATATGTCCTTGGCTTCTAAGTGATAACCTGTGTCATACATGAACCAAGTGTCTTTGTTTGGGTGAGGACTGACCACACCCAATAAACACCGTGTAGGGGCTGGCCATGTCAGAAAGACCAGCAAGAGATTTTCAATGGGAGCCTTGGGTCATGCAGGATCAGAACTGAGACTGAGTTCAGTTATGTGGGCAATCAAGCAATTAATCAATTATGTGTATGTGATCAACCTCCAATAAAAACTCTGGAAATAGAGACTCAGGTGAACATCCTCAGTTTGCAATACTCTTGGCACATTGCCACATATCAGTGTGGGAAGGTAACGCTGCCTAAGGACAACAGAAGCTTCAGGTTTGGAACTTTCAGGTTCTGTCCTGTTCATCTCTCCCTGTGGTTTACTTTATTTGTTTCCTTTCCCTGTAATAACTGTAGTCATGCATATAATGGCTTTGAGTGAGTTTTATATGTCCTTTTTGTGAATTATTGAACGTGAGCATGGTTTTGGAAAACCTCCAAACCTGTACCTGGTGCCAGTTTTGAGAGCAGTTTTAGTACTGTGGCCTCAAACTTTGCATTTTGGCCAGCGACGTGTAGACTTGCAAATAATTATTTGAATCTTAAGTTCAAGAAAACAGAGTTTTCTGGAGAAAGGTAGAGTATAGATTTAGAGGATGAAAAATTTGCCCTTTAACATGTTCATAATCTTAAGAAAGACAAAAGCCTAGAAGTTTCCATACCATTGTGGAATAATGTTGTTTTGGTCATTTTTCTACTGAAAGGGATACCGGGTATCATTCTTAATCACTGCTAGTTATTTTTCCTTAAGTTAGGGTGTAGGAAAAAATAATATGCAACTAAGTTGCTACAGTTTCCTCTTCTATAAGTGGTCATGAAATCAAAGTAACCCTGGGTTAAAACACTGCCCACAAAAGTGAAATATGATATTTTTGTTATTAAAAGAGCCTATCAAACATTGTGTATCATTTTAAATGGTAAATTGTGCAAAGTAGAAAACACTCTGCTAATTGTTTTATGTAGACTATGAGTTTATCATTAAGCTCACCTGTGAGGTAGATGCTAATATTCTCCTTTAGAGACGAGGAAATTGAGGTAATCAAAAGTTAAGTTACTTGTTTATTGACCCAGCATGCCATACTGAAAACTTATAAACTACTAAAGACATTTTTAGGTGGTATTTGAAAGCACAATTAAGATATCTCTTTTAGAAAATTATTTTATATTAGTGTGTATTTGGTGTTAGTTTCAGGTATATGGCAAAGTGATTCCATTATATACATATACACACATGTATCTATTCTTTATCAAATTCTTTTCCCACTTAGGTTATCACAGAGTATTGAGCAGAGTTCCCTGTACTATACAGTAGGTCCTTGTTGGTTATCCATTTTAAATAGAATAGTGTGTACATGTTTATCATAAACTCCTATCTATCCCTTCCCCCCAATAACCATAACTTCATTTTCTGAGTCTGTTTCTATTTTGTAAATAAGTTCATTTGTGTTATTATTTTTAGATTTCATATGTAAGGGATATCATTTGATATTTGTATATCTCTTTCTCTTATTTAGTATGATAATCTCTAGGTCTACCCATGTTGTTGCAAGTGGCATTATTTCATTCTTTTCAGTGGCTGAGTAATATTCCATTGTGTATATGTACCACATCTTTATCCATTCATCTATCAATAGATATTCAAGTTGCTTCATTAATCCTACAAATGTGATCATACAATTAAAGATGAGCATTGACCAATTTCCTAAAATAGAAATAAGGTGCTAGAATAAGGATACAGTTATGTCACAACAGAGTGTCTTTTGAGAGGGGGCATGGCCTGGAAAATCCCATGGACTGAGGAGCCTGGTAGGCTGTGGTCCATGGGGTCACGAAGAGTCGGACACGACTGAGCGACTTCCCTTTCACTTTTCACTTTCATGCACTGGAGAAGGAAATAGCAACCCATTCCAGTGTTCTTGCCTGGAGAATCCCAGGGACGGGGGAGCCTGGTGGGCTGCCGTCTATGGGGTCGCACAGAGTCGGACACGACTGAAGCGACTTAGCAGCAGCATGGCATATCGTGCAGCTTGCAGGATCTTAATTCTTCCAGCCAGTAATTGATCTCAGGCCACAGCAGTGAAAGCCCAGAATCCTAACCATTATACCTCCGGGGAATGCTTCACTCCAGAGTATCTTTATGCCTGAAAACTGGTAGGACTCATCAGTGAGAATCATACAGAAGAGAGAAAAAAAGAGAGAGAAATTAAAAATGCCAAAAGAACATCTCTATTGTTGTCATTTATATGCTGCGTCCGAGCCAATGACACAGATGAGTTTGGCTACAGCCGCTAAGGGGGCACCGGTCTGACCCCTAGCACCGCTCATGCCAGCACCCCTTCCTCTGCCGGGAGGGTGTTTTCAGCTCCAGACCTCAAATCGGGGCGTAGATTGGGCCAACTTTGCTTCAGTGTCTGGGAATGTCTCGTAGGGCGGCATCTGGGCAGGGGGTGGGAAGAGCTCCCCCACCACAGCTTTCAGGGGGCAGGCATTGTCTTCCAAGAGGACAAGAACTCCCCTCCGCTGTCTCTCCCAGCTGATTTTGTTTCTATTTGGAGGTTTGTGGAGTTTTTTTTTTTTTTTTTCAATTGTCCTCAGATCAGGAAGAAACATGAAAGACTTTTTCCTAATGGGAGGCTTAATTCTGGCCCTAAGGCCAGCTATCGACTGGTACCCCAAGTCCATCCCAGACCGCCCTTCTCCCCAGTTGTCTGTCCAGCTGTTGGTTATGTGGTTTTTCTGATACGTCCATTCTCAAATGCCAACGTGTCCACATCTGCCCCTTTTGCCCAGCCCTCCCTATTTCTGTGTTTAAAGCTTTTGGGGCCCAATAAAATAGTACATGCTGTCTGCAAAAAAAAAAAAGAATTTAAAAAATAAATTTACCTTTCAAATGTATTTATCATGAAAAATGTCACTGCAGATTTTATATGTGTTTAATATATTTTTATACAAACATATAAGACACATATATATATTAAATAAATATATATGTGCTTATTATTATTTTTTTTTTGAGAAGGAAATGGCAACCCACTCCAGTATTCTTGCCTAGAGAATCCCATGGATGGAGGAGCTTGGTGGGCTACAGTCCACGGGTCGCAAAGAGTCGGACACAACTGAGCGACTTCAATTTCTTTCAATATATTTTTATGTTTCCTTTCTGAGTTTTACATGGAAATTTATTTCCTCATTTGTAGAAACCAGGGCAAATGAGAAATAAAATGAATAAAAATAGTATAAATAAACTAATGAAGCTAACACAATAAATCATGCCTTCAAGATATTGACAGATATTGTCTATAAGTACCTCTGAGTTCAGTTCATTTCAGTTCAGTCGCTCAGTCGTGTCAGACTCTTTGCGACCCCATGAATCGCAGCACGCCAGGCCTCCCTGTCCATCACCAGCTCCCGAAGTCACTCAGACTCATGTCCATTGAGTCCGTGATGCCATCCAGCCATCTCATCCTCTGTCGTCACCTTCTCCTCCTGCCCCCAATCCCTCCCAGCATCAGAGTCTTTTCCAACGAGTCAACTCTTCGCATGAGGTGGCCAAAGTACTGGAGCTTCAGCTTTAGCATCATTCCTTCCAAAGAAATCCCAGGATTGATCTCCTTCAAAATGGACTGGTTGGATCTCCTTGCAGTCCAAGGGACTCTCAAGAGTCTTCTCCAACACCACAGTTCAAAAGCATCAATTCTTCGGCGCTCAGCCTTCTTCACAGTCCAACTCTCACATCTATACGTTACCATAGGAAAAACCATCGCCTTGACTAGACAGACCTTAGTTGGCAAAGTCAAGTCTCTGCTTTTGAATATGCTATCTAGGTTGGTCATAACTTTTCTTCCAAGGAGTAAGTGTCTTTTAATTTCATGGCTGCAGTCATCATCTGCAGCCCCAAAAATAAAGTCTGACACTGTTTCTACTGTTTCCCCATTTATTTCCCATGAAGTGATGGGGCCAGATGCCATGATCTTCGTTTTCTGAATGTTGAGCTTGAAGCCAACTTTTTCACTCTCCTCTTTCACTGTCATCAAGACACTTTTTAGCTCCTCTTCACTTACTGCCATAAGGGTGGTGTCATCTGCATATCTGAGGTTATTGATATTTCTCCTGGCAATCTTGATACCAGCTTGTGTTTCTTCCAGTCCAGCGTTTCTCATGATGTACTCTGCATAGAAGTTAAATAAGCAGGGTGACAATATATAGCCTTGACGTACTCCTTTCCCTATTTGGAACCAGTCTGTTGTTCCATGTCCAGTTCTAACTGTTGCTTCCTGACCTGCATACAGATTTCTCAAAAGGCAGGTCAGGTGGTCTGGTATTCCCATCTCTCTCAGAATTTTCCACAGTTTATTGTGATCCACACAAAGGCTTTGGCATAGTCAATAAAGCAGAAATAGATGTTTTTCTGGAATTCTCTTGCTTTTTCCACAATCCAGCAGATGTTGGCAATTTGATCTCTGGTTCCTCTGCCTTTTCTAAAACCAGCTTGAACATCAGGGAGTTCACGATTCACGTATTGCTGAAGTCTGGCTTGGAGAATTTTGAGCATTACTTTACTAGCATGTGAGATGAGTGCAATTGTGTGGTAGTTTGAACATTCTTTGGCATTGCCTTTCTTTGGAATTGGGATGAAAACTGACCTTTTCCAGTTCTGTGGCCACTGCTGAGTTTTCCAAATTTGCTGGCATATTGAGTGCAGCGTTTTCACAGCATCATCTTTCAAGATTTGAAACAGCTCCACTGGAATTCCATCCCCTCCACTAGCTTTGTTCATAGTGATGCTTTCTAAGGCCCACTTGACTTCACATTCCAAGATGTCTGGCTCTAGATTAGTGATCACATCATCATGATTATCTGGGTCATGAAGATCTTTTTTGTACAGTTCTTCCGTGTATTCCTGCCACCTCTTCTTAATATCTTCTGCTTCTGTTAGGTCCAGACCATTTCTGTCCTTTATCAAACCCATCTTTGCATGAAATGTTCCCTTGGTGCTTCCCAAACAAGATGATACAATTGAGAGAGCTAATTCTTAGGTAGGTTGATAAGGAAATCAGAGGCCTCAAGGAGGAGAAAGTGAAAAACATTTCTTTCTATATTGGTTTATCTTAGTCACATAAGACGTTTTTTCTTAAACTCTGAGTCACTAAGACAACAATCTATTTTGCCTCAGACTAACTCTCCTTAGCCCAGAGCTAAAAATTGCATGACAAAATAACTCATCTTACTCAAGGGTATGTTATTCTTTCAGTTCAGTCAGTCACTCAGTCGTGTCCGACTCTTTGCGATCCCATGAATTGCAGCACACCAGCCCTCCCCATCCATCACCAACTCCCGGAGTTTACTCAAACTCATGTCCACCAAGCTAGTGATGCCATCCAGCCATCTCATCCTTTGTGGTCTCCTTCTCCTCCCATCTTCAATGTTTCCCAGCATCAGGGTTTTCTCCAATGAGTCAGTTCTTTGTATCAGGTGGCCAAAGTATTGGAGTTTCAACTTTAGCATCAGTCCTTCTAATGAATATTCAGGACTGATCTCCTTTAGAATGGACTTGTTGGATCTCCTTGCAGTCCAAGGGACGCTCAAGAGTCTTCTCCAACACCACAGTTCAAAAGCATGAGTTATTCGGCACTTAGCTTTCTTTATAGTCCAACTCTCACGTCCATACATGACTACTGGAAAAACCATAGCTTTGACTAGATGGATGTTTGTTGGCAAAATAATATCTCTGCTTTTCAATATGCTGTCTAGGTTGGTCATAGATTTTCTTCCAAGGAGCAAGCGTCTTTTAATTTCCTGGCTGCAGCCACCATCTGCAGTGATTTTGGAGCCTCCAAAAATAAAGTTTGACAGTGTTTCCACTGTTTCCCCATCTATTTCCCATGAAGTGATGGGACCAGATGTCATGATCTTTGTTTTCTGAATGTTGAGTTTTAAGCCAACTTTTTCACTCTCCTCTTCCACTTTCATCAAGAGGTTATTTATTTCTTCTTCACTTTCTGCTGTAAGGGTTGTATCATCTGCATATCTGAGTTTCTTGATATTTCTCCTGGCAATCTTGATTCCAGCTTGTGCCTCATCCAGTCCAGCATTTCACATTATGTACTCTGCATATAGGTAAAATAAGCAGGGTGACAATATTCAGTCTTAACGTATTCCTTTCCTGATTTGGAACCAGTCTATTGTTCCATGTCTAATTCTAACTATTGTTTCTCGCATACAGGTTTCTCAGGAAACTGCTAAGCTTGTCTGGTATTCCTATCTCTTTAAGAATTTTCAGCTGTGTGTTGTGATCCACACAAAGGCTTTGGCATAGTCAATGAAGCAGAAGTAGATACTTTTCTGTAACTCTCTTGCTTTTTTCGATGATCCTGCAGATATTCAGTTTGATCTCTGTTTCCTCTGCCTTTTCTAAATCCATCTTGAACACCAGGAAGTTCATGGTTCACTTACTGTTGAAGCCTGGCTTGGAGAATTTTGAGCAATACTCAGCTAGCGTATGAAATGAGGGCAATTGTGCTGTAGTTTGAGCATTCTTTGGCATTGCCTTTCTTTGGGATTGGAAGGAAAACTGACTTGCTCCAGTCCTGTAGCCACTGCTGAGTTTTCCAAATTTGGTGACATACTGAGTGCAGCACTTTCACAGCATCATCTTTTAGGATTTGAAATAGCTCAACTGGAATTCCATCACCTCCACTAGCTTTGTTTGTAGTGATGCTTTCTAAGGCTCACTTGACTTCACGTTCCAGGATGTGTATTCTTGCCACCTTTTTTGATATATTTTGCTTCTTTTAGATCCATACCATTTCTGTCCTTTATTGTGCCCATTTTTGCATGAGATGTTCCCTTTGTATCTATAATTTTCTTGAAGAGATTTCTAGACTTTCCCGTTCTATTGTTTTTCTGTGTTTCTTTGCATTGATCCCTGAGGAAGGCTTTCTTATCTTTCCTTGCTATTCTTTGTAACTCTGCATTCAAATGGGTATATCTTTCATTTTCTCATTTGCCTTTAGCTTCTCTTCTTTTCTCAGCTATTTGAAAGACCTCCTGAGATAATCATTTTGCCTTTTTGCATTTCTTTTTCTTGGACATGCTCAGGACCACTGTCTTCTGTACAATGTCAGGAACCACCATCCATAGTTCTTCAGGCACTCTGTCACATCTAATCCTTTGAATATATTTGTCACTTCCACTGTATAATCGTAAAGGATTTGATTTAGGTCATAAATGTTCTATTGATTTTCCCTACTTTCTCCAATTTAAGTCTGAATTTTGCTATAAGGAATTCATGATATGAGCCCAGTCAGCTCCTAGTCTTGTTTTTGCTGACTGTATAGAGCTTCTCCATCTTTGGCTGCAAATAATATAATCAATCTGATTTCGGTATTTACCATCTGGTGATGTGCATGTGTAGAGTATTCTCTTGTGTTGTTGGAAGAGGATGTTTGCTATGACCAGTGCATTTTCTTGGCAAAACTCTGTTAGCCCTTTGCTGACTGTATAGAGCTTCTCCATCTTTGGCTGCAAATAATATAATCAATCTGATTTCGGTATTTACCATCTGGTGATGTGCATGTGTAGAGTATTCTCTTGTGTTGTTGGAAGAGGATGTTTGCTATGACCAGTGCATTTTCTTGGCAAAACTCTGTTAGCCCTTGACCTGCTTCGTTTTGTGCTACAAAGCCAAATTTGCCTGTTACTCCAGGTATCTCTTAACTTCCTACTTTTGCATTCCAGTCCCCTATAGTGAAAAGGACATCTTTTTGGGATGGTAGTTCTAGAAGGCCTTTTAGGTCTTCATAGAACTGTTCAACTTTAGCTTCTTGAGCATTACTGGTTGGGGCATAGACTTGGATTACCATGATATTGAATGGTTTGCCCTGGAAATGAATAGAGATCATGCTGTCATTTTTGAGATTGCATCCAAGTACTGCATTTTGGATTCTTTTGTTGACTATGATGGCTACTCCATATCTTCTAAGGGATTCTTGCCCACAGTAGTAGATATAATGGTCGTTTGCCTTAAATTCTCTCATTTCAGTCCATTTTACTTCACTGATTTCTAAAATGTTGATGTTTACTCTTGCCATCTCTGGTTTGACCACTTCCAAATTTGCCTTGAGAGCTTGTCTAGAGGTTCTAACAGGGGAGTGCAGCTACTTGTATACCCTTGACCGAAGACTGGTCCTCCTCTATCGGGGATGGTCGTCCTCTTCGACTGAGCACACAGCTTCGGGAGGGATGCACATGGAGTGGTGAGGGAGGAAGGGGACACCCTCTTGCCAGCCACATCAGCCGAATCAACCCTGGTGGTCAATGGGGTGACAGATGTCACAACCAGATCACCCTCGCAGGAGGACCTAGAGGAGCTATAGCACGTTGAAGGTCAGGAAGGGTGGCAGTGAGGAGATACCCCCATCCAAGGTAAGGAGCAGTGGCGGTGCTTTGCTGGAGCAGCCCTGAAGAGATTCCCCATGCCCAAGGTAAGAGAAATCCAAGTAAGATGATAGGTGTTGCAAGAGGGAATCAGAGGGCAGACACACTGAAACCATACTCACAGAAAACTAGTTAATCTAATCACACTAGGACCACAGCCTTGTCTACTCAATGAAACCAAGCCATGCCTGCAGGGCAACCCAAGATGGGCAGGTCATGGTGGAGAGGTCTGACAGAATGTGGTCCACTGGAGAAGGGAATGGCAAGCCACTTCAGTATTCTTGCCTTGCAGACCCCATGAACAGTATGAAAAGGCAAAATGATAGGATACTGAAAGAGGAACTCCCCAGGTTGGTAAGTGCCCAATATGCTACTGGAGATCAATGGAGAAAAAACTCCAGAAAGAATGTAAGGGTGGAACCAAAGCAAAAACAATGTCCAGCTGTGGATGTGACTGGTGATAGAAGCAAGGTCCAATGCTATAAAGAGCAATATTGCACAGGAACCTGGAATGTCAGGTCCATGAATCAAGGTAAATTGGAAGTGGTCAAACAAGAGATGGCAAGAGTGAACGTCGACATTCTAGGAATCAGGGAACTAAAATGGACTGGAATGGGTGAATTTAACTCAGATGACCATTATATCTACTACTGTGGGCAGGAATCCCTCAGAAGAAATGGAGTAGCCATCATGGTGAACAAAAGAGTCCGAAATGCAGTACTTGGATGCAATCTCAAAAATGACAGAATGATCTCTGTTCGTGTCCAAGGCAAACCATTCAATATCACAGTTATCCAAGTCTATGCCCCAACCAGTAACGCTGAAGAAGCTGAAGTTGAACGGTTCTATGAAGACCTACAAGACCTTTTAGAACTAACACCCCCAAAAGATGTTCTTTTCATTATAGGGGACTGGAATGCAAAAGTAGGAAGTCAAGAAACATCTGGAGTAGCAGGCAAATTTGGCCTTGGAATGCGGAATGAAGCAGGGCAAAGACTAATAGAGTTTTGCCAAGAAAATGCACTGGTCATAGCAAACACCCTCTTCCAACAACACAATGGACATCACCAGATGGTCAACATCAAAATCAGATTGATTATATTCTTTGCAGCCAAAGATGGAGGAGCTCTATACAGTCAACAAAAACAAGACCAGGAGCTGGCTGTGGCTCAGATCATGAAATCCTGATTGCCAAATTCAGACTTACATTGAAGAAAGTGGGCAACACCACTAGACCATTCAGGTATGACCTAAATCAAATCCCTTATGATTATACAGTGGAAGTGAGAAATAGATTTAAGGGTCTAGATCTGATAGA
>SJXQ01007932.1:130910-182289 GCA_006408695.1 Aepyceros melampus | reverse complement strand
TGAAGGAGATCAGCCCTGGGATTTCTTTGGAAGGAATGATGCTAAAGCTGAAGCTCCAGTACTTTGGCCACCTCATGCAAAGAGTTGAGTCACTGGAAAAGAGTCTGATGCTGGGAGGGATTGGGGGCAGGAGGAGACGGGGACGACTGAGGATGAGATGGCTGGATGGCATCACTGACTCGATGGACGTGAGTCTGAGTGAACTCCAGGAGTTGGTGATGGACAGGGAGGCCTGGCGTGCTGCGATTCATGGGGTCGCAAAGAGTCGGACACGACTGAGCGACTGAACTGAACTGAAATTTGCCTTGATTCATGGACCTAACATTCCAGGTTCCTATGCAGTGTTGTTCTTTAGAACATCAGTCTTTATTTCAATCATCATTCATAGTCACAAGTGGATATTGTTTTTGCTTTGGCTCCGTCTTTTCATTCTTTCTGGAGTTATTTCTTCACTGATATCCAGTAGCATATTGGGCACCTACCGACCTGGCGAGTTCATCTTTAAGTGTCCTATCTTTTTGCCTTTTCATACTGTTGATGGAGTTCTCAAGGCAAGAATACCGAAGTGGTTTGCCATTCCCTTCTCCAGTGGACCACGTTTTGTCAGAACTCCCCACCATGACCCATTCGTCTTGGGTGGCCCCATATGCAGTAATTTCATTGAGTTAGACATGATGTGGTCATGTGATCAGTTTGGTTAGTTTGCTGTGACTGTGATTTTCACTCTGTCTTCTCTCTGATGGATAAGGATAAGAGGCTTATAGAAGCTTCCTGATGGGAGAGACCGACAGAGAGGGAAACTGTCTTGTTCTGATGGCAGGGCCATGCTCAATAAATCTTCCTTTAGTGCTGTACTAATGATTCTATAACAACAATGTGCCTTGCTCAAGGATATGTTTCTCCTTCTTAACAGGAACCTTCTGACTAATCCTCTCATCTTAATATGTAAGTTTTGGGAGTGGGTCTGGTAAGACCTTAACAACCTTGAGACATTCTTTTGAAAATGGGTATAAATCTCTTGCTAAGTATTGGGCACTCTCTGCTCCCTTCCATTGTCTGTGCAGAAGCTTTCTCTATCACTTTTTCACTGTAACAAAACTTTTGCCCCATGAACCTCTGAGTGACTGAAGCCATGTGTTTGGTCCTGAAGCAATATTCTCTTCTTTAGAGATCACGAATCTGACACTGGTCACTGTAAGCTATCACAGTAGGGTTAAGATTTTATACCAACTTCATCTGTAAACCAACAGAGAAAAATATAAAAAGACAACTAAAAAGCAATCATGATTTAAAAAAAATATGAAAATAGATTTCCAGAAAAAGATATCATGAGTATTCCATGGTGCAGGGTTGTGGCTGCAGAGGGGTATGTCTAAATCTTAACCTAAGAACAGTTATTGAAGTTTATTGACTCTGGATCAATGTTAAGGTAAAGGTCCCACTTCTCTACTTCTTCCTTCCTCTTCCACTGGCTTGATACAGACAAACTTGATAATTTTGGAACTCACATGTTGAGTGTAGCAGAAGCATAAAATAGAGAGATTCTCATATCTGAATTAACAGTTGGATGAGAATGGACAAGGCACATTTGTTTAATTTGTTTTGTTAATATGAACAAAAATTAAACTTGTATTATGTTCAAGAAGTTTATATTCTAAATCAAATACATCTCAGTACAGAAAATTGTTTACTAATGCATTAAGAATTCTAAAACACAAAATGGCAAAGTAAGCTATATGATGGTTATAGGAATTTATGAATGATTGAATAGTAAATGTATAAAAAATTGATTCAAAGAATATGAGATTGAAAGCACCTCTTAAAAAGTGTACAGGCATCTATTCATGTCTTCTAGTCTGGCATGTGTTTGTAAGAATGATTTACTCATTGAAATGAAGAGTTTCCATATATTAAAATTCCAATATTAAGATTATCATTTTAAAGCTTATTCTTATTTCTGTGCATGTTTTTACTGGATTGTGTTATGAATTCTGAGAACAAAAGATATTTCATGGATTTATCACATAAATCTGAGAACTTTGCATTTTTAATTTTTTTTACAACTACTCTGAATGATCATCTCTGGGTTGAAGCTGTTGTAAATATGAAATGAATGAGTGCTCTTTGAGGAATTGAAAGCAGAATTCCTTTGTTTTAGTGGTGTAGGAATTGTGCTGACAGTGAAATATGTAAAAGATATTTTCAAGTTAAATGTACTTGATAAATGCTTGGTGATGTTAAGATTCACTTGATTATAAAGAGGTATTTATCTTTTATTGAAGTATAGTTGATTTACAATGTTGCTTTAATGTTAATTACTGCTGTACAGCAAAGTCATTCAGTTATACACATACATTATTTTTTAAAATATTCTTTTCCATTATGATTTATCATAAGATACTGAATATAGTTCTCTGTGCTATATGGTATGACCGTGTTGTTTACCCTTTCTAATTATAAAAACATCTGCTAACCCCAGCCTCCCATCCCATCCCTCTCCCACCCCTCACCCCCTTGGCAACTACGATTTTGTTCTCTATGTCCATGAGCCTGTACCTGTTTCGTAGATAGATTTATTTGAGCCATCATTTAGATTCCACATATAAGAGACACCACATGGTACTGTCTTTGTCTTTCTGACTTCACTTAGTAAGATAATCTCTGCTTGTATGAAGAAATATTTTAAATTTTGAGAAAGATGTTGCCATGTTAAAGAGACATCATGAATTCTTTACTAACTGATGAGTTAGGGGGGTCTCTGTGAGGCTCTTGGGCTCCTGACAACACAGGAGGTGTATTCCAAGAGTGAGAATCCCAAGAAAGTAAGGCAAAAGAACCTGGCAGTATGATGATCTGTGTCAGAAATAATACAGCAGCTTCACACCGCATTCTGTTGTCTGAGGTCATCAGAAGTGTCTCCCTATGTTCAAGATGTGAGGGTGAGGGAAAGGCCCAGCACTTGATGTGTGGCATGTCTGGATCAGAGTCACACTGTGAGACCATGTAGAATGGGAGCGATCACTGTGGCCATCTTTGGAAAATACAGTCTGTCTCAAGGACACAGTAGAGAAATTACAACTTCCATAGTTGTGGAAGAATTCAGATAGTGAAGTCCTGAATGTGAGAACTGGATGAGCAGAGTCGCCATCAGTCAATCTGAGAAGCCAAGCGTGTGTGTTGCTGATTTGGGGCAGGGTGTGGAAAGCTATCATGACTGTTACTGCACTACCCAGCATTTAGTGACGGGGTTGGCTGGCGATCACAGTAGCACTATATGAAGAGCAGAGGAGTGAGGAACAGCCCTGTGGCTGCTTGTCATGGCACAAATCTAACCATGATGGCCTTCAGAAGGTCACGGCATCTGCGTTTCTTCCATCTCCAAAGTCTTGTACTATTTACTTTTGTAAGTTATGAGAAATGTAATTCCTTCTTAACAAATTTGCTACTGTACAAACCACCAACTGGCCTAATGTGATCTGGGAAGAAGGCAGCATAGATGAAGCTGTCATATTTCAACTGGCCCTTGAGTGAGTGAGCTTTCTTCTCTGGCTGCTCAAGTTGAGCACAATTAGGTCGACTTGAGGATAGGGAGACAGGAGAACTATTAGTATTTGCTGATACAAATAGTGTGATATGAGTGTTCTCAGGAGAAGATAAAACCATAAAAAATGATACAACAAATCTTTACAAGGTAACTTGTATATAGTTAAACTCTATGAGGCTTATAGCTTTTTGACATGGAGGCTGGATGGCACCTCTCCTTTCTTTATATTGCTAGATGTGCCTACAAAAATTTTGCAGTGTTTCTAAAAATAATCTCTGAGCTTAACCTTGGAATTCCTAAGAATAGTGAAGGACATTGAAAAGAGATCACAAATTAATACTCAAGTGTAAAGGTTCTGAGCTCATGTTTTAGTTTCAAGACATCTTAAACTTCATGTAAATGAAAGAAGAATCTTTGTTCAATGTATCAAGATATATTTTTAGTCTTTTACTCTGTGCCCAATGTGCATCAAAGGGTACAAAAAAATAGAAAGCCTGACATTTGTCTTAAAATCACTTACATGGTTTACAAGGAGACAGATTAGACAGAAATGGGAGAGTCAGATGATAAACAGGTTATTATAAAAGCTAATATGTATGGTACAGATACCAATGTAATAAATATTTCAAAAAGGAATGTTTGTTAAGGAAAAGTTAGAACACTTCCTGGGAGATGGATAGAACTAGGTTTGGAAGATCAGATAAGATTTGGAGATGTGAAAAAGATGAAGGAACACATGCCTTGGATAATATGAAGAATTAATAATCAAACAACCAAAGGGTGAATTTAGTTTTTTCCTTCTCAAGAGTCTAAAATCTATAAAGCAGAGCATAAATGAAGATGTGAAGGTTTTTTTTTTTTTTTTGATTTGTTTTTTGTTTTACTTTTTGAGAGGGTAACTGAATCTGCACATAACTTACTATAAGTCCTGAGAAACTGAGATGGAAGTTGTTAAGTGGTCATGAATACTGCTGAAAATTCCTTAAAAAATTTATGGAACTTATTTTCTTTTTAAATTCTATTTATAAGGCTCTACACAAACTCAAATTACAGACCATGGATAGATAATTAAAGCTCTTGGTTCCTTTTATTGAAGATAAGTTCAGTCATTTTCTATAGTATCACAATAGTTTCAGCATTGCTTAATCATGCTAAGCTTTAGCATTTAAAGCCCTTTACATAATATAATTTTACTGTGGCACAAATTAATATTTAAAACTGTTCTCCAACAAGTATATAAAATATATGAGGATACAGTACCATTTAGGAGGAGCAGGAGTAATGTGACCATCAAGACTTATTTCTTTCAATATTCTGGTTCTCCTCAGATAATTTCTACTCACTATTTGAATTACCTTGGTTGTTTCCTTTGGTTGTTTTGACTAGTGAACTATTAAACAAAATTTCTTCTATTCAAACACAAACACTTCTTTCTAATTTCTGTGCTGAGCTTTCCAGGTTTTTAAATATTCCCCTTCTTTGGGGTTTTCATAAACAGTATATTACGCTAATGATGTTAATGATCTGTTCTCTCTTCTGCTTTTCAGATCTGAGGTAGGCTAGTTAATCTTCAGTGGAATATGCAAATAGAATTTCTGAATTTGGCACTTGGATACTTTTGAAAGAGGACTGTAAAAGTTAACTTCACTAACAAAATTGGTGCCTGCAGAGCTTTCATATTTTGAGATTAATATATTGAATGCTTGTTAGTTATATTCAACAAACATTATTCAATTCAGATTTTAATCGATTGACTGATTGATTATGCTTTAAATGTTTACCTTGAGTTGAGTCTCTAAAAAGACACAGGATTTTCAAAGACCTTTCAAAATGCTTTCAATAATGATATAAGTAAATCTATGAGTTTTGCCTTTTTACTGCTAGATGCTGAGCAAAGAGGGGAAGAGTTGAGGGAAAAAAAAGCAATCTTGGATTAATAATTGTTCTTTCTTTGCCTAAATTTCCAGGAAAATGGTTCTCTTTAGGGTTGTAGTTGTGGTTGTTCAAATTATTATTAATGCAACATTTTGGCCAATCAAAATATATTTATTAATGTATTTGCTCCTACAGTGACTAAAAGGAAAGAAAAAAGCATTCTGTGTTACATTAATTGTAATATTGTTTGAAGTTTAAAATTGTCAAGCTATTTTAAAAGTTAATTTCACAGATAATAAGCACTTTAATAGTGATTCTTCTATCAGTGAAATGCAATTCCATGCAAAACTTACATCTCTCTTTGAAGTTCCATAGATAAAACTGGGTATGGCATAAACCTTTGATGATACAATAGCAAATGTAGCTTGCAAATCCATGTTAATTGACAGTGTACCAACCTACATTGTAGGTTGGGTTCCCTGGGAAGCAAATTCTGAGATGGAGATTAGTGTGCAGATTGTTGGCAAAGGAGTGCTTCGGGGTTCCATACTGTAGATGGGAGGGAAGAAAGGAGAAGCACGCAGAGATTAGAGCTGTGAACTCATCCTAGTAGAGGCCTCTACCGACTCCACAGGAACCATGGTACTGCTTCAAAACTGTTTCACATTAGGATGAGGCATTCAGGCCTTTTTTTCTCACATCAGTAATTGCTGAGGGTAGAGTGCCCCTGGATGGAGGCGTAGTCTTCGAGAGGAAGGTTGTTTCATTCAAGGTCACCCACAGGAGGCTGAACACGGAGAGCGGGTCTTTGGCAGGACTCCCAGCAAATGGGGGACGCTTTCCATCATTCTGAAGAAGGATCACATTCTCTGTCACAGTCTTCCTTATAGATTCTCTTCTGGGAGCAGCTCTTTCAAGATACTAGTGGGTGTCTCTCCTGGGGAACATAGCAGTGGAAGGTAGAGACAGCTCCTTGCTGCCCCCACCTCTGCAATGACCCCTCCCAGAATCTTGCCAGTTGTACTGAGTGGACCCAGGAGTCCTGGGATGAGAAACACTGGTGCTGGAGGTCCCTTCCCAGACTCCTCCATGAGAAGTCTGGCTCACACCGTCTATCAAGCAAACCCAATCCTTATGGCTGCCTGTCCCCTAGGCTTCCTCTCAGTTCAGAGTCACAGTGCAGATGCCTCTACCCTCGGGGCCTAACCAGGTGGAGGCAGAGTACTCTGACCCAGACGCTCTGCAGAGATGGGACTTCCCCAGTCCAGAAGAGGTGAGGGTGAATTGCACCTGTGTTGGCCCCAGATCCAGTCTTTCAGGGTCTTGGGAAGCAATGTGGGCTTCTGGTGCGGAGCCCTGTGGCCCCAATCAGACAAATGCCAAGGTCCAAGCATGCCGAAACCCAAATGTGTCTTTCCACTGCACGTTCTTGGGACCAGTCATTCCTCCCAGCAGCTTCAGGAGACTGCCTCTACCTGCTCCTCAAGTCTGTCTCCTGAAGAACAGCATCAGGGCAGTCTTCTTTCTGTCCTACAGCCTCTGGTGGGAAGCCGGTCCCTTCCCCTGAGTCCCTCCAGCAGGAAGTATCTCCTCTTTGAACCCCATGAGGATGCTGACGGCAGGGGCAGAGTCTGAGTGGGTCGATTGTGAGGTTTCCCAGGAAGGCAAAAGGGCCTGCTGGGTTGTGGGTACAGAGAACACAGATTCCCCAAATAACTCACTGGGATTGATGACAAATTGGGTCACTCCTATTTCTACTTCCCGGGTCCCTAGCTCATATGTCCCGCTACTAGAGACATTTGTTGTTGTTCTGTCACTAAGTCCTGTCCAACTCTTTGCACCCCCTGCTCTGTAGCCCACCAGACTTCCCTGTCCATGGAATTTTCCTGAAGTGGGTTGCTGTTTCCTTCTCCAGGGGATCTTCCCAACCCAGGGATTGAACCTACATCTCTCTCATGGCAGGCGGATTCTTTGCCACTGAGCTACAAGGGAAGCCCACTAGAGACATAACATTATATAAATTAAAGATCTTTTGTTTAAAGTGTGTATCGTGTCCTGGAGGACGGTGTGTCATCCTTGTAAAGTATTACCTCGGTGATGGTGCTTCAGCTATATACCATTAATCGGCTGTTTCAATGCTTTGTCAGGCTGATAGCTTCTGAGTGCTGTGGTTTGTAATTGGAACACGGGATCTCATGCTTATAGACCCACTCTCACACCTCCTTTCCTATAAAGCAGTCTCATTGATCTGAAGAAAGCTATGTCAATGAATCAAGCACTCTCTAAGCCCTCAACATAGTGGTTTTGTGTGAGGCTATAGGCAGGAAAGGAGCAGTGGCTGAGCTTTGCTAGAGCAGCCATGAAGAGATACCCCACATCCAAGGTAAGAGAAACCCAAGTAAGACAGTAAGTGTTGCAAGAGGGCATCAGAGGGCAGACACACTGAAACCATAATCACAGAAAACTAGTCAATCTAATCACATGGACCACAGCCTTGTCTAACTCAATGAAACCAAGCCATGCCCTGTGAGGCCACCCAACGGGCAGGTCATGGTGGAGAGGTCTGACAGAATGTGATCCACTGGAGAAGGGAATGGCAAACCACTTCAGTATTCTGGCCTTGAGAACCCCATGAACAGTATGAAAAGGCAAAATGATAGGATACTGAAAGAGGAACTTCCCAGGTTGGTAAGTGCCCAATATGCTACTGGAGATGAGTGGAGAAAAAACTCCAGAAAGAATAAAGAGATGGAGCCAGAGAAAAACAATACTCAGTTGTGGATGTGACTGGTGATAGAAGCAAGGTCCAATGCTGCAAAGAGCAATATTGCATAGGAACCTGGAATGTCAGGTCCAAGAATCAAGGCAAATTGGGAGTGGTCAAACAAGATATGGCAAGGGTGAACGTCAACATTTTAGGAATCAGCAAACTAAAATGGACTGGAATGAGTGAATTTAACTCAGTTCAGTTCAGTTCAGCACTCAGTCGTGTCCGACTCTGCGACCCCATGAATCGCAGTACGCCAGGCCTCTTTGTCCATCACCAACTCCCAGAGTTCACTCAGACTCACGTCCATTGAGTCCGTGATGCCATCCAGCCATCTCATCCTCGGTCGTCCCCTTCTCCTCCTGCCCCCAATTCCTCCCAGCATCAGGGTCTTTTCCAGTGAGTCAACACTTCGCATCAGGTGGCCAAAGTACTAGAGCTTCAGCTTTAGCATCATTCCTTCCAAAGAAATCCCAGGGCTGATCTCCTTTAGAATGGACTGGTTGGATCTCCTTGCAGTCCAAGGGACTCTCAAGAGTCTTCTCCAACACCACAGTTCAAAAGCATCAATTCTTTGGCGCTCAGCCTTCTTCACAGTCCAACTCTCACATCCATACATGACCACAGGAAAAACCATAGCCTTGACTAGACGGACCTTAGTCGGCAAGGTGATGTCTCTGCTTTTAAATATGCTATCTAGGTTGGTCATAACTTTTCTTCCAAGGAGTAAGCGTCTTTTAATTTCATGGCTGCAGTCACCATCTCAGATGACCATTATATCTACTACTGTGGGCAGGAATCCCTTAGAAGAAATGGAGTAACCATCATGGTCAACAAAAGAGTCTGAAATCCAGTACTTGGATGCAGTCTCAAAAATGACAGAATGATCTCTGTTTGTTTCCAAGGCAAACCATTCAGTATTAACTAAAATGGACTGGAATGGGTGAATTTAACTCAGATGACTATTATATCTACTACTGTGGGCAGGAATCCCTCAGAAGAAATGGAGTAGCCATCATGGTCAACAAAAGAGTCTGAAATCCAGTACTTGGATGCAGTCTCAAAAATGACAGAATGATCTCTGTTTGTTTCCAAGGCAAACCATTCAGTATCACAGTACTCCAAGCCTATGCCCCAACCAGTAATGCTGAAGGAGCTGAACGATTCTATGAAGACCTACAAGAACTTTTAGAACTAACACCCAAAAAAGATGTCCTTTTCACTATAGGGAACTGGAATGCAAAAGTAGGAAGTCAAGAAACACCTGGAGTAACAGGCAAATTTGGCCTTGGAATGTGGAATGAAGCAGGGCAAAGACTAATAGAGTTTTGCCAAGAGAACACGCTGATCATAACAAACACCCTCTTCCAACAACACAAGAGAAGACTCTACACATGGACATCACCAGATGGTCAACACCGAAATCAGATTGATTATATTCTTTGCAGCCAAAGATGGAGAAGCTCTATACAGTCAACAAAGACAAGACCGGGAGCTGACTGTGGCTCAGATCATGAACTCCTGATTGCCAAATTCAGACTTAAATTGAAGAAAGTGGGCAACACCACTAGACCATTCAGGTATGACCTAAATCAAATCCCTTATGATTATACAGTGGAAGTGAGAAATAGATTTAAAGGTCTAGATCTGATAGATAGAGTGCCTGATGAACTATGGAATGAGGTTCGTGACATTGTACAGGAGACAGGGATCAAGACCATCCCCATGGAAAAGAAATGCAAAAAGGCAAAATGGCTGTCTGGGGAGGCCTTACAAATAGCTGTGAAAAGAAGAGAAGCAAAAAGCAAAGGAGAAAAGGAAAGATATTAGTATCTGAATGCAGAGTTCCAAAGAATAGCAAGAAGAGATAAGAAAGCTTTCCTCAGATCAATGCAAAGAAATAGAGGAAAACAGCAGAATGGGAAAGACTAGAGATCTGTTCAAGAAAATTAGAGATACCGCGGGAACATTTCATACAAAGATGGGCTCAATAAAGGACAGAAATGGTCTGGACCTAACAGAAGCAGAAGATATTAAGAAGAGGTGGCAAGAATACACGGAAGAACTGTACAAAAAAGATCTTCATGACCCAGATAATCATGATGATGTGTGCCTTTGACTGTGTGGATCACAATAAACTGTGGAAAATTCTGAAAGAGATGGGAATACCAGACCACCTGACCTGCCTCTTGAAAACCTTATATGCAGGTCAGGAAGCAAGAGTTAGAACTGGACATGGAACAACAGACTGGTTCCAAATAGGGAAAGGAGTACGTCAAGGCTGTATATTGTCAATCTGCTTAATTTAACTTCAATGCAGAGTACATCATGAGAAATGCTGGGCAGTAAGAAACACAAGGTGGAATCAAGATTGATGGGAGAAATATCAATAACTTCAGATATGCAGATGACACCACCCTTAAGGCAGAAAGTGAAGAGGAACTAAAAAGCCTCTTGATGAAAGTGAAAAAGGAGAGTGAAAAAGTTGGCTTAAAGCTCAACATTCAGAAAATGAAGATCATGGCTTCTGGTCCCTTCACTTCATGGGAAATAGATGGGGAAACAGTGGAAACAGTGTCAGACTTTATTTTTTTGGGCTCCAAAATCACTGCAGATGGTGATTGCAGCCATGAAATTAAAAGATGCTTACCCCTTGGAAGGAAAGTTATGACCAACCTAGATAGCATATTCAAAAGCAGAGACATTACTTTGCTGACTAAGGTCCATCTAGTCAAGGCTATGGTTTTTCCAGTAGTCATGTATGGATGTGAGAGTTGGACTGTGAAGAAAGCTGAGTGCCAAAGAATTGATGCTTTTGAACTGTGGTGCTGGAGAAGACTCTCGAGTCCCTTGGACTGCAAGGAGACCCAACCAGTCCATTGTAAAGGAGATCGGTCCTGGGTGTTCTTTGGAAGGAATGATGCTAAAGCTGAAACTCCAGTACTTTGGGCACCTTATGCGAAGAGTTGACTCATTGGAAAAGACCCTGATGCTGGGAGGGATTGGGGGCAGGAAGAGAAGGGGACAACAGAGGATGAGATGGCTGGATGGCATCACGGACTCAATGGACTTGAGTCTTAGTGAACTCTGGGAGCTGGTGATGGACAGGGAGGCCTGGCGTGCTGCAATTCATGGGGTCGCAACAAGTCGGACACGACTGAGCGACTGAACTGACTGATGAGTAGGAAAGTCAAGCCCATACCTGAACTCTGTTGAAATAAATAGCTAACCTTTCGTTGAAAATGGTGAAATATAGTCAGCTTGCCATTGTATGGCATAACCGACTCAATGGACATGGTTTGAGTAAACTCCAGGAGTTGGCAATGGACAGGGAGGCCTGGCATGCTGCAGTCCATGGGGTCGCAAAGAGCTGGATTCGACTGAGCAACTCAGCTAACTGAACTGAACTGCCACCAAATGGCCAATTACTCTTCTCAAAAGATGGGCATACTGGGGCCCTGTTGTCATCAGTGCATATATCTAGCAGTGAAAGAAGCTAAATTGGCTTCAGGATACGGATGCCCATGTTACGGGGCTCCCATCTCTGTCTCCATGGCTACTTGGTTAACTCACCCATTGTGCCAGTCCTGAGGTGGCTAATGTTAGAGCCAGTTGACATCAACCACCCAAGGAATTTTGTCCACCTGGGTTACTGAGTGCCCTCTCCCTGAGCATGATCTTTGGTGAGCATCACATGCAATGTAAAGTCTTTACAGTGTGAAGACTTTACAGTGATCCCCACTCTGTCCATTCACTTGCCTCTCCCTCAGAAGCCCTTGTCCCTAATCTTCCTGTGTGTCTGTTGCAGCCCTTGACCAGAGGCAAAATTTTCATCACAGCCCAAAAATCTCTTTACATTTTTATCTGTTTATACTTCTCTTTGCACAATCTCCTTACCATTGTCTCTTATGGCCAGCCCTGAGTTGGCTTGTAGTCCAGTAGCAATCCATTTCTGACTTTCACTCACATACCAAATGACCTGTTAGTTAACCCAGCTCCAGTGTTTTCCTCTCTAACAGCTGGTTATGAGGGTTAATTCCCTCAGTGTGGACACAGGTACAAGCCAAGTCAGGGGCAATGCCCCTGTGGGAGATGATGCAGAGACTTGGATAACTGCTCTTGCAGCTTGCTTCTACCCTTCGGTTTTGTTCATGTTCACTCCCAGGTGTGACACTTCCATTGTGTTATGGTAGGTTATTTCTGGACCTGCACAAATTTTTGAATTGGTGAGTCTGATAGAACTTTCCTCTTGATCTGCCATTCTGGCTTCATGACTTCTGAGTGTTCCATGTTCAGACACTCTATTCTGTATGTAGGAACTGATTTTCAAAAGGCATGTGTTTCTCCATTTTAGTTGGAGAATTTCTCCTAGACACTAGGGATCTGTATTATGGTTCTCCAGTTGGTTTTGCACAAACCCTACACGGCATTTTCCCTATCATGGATACCTCAAAAATAATAGGGTCTATACATACAAGCTACAGATTGACTTGTGCCATAGTCTGAATCTGTGCAGAGCTCCTTCTTGCTCTGGGTTTTATGGATATCTTAGAGCTTTTCATATCACTTAGTTTGTGGGGATATGACCCTTGGGATGTCATAACACAATGCCATGTGCTGGATTATTTTAAATAACAGAAATATATTGCTTCACAGTTACAGAGGCTGGCCATCCAAGATCAAGGTTCCGGCAAGGTGGATTTCACTATGAAGCCTTGCTATGTGCTCACATGCTCTCATTCATAGGGAGAGAAAGAGAATCTGAGCTCTCTGCTGTCTCTTATAAGGACACTAATCAGATCAGATTAGAGCCCTGCACTTCTGACCTCATTTCACCTGAATTACCTCCTCATAGGCCCCAGCCCCAAACACAGTCATATTGTGGGTTGGGGTTTCTACACATAGAATTTTGGGGGAACACAATTCAGTCCATAGCCCTGGGTTTTAGTAATATTCTCAAATATGAAATACACTGCTTCCAGAATTCAAAGATAATTTTTACTTATATTCTATTGATATAAATATATATATATACATATTTATATTTATATATAAATATTTACTATGCTATGCTTAGTCACTCAGTTGTGTCTGACTCTTTGCAGCCCCATGGACTATAGCCTGCCAGGCTCCTCTATCCATGGGGTTCTCCAGGCAAGAATACTGGAGTGGGTTGCCATGCCCTCCTCCAGCGGATCTTCCCAACCCAGGGATTGAACCCAGGTCTCCCACATTGCAGGTGGATTCTTTACCATCTAAGCCATCAGAGAAGTCCAAAAATACTGGAGTGGGTAACCCATCCCTTCTCCAGGGGATCTTCCTGACCCAGGAATCAAACCAGGGCCTGCTGCATTGCAGGTTGATTCTTTAGCAGCTGAGCTACCCAGGAAGCCCACATATATTTCTTTATAAATGATACAGTATATAATTAATCTGTAGAAGAAATATCCTGGTATGCTTCCAAACAGGGGAGTTCTTAAAATTTTACTATTTGGCAGCCCTTTAAGTTTCTACAGAGTTTTGCCTATCCAGCTCAGCTCTCATGTAGTCATCTATCCACTGGATTAGTGTGATCTTCTGAAGGATGTTTAGATGGTCCAGATCTGTATTATGACAGAGGCAAGGAGAGTTCATGCAGTTATTGGGCACCAATGATTAAGAATGGTTTCTTATCCTCTAATAGAGATGGCTTAACACTCAGAAAACTAAGATCATGGCATCTGGTCCCATCACTTCATGGGAAATAGATGGGGAAACAGTGGAAACAGTATCAGACTTTATTTTTTTTGGGCTCCAAAATCACTGCAGATGGTGACTGCAGCCATGAAATTAAAAGACACTTACTCCTTGGAAGAAAAGTTATGACCAACCTAGATAGTATATTCAAAAGCAGAGACATTACTTTACCGACTAAGGTCCATCTAGTCAAGGCTATGGTTTTTCCAGTAGTCATGTATGGATGTGAGAGATGGACTGTAAAGAAGGCTGAGCGCAGAAGAATTGATGCTTTTGAACTGTGGTGTTGGAGAAGACTCTTGAGAGTCCCTTGGACTGCAAGGAGATCCATCCAGTCCATTCTGAAGGAGATCAACCCTGGGATTTCTTTGGAAGGAATGATGTTAAAGCTGAAACTCCAGTACTTTGGCCACCTCATGTGAAGAGTTGACTCATTGGAAAAGACCCCGATGCTGGGAGGGATTGGGGGCAGGAGGAGAAGGGGACAACCGAGGATGAGATGGCTGGATGGCATCACTGACTTGATGGACATGAATCTGAGTGAACTGCGGGAGTTGGTGATGGACAGGGAGGCCTGGCGTGCTGCTATTCATGGGGTTGCAAAGAGTCGGACACGACTGAACGACTGAACTGAACTAAGTTTCTACAGAGTTTTGCCTATCCAGCTCAGCTCATGTAGTCATCAATCCACTGGATTAGTGTGATCTTCTGAAGGATGTTTAGATGGTCCAGATCTGTATTATGACAGAGGCAAGGAGAGTTCGTGCAGTTATTGGCACCAATGATTAAGAATGGTTTCTTATCCTCTAATAGAGATGGAAAGGAAGACCTCCACCACACTAATAGTCACATTCTATGTGTCTACGCACATGATAGTTTGTTCTAGCAAAGATACTGTGTCTGGCATATAGGCTTAAACTAAGGTCACTATGTAGTCGAATTTGCAGGCAGTATACTGTCTTCCTCTGGTTCTGTCTGGTTTGTCAGAGGTCAGACTAGTGAAATAAAGGAAGACATGATGGGGACCCACACCTTTCAGGTCTAAGGATAGCAGTATTTACCATTCCCCACATGATATAATTTTTATTTTTGATGTATTCTCTTGGCTGTTTCATGGGTTTCCACTTGGTTTTTCCATTTTACTCAGATCAATGACACATTATGGTGGTATATAAACTCCTGGATATATAAACTTCAATTATATGTTCCCTAGTTCTTAGAGACTGGGAAAATGGCCCCAGATAAGATCCAGAGGATCATTTATGAGCCAAAACCAAGTTAGGACCCTATTTCCTGGTCTCTGTATGCTCACGTTCAAATCTAGGCCATCATGATTAACACTTATGGCCTCTAGGTATCAGCATCAACTCAGACTCCACAACAAACAGGGCTAATGTTTGTGTATTCTCTCCATCTCAATGTGCAACCCAATTAAATGGCCATCAGTCCCCATGAGGAAGGAGTGGAATAATTGTCACGTGGTTTGCACTTGCCCTGGTAGGGTGAGGGTCTTTCTCCTGAGACTGGGCCTTCGATTCAGTAAATAAATTTTAGGTTCAAGAACTGTCTCAGGGTTAGGAAGCAGGTGGATGATCTTGACTTCCTCTGGGGGAAACTGCTTTCAGCCTCCGAATGGTTCATTGGTTTGTCTTGAGGGTTCACTTTGAGCAGTATCCCTGAAGGCCTTCCATCTATTTTGCTCCTCAGGGACACAGTTCTCTGAGGGCCAAGTTTCCTTGGCTGCCACACTGACTTTTCTGCTCATTTCGATCACTGCACCAATGTGACTTCTGACACTAGGTGCTGCCAACTGGTACTTGCTAACTTTGACATTTTCTCATTCCCACGCTTTGGGTGAGCCCAGTGCCATGGCAGTATCTCTTGCCATATGCTCTGGCCTACAGAGAACCTCCATGGAATTTGTTAATGATGGTGGCACACCTGTCACCAGCACGCTCCTAATTGCTTTGGTAAGTGGTTCCCTGCTGGCTTCTCTCTGGAACATTTTCCTCTGGGGATTCTTATCTTATCTCACTTATCTGCTTTTGCTTAATCACTTCTTGGAGTGTTAAGCTTCTTCCACAGTCTGTTATGGAAATTCTGGTCTTCCTACTTCACTGAAGCTGAACCATCATTTACAAGTAGCCATTCTAGCAATTTTTTTAATACCATTTCCCAGGTTCCTTGCTGAAGCGTTAACTCTCATACCCAGAAGAATTGTCCTATACTGATAAACATCCTTTTATCCAATTTTGTATTTTGCCTCTTCCCCTCAGTCCCTGACCTCAGAATGTACTACTCTCTCAGATTCTGGCAGTAACATATTTTCTAAGTCCTTTGAGGTTCCTTCATGGTATAAACCATTTATTCCCTTTGATGAACATGTTTCTCTTTGGCCTAATAGCTGTGAGTCAAAGAAGTTGTTCATGAGGGAAGCACTTGTTTTCTGCAAAACATTCATGAAAAATGGGAATTTCAGCCCTTAACTTGCTGAAGTGGGCTAATTCTTTGTGTTCAAATGGTTCAGAAGAATCTTGGAATTAAAACAATTGGAGATAGAAGGCTAAAACAGAGTTTCTTATCCAAGTTTCGGGGTCCTATTCTCTTATGACCAGGGTTCTGGCCTTGGTGTGGCATACCTGCTTTGTTTGGGAGTTTCACCTTCTTTGGAGCTCAGATTGTCTTATAATGAAGTCCTGGGCATGGTTTTCATGCCTCATAGATAGAAAGCAATCCATATGCGAGTTCCCATCCCAGTGCTTGTTTTTATGCCCCTCCTGGTCCTGGTAACAATTGTTTTATGTTGGTTTTCCTGGGCACAGTTTATGAGGTAAAGATTAGCATAATTAGTACTTTTAGTAGTGAGTGTTTGCAATGAACATCTCTGGAAGGAAGAGGAAAGAAGCCAGGTTGTCCAGAAAGGGAAGTTGAACCACAGTGAGGATCAGCAGAGTTCTAGGTCGACCAATGAGGATCTCTATAGCTAGGATGGGTCTTTAGAACCAACTGAAATTGTACAGGGGGCTGCACTTTCCCTTCATCCTGATCAGTTACTGATTGCAGGCTGCTTTTGAAAAGAGGTGTCACCTTACACAATTCAGTTTTCTTAGGATACACAAAAATAGCTGACAGTTGAAGGTGGTCTTTGGGTGTTCCCATGGTGGCAGAATAGTAAGTACCCCGTTTCTGAAGAGGTGTTCAGGCAACAAATTGCAGCGACCATCACATGCTGCTACTGGGAAAATGTGAGGAACATGGAATCAATTTGGGGCACATTTCATTCTCTATTTCTGGCACTTGTTTCTTCTTTCTTGCTTCCTTCTTCCTTTAGTATTCTGCAAACATCTGTGCCCATTAAGACCATTATGTAAGGGATTTTATGAATAAAGATAGAGGCAAAAGGAATGGATCTGAGCATTCACCTGAAAGAAATCTCACAATTTTAGCTTTTCTCTGAAGCATCACATGTAAGACTGTCAGTCTCCACCTACAAGGTACATGGAAGAGGTAGACCACCCAGAGCCACTTGGCTAAGACTTTCTCATCCATAAAGACTCACTACAAATACAATCTTCCATAAGAATCTCTACTTATTTCTCCCTCAAAGTAGATTGTATTTGTGTTCATGCTTTACTTTTAAGGTCTAAAAAAGTTGGATTAAAAATTAGCATTTTGTGCTTCAGGACTAACGTTTGACAACCTTGATGATGAATAGTCCTAAGGAACTGAGCCTTGCTCTGTCTCAGTGACTATTCCAAGACATTTTGGGTATGTTACCTATTACTTTCCTCTATTGGTCACAAAGGTAGGTAGCCACTTGCCAGAAAAGTTGCAAATGGCACCAGAATAGTATAAATGTTCTATAATGACAAAGATGCTTTATGGACTGTGTCCAGAGCAATGTGGTAAACAACACTGTCCCCTGTCAATATCTGAAGATAGTGTGGATTGCCCAAGTTACAGGGAAAGAGCAGGATTTATCTAAGCCAATCAAATTATACCACTCCCTTTCCCTTGTTGATTTCTTCTGAACCAGACAGTTCTTAGTTGATTAGCAGTCTGACTTTGCCCAAAAAGATGTAAAGACAGGCTGGGTAGGGACCTCTAGGAAAGCTGATTCTGTGATCCAGTTTCCAGAAGTGCCTCTTTTCTTTTTCCTTGGACATTGGTTTGTTGGTATAATCAAAGACAATACTCCTCACTGGCCATAGTTCTGCAAGCTGTCCAGATGAGTGGCAACCTACCCTGACCATCAGAAAGTCAGTAACAGCTCTGTTCCACTAATGCTCAAGAAGTCCCATCTCTAAGGCCCACTGATCTCTGAATTCTGTGCTTCCTAAAATCTTGTACAGATCGACTTTCCTCAAGGAGTTCAGTTCAGTTCAGTTACTCAGTCGTGTCCAACTCTTTGTGACCCCATGAATCGCAGCACGCCAGGCCTCCCTGTCCATCACCAACTCCCGAAGTTCACTCAGACTCACGTCCATTGAGTTTGTGATGCCATCCAGCCATCTCATCCTCGGTCGTCCCCTTCTCCTCCTGCCCCCAATCCCTCCCAGCATCAGAGTCTTCCAATGAGTCAACTCTTCACATGAGGTGGCCGAAGTACTAGAGTTTCAGCTTCAGCATCATTCCTTCCAAAGAAATCCCAGGGCTGATTTCCTTCAGAGTGGACTGGTTGGATCTCCTTGCAGTCCAAGGCACTCTCAAGAGTCTTCTCCAACACCACAGTTCAAAAGCATCAATTCTTTGGTGTTCAGCCTTCTTCACAGTCCACCTCTCACATCCATACATGACCACAGGAAAAACCATAGCCTTGACTAGACAAACCTTAGTCGGCAAAGTAATGTCTCTGCTTTTGAAATGCTATCGAGGTTGGTTATAACTTTGCTTCCAAAGAGTAAGTGTCTTTTAGTTTCATGGCTGTAGTCACATCTGCAGTGATTGTGGAGCCGAAAAAAATAAAGTCTGACACTGTTTCCCCATCTATTTCTCATGAAGTGATGAGAGTCTGCCTTAAAAAGCGGTTTTCCATTGCTTACTTAAGTAATAGCTTTCTTCTCAGATATTGAATGCTGGTCTCTTCCTTTAACAGAAAAACGTGATAGCCATTTTGTTTCTTTGCAGACTGAGTATTAAAGTAACACACAGAGATGTTTACAGCCAGGAAAAATAAGGAGAAATTGATTGAGTTGGAACCACTGGGTTAGGCTCATTTAGAAATATCTCCTTCCTCTGGATTTCCAGCTACGTGAGCTAATCAATTCTGTCATTATTTAAGCCACTTAAGTATTGCTTTCTGTGACTTGAATGCAATGCAAATTAACTGGTAAAAGAAGTGATGTTTAATTCTTAAAAGATATATTGGAGTTAACAATTGAAGACGATGGAGAAGTTCTCAGAAGCATAAAGAACAGCAATTAGAAAGATAAAGGAAGGAGAGAAAACATTTGTTAAGACACTTGAAGTACTTGTCATCAGTATAGTTGGAGTTATGAACATACACAGAGAATGGGGTTGAAAAGAACTGTAGAAGTTATATAATTGAGACATAATATAAAGGAGAAAATAGGAGAAAATAGAAATCCAAATCTTTTTTTATATATTCTAGATCTTATCTGTCTACTTGACCTTACAAGGATTATCTCTAATTAATTGACTTGTTCAAACTGATTCCCCCCCCCCCCCCCCTTTCTATGTGTGTATGATAGTCCCTTCTCAAAAACAACTCAGTATTTTTTTGTGGCTTGTGCTGAGTGGCCTCTTTTTAAATTAATTTTACTGGGGTATAGTTGATTTACAATGCTGTGTTAGTTTCAGATGTACAGTAAAGTGAATCAGTTATACAAATACATATGTTGTTGTTCAGTGGCTTAGTCATGTCCACTCTTTGTAACCTCAGGGACTGCAGCAAGCCAGGCTTCCCTGTGCTTCACTTTCTCTGGAATTTGCTCAAACTCATGTCCATTGAGTCAGAGATGCTGTCCAACCATCTCATCCTCTGCTGTGCCCTTCTCCTCCTGCCCTCAGTCTTTCCTAGCATCAGGGTCTTTTCCAGTGGGTTGGCTCTTTGCAGCAGGTGGGCAAAGTGTTGGAGTTTCAGCTTCCACATCAGTCCTTTCAATAAATATTCAGAGTTGCTCTCCTTTAGGATTGACTGGTTTGATCTCCTTTGCAGTCCAATGGGTCTTCTCTAGCACCACACTTCAAAAGCCTCAGTTCTTTGGTACTCAGCCTTCGTTATGGTCAAATTCTCACATCTGTACATGACTACTGGAAAAACCATAGCTTTGATCCACTCTTTTTCAGATTCTTTTCCTTATAGGTCATTGCAGAGTATTTAGTAGAGTTCCCTGTTCTATACAGGAGGTCCTTATTAATTATCTATTTTATATATAATAATGTGTATGTGTCAACCCCAATCTCTCAATTTATCCCTCCCCTTCATCTCCTGGTAATCACAAGTTTGTTTTCTACATCTGTGATTCCATTTTTGTTTTGTAGGTAAGCTCATTTGTTGGGTGGTCTCCTTTTAAAGCCCTCTCATTTCTTTCTTTCTCCTTTATAACTTGTTCTCACCAGGGACTTATTTTAGGATTCATAGCATACACTACTTGTATTTCTCCTTTTTGATGTTTTTAATGGTTGGTGTGTTCTGCTGTTTCAATTATCACATGAAGGATTGTTGCTTTCTAGTCTCATCTCAACCCACTCCAGTGTTCTTGCCTGGAGAATCCCAGGGACGGGGGAGCCTGGTGGGCTGCCGTCTATGGGGTCATACAGAGTCAGACATGACTGAAGCAACTTAGCAGCAGCAGCAGCAGCAGTCTCATCTCAAATGTCACCTCATAAAGGCCTTTCTGGATACAACAAACCTAAAAGAACTCCCAACATCTAATCACTGCTGTAATATCACTCTTTTTATTACCCTCCTTATTGTGATCTATCTAAAATTTATTTCTGTTTATTTGTTTATTACCATTTTCTTCTTCCTAGATTATGATGTTCACAAAGGAAAGATGCTTTCCGATTTGTTCATAACAGTATCTACAGGGCCTAGAAAACGGCCTACTGCTTAGTAGATGTCCGTTTAATTATTTTTTAAATAGCAGAGACACAATCTGAGTTGGAAATATTTCTCTCTCTCCAACTAGTTTTATCTGATATAGAAATGAAAGGGAAGAAAAACAACAAATAAAATGAATTATAGTAATGTGAAAAATGAAATAATGCCATGAGTATATCAGCTCTCCCATTATGTAGTGATAAAGATACAAAGAGAATGATTACATTTTGACAGATGATAACCCAGAAATGGAATCAATGTTACATACTATGTGTGTGTCTTGGTGAATAGTGAGAAACCTGTAGTTACTTTTCCTTTGCCAGCTTATGGGAGTTTTGTACAAACAGTAGTGATTCAGCATTGCAGTGATGGACAGGAGGGAGGAGAAGAACACACAAGACCTCTCAGCTGGATCCCTCTGGTGTCTCTGTCCTTGAGCAGTGGTTTTCATTGATCATGTTTATCTTGTACTACCTGTTCAGCACATTTCCAGATTATTTCTCCCCAGAGTTTGTGGTAGTGACACACTAATATAGTATATTCAGCATCCCAACATTTGGTCGAGTTGTCCTATTTGCATTTACCAGGGGAATGAAGGAAGTCAGAAGGTAGCTGCTGCAAAGATTTTGGGATTAGGGTTTTTTGTTGTTGTTGTTTTGGTGCTGATTAGGTCTCTTAATTTGATCTCTGGTTCCTCTGCCTTTTCTAAAACCAGCTTGAATATCTAGAAGTTCATGGTTCACGTATTGCTGAAGCCTGGCTTGGAGAATTTTGAGCATTACTTTACTAGCGTGTGAGATGAGTGCAATTGTGTGATAGTTTGAGCATTCTTTAGCATTACCTTTCTTTGGGATTGGAATGAAACTGACCTTTTCCAGTCCTGTGGCCACTGCTGAGTTTCCCAAATTTGCTGGCATATTGAGTGTAGCACTTTCATGGCATCATCTTTCAGGATTTGAAATAGCTCAACTGGAATTCCACATCTGCTGGATCATGGAAAAAAGCAAGAGAGTTCCAGAAAAACATCTATTTCTGCTTTATTGACTATGCCAAAGCTTTTGACTTTGTGGATCACAATATACTGTGGAAAATTCTGAAAGAGATAGGAATACCAGACCACTTAACTTGCCTCTTGAGAAACCTATATGCAGGTCAGGAAGCAAGAGTTAGAACTGGACATGGAACAACAGACTGGTTCCAAATAGGAAAAGGAGTACATCAAGTCTGTATATTGTCACCCTGCTTAATTTAATGTCTATGCAGAGTACATCATGAGAAACACTGGGCTGGAAGAAGCCCAAGCTGGAATCTAGATTTTTGGGAGAAATATTAATAACCTCAGATATGCATATGACACCACCCTTATGGCAGAAAGTGAAGAAGAACTGAAACGCCTCTTGATGAAAGTGAAAGAGTGTGAAAAAGTTGGCTTAAAGCTCAACATTCAGAAAACGAAGATCATGGCATCTGGTCCCATCACTTCATGGGAAATAGATGGGGAAACAGTGGAAATAGTGTCAAGCTTTATTTTTTTGGGCTCCAAAATCACTGCAGATGGTGATTGCAGCCATGAAATTAAAAGACGCTTACTCTCTGGAAGGAAAGTTATGACCAACCTATATATTATATTGAAAAGCAGAGATATTACTTTGCAAACAAAAGTCCATCTAGTCAAGACTATGGTTTTTTCCAGTGGTCATGTATTGATGTGAGAGTTGGACTGTGAAGAAAGCTGAGGGCTGAAGAATTGATGTTTTTGAACTGTGGTGTTGGAGAAGACTCTTGAGAGTCCCTTGGACTGCAAGGAGATCCAACCAGTCCATCCTAAAGGAGATCAGTCCTGGGTTTTCATGGGAAGAACTGATGCTGAAGCTGAAACTCCAATCTTTGGCCACCTCATGCGAAGATTTGACTCACTGGAAAAGTCCCTGATGTTGGGAGAGCTTGAGGATACGAGGATAAGGGGACGACAGCGGATGAAATGTCTGGATGGCATCACCAAGTCGATGGACATGAGTTTGAGTGAACTCCGGGAGTTGGTGATGGACAGGGAGGCCTGGCATGCTGTGATTCGTGGGGTGGCAAAGAGTCGGACAGGGCTGAGTGACTGAATTGAACTGAACTGATTGCAGTCCTGATAGAAGATGCTTTAAAACTCTTACTTGGGGACAAACTATTTTTACCATCCACCAAGTAAAACAACTCTTTAATGGGAGAGGCCATTTATGGATGTCTGATCAAAGGATCTTCAGATATCAAGTAGTACTGATGGAAAATCCAGGCCTGACTCTATCCCCTTGTGAGGTTCTTAACCCTGCTACCCTCCTGCCTACCCCTGAGGGCTCTCTCCCCTTTCATTCTTGCCTCGAAACCTTGGACCACTGGACAAAACCCTGAGAGGGATTGTCAGAAGAACCTCTGACCAATCCTGAGGTATCTGGTACACTGATGGAAGCAGCTTTGTCTTTGATAAAAAAAGAAGAGGTGGATATGCAGTAGCTTCCAATTTTGAGACCACAGAGGCTAAACTTTCGGCACCAGATAGTTCAGCCGAATTGGCCGAGCTCATAGCACTGACTACAGCTTTAAAGCTGGGAAAATGAAAACAATTAGCCATTTATACTAACTCCATATATGCCTTTCTGGTGCTATAAGCACAAGCCGCTATTTGGAAAGAAAGAGGCCACTTCACCATGTGAGGGTCCCCAATCAAGTATACTGATCAAATTCTTAGGCTCTGGGAGGGAGTCTCTCTGCCTACTGATGGACTCCCTTTGTAAAGGACACCATAAAGGGAGCACAGAAGTGGCACAAGGGAACCAAGCAGCTGATCAGGCAGCTAAGAGAGCAGCATTACAGAACAATGACCTAATAGGGGTTGCCACATTAGTTCCAAGGACTAATTTGCAGAAACTCCTTCACATACTGAAGACTCTTAAAGCTAAGAGTGAGGGCTTTCAACAAGGTCATATGGGATGGTTCCAAAGGAGGGACTCCTTTTTCTGCCTGGGAACCTCCAGGGGAAGTTGGTTAACTCCATAACATGCCACCACTCACTTAGGGGAGAAGGCCCTCCAAAGATTACTAGAAAGGTCCTTCAGAGGAATAGGCCTCCAAATGACTATAAGGCAAGTGGTCTCCTCTTGTTCCACTTGCCAATTAAACAACCCCCCAGGAGCTTGAAGACCCCAGCTGGCCCAGCCTGCCCAATGACACAGGACCTACCCAGGAGAGGACTGGCAGATGGACTTCACCCAGATGCCAGTTTCTCAAGGGTACAAATACCTATTAGTCATGATAGATACACTCACAGGATGGATTAAAGGCTTTCCCATCCAGACTGAGAAGCCTGAGGAGGTGGTAAGAAAAAATTGCTCCATAAAATCATTCCAAGATTTGGTCTGCCCGGGTCATTACAAAGGGACAATGGGGCGTCATTTACCTCTAAGGTCACCCAAGGGGTCTCTAAAGCATTGGGCATTACCTCCATTATGCCTAGGTGTCTCAGTCTTCAGGAAAAGTAGAAAGAGACAACCAGTTCTTAAAGTTAGTGATATAAAAGATAACCAAGGAGACCTCCCTGGGATGGAAGGAGGCTCTACTGGTAGTTCTCCTTAGCACTCGTATTGCCCCTAAGGAACAGGTTGGTCTTAGTCCTTATGAGATGCTATATGGGGGACTTTTTGTTTATATCAATGACCTCTTCCTAGATCCAGAGGCTCAGACCCTTCAGTCTTATACCATGGCCATTGGGCAATTCCAACAGGATATACACTTGTGGGCTGTCATCCAGGACCCAAAGGATTCTAAAGAACTACCACTATATGCTCCAGGGACTCTAGTCCTAATTAAAGTCTGGAAAGATGGGTCCCCAGAGGCTCAACTCCAGCCCACATGGAAGGGGCCTCTACCCTGTAATACTTTCTACCCCACAGCAGTCAAGGTACCAGGACATGACTCTGTAATTCACTACTCAGGAGTTAAGCTGTGAAAGAAAATAGAAGAGGACATTCAATACACCTGTGAGCCCCTGGGAAATCTCAGATACATATTCAGGACTACAAATGAGTGCCATTCTAATGAACACCCCAAAATTAAGTTTCTGGGGATAGGATTTCTCAGGACAGCTCTAAAGAGCCAACACAGCTTGGCAGGGGTTATACTCCAAAATAGATAGGAGAGAGATTTCCTGATCCCTGAACAAGGAAAGACTTGAGCCATTTTGAATGAGATGTGCTGTTTCTGGATGAATATCTTCAGCCAAGTTAAAGAAAATCTCACGGTCCTCAAGAAAAACATTCAGATCCTATGGGATCTCAAGGAATGATCTGGAAAGTCCTCAGGGTGACTACAGTCTCTGTGGGGAATCCTTCTCCTTGCAAGGGGAATTTGGAGTTGGCTAATGCCCCTACTAATTAATGCCTGTTACCCCCATATTGATGCTACTTATGATTGCTCCAGGTATTATCAATTGTCTAACCTGTTCTGTCTGTGTCCAGGTCAACAGGCTACAACATGCAGTACCAGTTCAACAAGGATATATAAAACCACAGCCAACCGTGGATATATAAAACTACAGCCAATCACCCTTAGATGGACACTGCTATTAGGACTCAGGCTGGAGACTAGCAAGAGTGGAGGCCCAATGCACCTCGCCATCCCAGCTCAGCAGGAAGTAGCCAGAGAGACTGTGACGCCCCTATTCCCAAAGAATTGGACCTCTTATTTCTTGAGAGGGGAATATTAGGTAGTTAGAATAGGAAAAAGGAGTCTAAAACGGCGGTGGCTAAAAGACAAAGAAAGGAACAAAAAAGGCCCACAAAAATGGAACAACAGAAAATCCAAGGACCAGAGTGAGAACCTCAGGTGAAACAAACAGCCCTCCTGGCTAGCCCAATTTAAATAGGGCAGACTCAAGGGGAGGAGAAAAAGCATATAAAAAGGGAGCCAAGTTGAACCTCTCTCTCTTTTTGGGTTGGCCGCTCTCATGCCTCAAGGATGTATTTTCCTTTGTTTGCCAAATAAAACTGAGCTGTAACTAAGCTATAACACTGGTCTGCCATTTCAAATCTTTGCTGCAGTGAGACAGAGCTCCGGAAATTACACACTCTCCTGACATATCATTGAAATAAAAACTAAAATCAAGAAGCCTTTTGCCACATCACCTTAGGGTCTTGGGGGGAAGGCTCCTTTGCAGAAAGATCCTTCTGTATCATGGATGACCACATCAGGGGAAAACAGTGATGTGGAGTGCTTATGTAGCGGGATTGCCGGGAATCTCTTGTATCTCCCAAATGATTTGATGTATATCAAAATCACTGATGCTATCAGGCTTGGGAGAGGAATGGGGTTGCTCTTATTGAGGCAAAATGATCCCCAAACTGGATGTTTCAGGGAGTCCAACTGGGCAAGGACTAAGTCAGAATCACACCCACCCTTAGCAGAAGACAACAAGAGGGCCTGCAGGGGAAGGCAGTGCTCTGCAGACTTGGCTGCTCCCAAGAGCTTGTTCATGGTGTGGTCTCTGAGGGCAGTGAGCACCAAACAGACATGAATGTCCTCTCTGGGCCCAGCAAGGACCAGAAAACAGCTCCAGCTGTTGGGAATGGATGTGGAATCTCTCATCATCATGATGCTGAACTCCTCAGTCTGTGGATCTACCTGAAAGAAACCATTGGAACAGGGAAAAGGTTTACATTTGAAGGACCAGGTATCATTAATTATCAGGTCTAATTTTTCATTTTGCTACCTGGCACTGTGGGGGGCATTAAGGATGGTCAAATCCATTAGACCCCCAGGAAGCTGCCTACCGTGGGTCAGCTGCAGTGTTTCCTGCTATAGAGACCGTGACACCCCTATTCCCAAAGAATTGGCCCCCCCCATTTCTTGAGAGGGGAATATTAGGTAGTTAGAATAGGAAAAAGGAGGCCAAAATGGCGGTGGCTAAAAGACAAAGAAAGGAAAAAGCCCACAAAATGGAACAGCAGAAAATCCAAAGATCAGAGTGAGAACCTCAGGTGAAACCAACAGCCCTCCTGGCTAGCCCAATGTAAATAGGGCAGACTCAGAGCGAGGAGAAAAAGCATATAGAAAGAGGAGCCAAGGTTGAATCCCCAGGGAGCTGCCTACCGTGGGTCAGCTGTAGCGTTTCCTGCTCTAGTCACTCAGGTACCCTGAGGTACCTGCATCCCAAGCAGTGCTGGTACCTGGCAGGGGGGAGAGAGAGGGCTTCACGCTGGAAGTTAAATGCCCCTGCTCAGAAGTGACATTCATCACTCGCCACCCATCTTTCAGAAATTGTCACATTGCATGAATCACATGAAACTGGTGGGGCCAAAAAAATCCAGCCCCACCCTGTGTCCAGAAGGAAGGAGAATCAGAAATATTCCAGGGACAGCACCAGTGGCCACCGTGAGTGCTACCAAGAGAGGAAATAAATTGTCATATTACTCTCTTCCCTTCAAGAAATGGAGGTGGAAGAAAGTTCTCGATGGATGTTATCAGGGCTCATTCCATACAAAGGAAAGCTTAGAGCTGAGTGGAAAGAACTCAGCTCAATTATTTTGCTTAATAAAGGAAGTGAAATACAAAGGTGAGAAATTCTTGAGGGAGAGAAGCTTAGCCTCCTGTGTGTGAGTAAATGACATCTACAAAGAGAAAGAGAGAGGCATCTAATAGTTATAACTGCTGGTGCTGCTGCGCGTTATCCCCAGTACAACTCTAAACTTCCCTTAAGTCTGTTACACTGCAAAATGCCTTGTCTTTATTAGCCTTTATGAAGGCTTGTTTTATTTGTTTTGAGAAAATTAAAGGGGTGGAGCTAACCATGTATGTGGGCCCAGGGTGTGGGGAGGTCCCTGGGGAAACCTTAAGTTGAGACTGAAACAAGGATGTGGAGATAGTGTCAGTCCCAGGAATTTCACATATTGGTGAGGGTACGGAGTTTCATGCAGAATATGGGATAGAGTCCTCAGAACCATTCTACTAATATTTAAACTCAGCTGAGTCACTTCAGCTTGGATCTGAATAATATTCTAATACTTTGTCTCTCTGGCATCTGGGGTGGCTCAGTGGGAAAGAATCCGCCTGCCAGTGCAGGAGGTGCAGAAGACTTGGGCTTGATCCCTGGGTCGGGAAGATCCCCTGGAGGAGGAAATGGCAACCGACTTAGGTGTCCTTGCTCGGAGAATGCCATGGAGAGAGGAGCCTGGTAGGCTGCAGTTGATGGGGTTACAAAAGAGTCGGACATGACTTAGCAGCTAAACAAAAACAGCCAGAGCTTTGGTTGTTTTTGCCAACTTGAAGTATATGCCTGTTACCTGAAACTGAAGAAAATGAGAATAAGACACTTTATAGAAGATTTAATAACCAAGAGAAACTGCACAGATTTTCTATATTGCTAAGAAAGGAACCATGACAATTAGAAAAAAATTTTTAAAGCATACTTTGCACACCTAGGCTTTTCCTGACAAATTTTCCTTCACAACCAATATACATGATATTCATGGTCTCCCTGTACTTTGGATGAGAGGACACTGGATCATTTTAGCCTCAAATGCCTTTTATTTTTTGACACAAGCCTTTAAATTCACAATAGTCTGAACTGCTGAGAAAACTCCTCTCAGCTTACAATATTCTGTTCTATAAGGAAATTAGATCCCTTAGCTAAATGCTTTCACACATGGAGTTTTAATCATTCTGATTTTCAAAAACATTACATGAAACAAACTTAAAGGAGGTCTTATGTTTTTAAAGAACATCAAGATATTTAATTTTCCCGATGACTCCCATAAACAAACATTATTTTGAAAACAGTTATTTGTAAAAAGAAATAAATGGGGCTGTTTTGAAAATGTTCAATGAGGAATGTAATTCTTTGAGCCAGGCTTCTGACATGCGGAAGGGCCAGATTCCCACACAAACCGGTGAGACAGCCCGCCTTTAAGACGCCCCCACAGCCAGTGTCTCCTCGCTCCTCAAGCTGTGCGTGTGCTGTGCTCAGTCAGGTCCGACTCATGGGACCCCATGCACTGTAGCCCACCAGGCTCCCCTGTCCATGGGATTTCTCAGGCAAGAATACTGGAGTGGGTTGCCATTTCCTCCTCGAGGGGATCTTCCTGACCCAGGGACCAAACCTGCAACTCCTCTGTCCGCTGCATTGCAGGCGGATTCTTTATACACTGAGCCATCAGGGAGGCCCTTGTCCTCCTGATATGGATACCGGGTGGGTGTCACTGGCACCTGACTGCCTGTGGCTGTTCTCTTTATTCAAGCTAGATCATCTCTCTTTTTCCTGAAAATGTGGGGTCGAGGGAGATCGCCCTGCACCTTATGTCAGCTCAGCACACTCAGGCTTCGCACTTGATAAACAGAGACTTGTAATGTCTAAGTATTCTAAGTGGGCAATTTCAGGAAATTGGATGGCAGTCGATGGACCTTCCCTTCATCTCTCTCTCTTTTTTTTTTTAATTTTTAATTTAATTTAATTTTTTTACTTTATAATACTGTATTGGTTTTGCCATACATTGACACGAATATGCCACGGGTGTACATGAGTTCCTAATCCCGAGCCCCCCTCCCACCACCCTCCCCATATAATCTCTCTGGGTCATCCCAGTGCACCAGCCCCAAGCATCCTCTATCCTGTATTGAACCTAGACTGGTGATTTGTTGGTGATTTGTTAGCTTGGGGCTGAGGATACTGGTGAACTTGTGAATGACAGGAATTAGGAACCATCTTCTTCCCAGCCCCAGCCGATCCCAGGGGCCACAGTCTCTATAAGAATATAACAAGAATTCTGTGTTTTACTATGTACAACTTTTGTAAAGATAGCCAAACTTTTACAACATTTCAAAAGTAGTCTGCAGATGTTGCTTTATAAAACATCACATATCAGATCAAACATGAGACCAAATCTTTGAAAAGCAAAGATGTTTAAGTATTGCAATGCTTTTCTGTAGATTTGTAAGTGCTGTGATTATGCTCAAATTTGTAGATAGGAAGGGAAAATATGTAGATTTCCAAGCATTATAAAACTAATACCAACTTTTACTCTTAGCTTGCTATCTCTCTATTATATAAGTTTAAGCCATGAATATTGTTAATTTTTCTGTTTTTCAGTCATTCATATCACCAAGTTATTTCATTGTGACAGTGTGATGAAATGCATATATGCTTTTGAGGTAGATTCATAGGAAATAACACAAATTCCTAAGAATCAAAAGAGACTGATTTATTTGATGTAGTTAACAACTTTTTTCTTCTTAGTGGGCCATAAACAAATTTGATAAGCCTTTAAGAAAGATCATTTTGTATCTTTGGTTGCAGCTGTTTTATACATCTATTTTTTTATTTGCTCTGTAAAATCTAACCTCACTGTGGTAGCTTTGCAATCTTAACTCCAAATAAGTCATTGAAGTCTGAAGTATCATTGTACCTAACTAAGGAGACCAGCATTTTACATGCTTCCAGGTTTGCCTCAAAAACAGTTTGGAAATTTTTATATGTATAGACAGATTAAATTGAACATAGCTTGGCCTTTGTTACAATGATGGAATGGGGAAAATGTTACTATACATCTCTTTCTAAGGTTTTTTCCTACTTTAATATTGTATATACTTATACACATATATACATACACAAATGTAAACCTATATATACACACATATATATACTTTATATATATACTTGTACACATGTATATCAGTTCAGTTCAGTTGCTCAGTCGTGTCCGACTCTTTGCGACCCTGTGAATCACAGCACGCCAGGCCTCCCTGTCCATCACCATCTCCCGGAGTTCACTCAGATTCACGTCCATCGAGTCAGTGATGCCATCCAGCCATCTCATCCTCTGTCGTCCCCTTCTCCTCCTGCCCTCAAGCCCTCCCAGCATCAGAGTCTTTTCCAATGAGTCAACTCTTTGCATGAGGTGGCCAAAGTACTGGAGTTTCAGCTTCAGCATCGTTCCCCTTCAGAATGGACTGGTTGGATCTCCTTGCAGTCCAAGGGACTCTCAAGAGTCTTCTCCAACACCACAGTTCAAAAGCATCAATTCTTCGGTCTCAGCCTTCTTCACAGTCCAACTCTCACATCCATACATGACCACAGGAAAAACCACAGCCTTGACTAGATGGACCTTTGCTGGCAAAATAATGTCTCTGCTTTTGAATATGCTATCGAGGTTGGTCATACTTTTCTTCCAAAGAGTAAGCGTCTTTTAATTTCATGGCTGCAGTCACCATCTCCAGTGATTTTGGAGCCCCCCAAAATAGTCTGACACTGTTTCCACTGTTTCTCCATTTCCCATGAAGAGATGGGACCAGATGCCATGATCTTTGTTTTCTGAATGTTGAGCTTTAAGCCAACTTTTTCACTCTCCAGTTTCACTTTCATTAAGAGGCTTTTTAGTTCCTCTTCACTTTCTGCCATGAGTGGTGTCCTGTGCATATATTTGCATAAACATATATATTTGCATATAGAAATACATAAATATGTGGGACCGTTTTTATCATTCCTGGCTCCTTACTGTTCAGTGATCCCTTGGTTCTACTCTGTCACCTGCTGTGTCCTTTTTTCCTGGAAATATGAAGAGAAGAACAAAAGCTTTGAGGAACAAAATTTACCACCCTAAAATGTCTCTTTGAAGTGTGGATTATTTTGAGTTGAAAAAAATCAAGACTCAAAGACTCAGAAACTTTGACCTTCTCCTAATTGCCTAAAATAATTTCCATAGAGGGCTTGTTATAGGAAGAAATCTGTCACCAGAGATTTCTGTAATGAATGTTGGCTAGGTGTAGAGCTGTTATTTCAATTGCTCAGTCGTGTCCGACTCTGCATTCCCATGGACTGTAGCCCACCAGGCTCTTCTGTCCATGGGATTTCCCAAGCAAGAATCCTGGAGTTGGTTGCCATTTCTTTCGCAAGGTGTAGAGAGGGATCCCTTAGAGTTCTCTGTGTCCCCTTGTATCTCCAAGGTTAAACAAATCTTTTAACCAAACATTTGCTTTTCCATCTGCTTGTTCATTGCCTTCTTCCCCTGTGATGTCCCAAACCACTAACCCCAGCACCCTTTTTTTGTCTCTATTGAAGATGGGACTTAAAGTGAGGGTTTTAACTATTCTGGTGAGTTACTCACCATTCCTGAGTTTCTCCCATGTGTGCATGTAATTAAGCTTTTGTTTTAATTTTCTCCTGTTAATCTGTCTCATATCAGTTTAATTCTTAGAGCAAACAGAAGAACCTAGAAGGGCAGAGGAAAATTTCTTTCTCCCCAACGAAAGTAAATGCTTTCCCTAGTTTGTTTTTGGTGTGGTTAAAGAAAAAAAAAAGAAAGAAAGGAACAAAAAACTGCTTTTCTTCTACCTGCTAGGTGGCAGGTAACAGTTATTTTCAATTTGTGCTCCCCTACTAATTTGAGTTAAGGAGGTACCAAGCTGTTAGAAGCTAGCGCGTGGAAGCTGTCTTCTCTGTCAACTGCACTAGAGGCAGTATGAAGAAAGAGACGTCTAATGGGCCCTGAGAGTAGGAAGGACTTGCAAGGAGGGCAGGCCCACGTCTGTCCTAGGAGAACAGGGGCCTTAAATAACCCTTACCTTGGAGCAATCTTGATTGGAATGAAGAGAGGCGATAGATGGGAGTTAGGTAAGTTTTTAAAGACACAGAATTTGGTTTACCGAAGTGTAGCTTCACAATGAGACTCTTAAAGAAAATTGTCTTTATTCCTCTGGGAAATGTTGGGTTTGCTGATAACACCAGTTTTTGTGTCACTTATGACATCAACTGTCCTACTTTTTCTAGCTTATATTATATACAGAACAAGGTTGTGTTTCTCAATTAAATACCACTTTTTGTGAGAAGCATGAAGCAAATCAAGTTAAGATAAAGTAGTTTGAAGTTTGAAACCAAAAACCATCACACTAATATGGGTGATTAATAATACCTACGACTCTTTCTTTCATCATCTATTGTTCACACTTTTTAGCCTCTGCGTTCTTAAGGAGCAAGGTTACATAAAATGGTTAGTGTTACTTCAATTCTTTATGATTCATTTTCATCTTTAATTTTCTTTACAGATTGTTCTTAGGGTCATTGAAAAATCATACTGAGAAAACAAAAAATAATACTTTATGGTTGTTTATCAAAGTCAGTCTGGAACTTTGAACCACTTTTACTAAAAAATCGGTGGCTATCTCCCAGATCTTAAAACTTATGTTTTTGTTTCCATCAGTGTTAGCCCCTATCTATTTGAGTTCAGAAATAACTGCTATCTGATCCAAAACTGTGATTATTTTTCATATTTAAGGCAGTATAGTATAAAATATTCAGGAGATGTTTTATCTGATATTCAGTTTTCTATCAGTTACAATTGTCATTAGAAGTCTCTAAATGCAGATTTGTTTGGTTGCAAAGCAGAGAGTGGACCAGACCCTCTCTGGGTAGTTCACCTATGACATCATAGTTTTTGTGAATATAGACTCTTTGTTTTTTATTGTAGTAAAAAGTTTCAAATCTTTATAAAATTTAATATTCAGCAGTGATTCCCTTGAGTTTGTCTAATCTCTCTCCAATATGAAACATAAAATAATATGAATTACATGATCTATTTATGGAGATGGATATCAACTAAAAATTTAATTCTGTATGGATAGTAGCCTAAAATCAAATCCAGATTATATATATATTTTAAATTTCTTATTATATATGTAGCAAGAATAGTAACTTTTAAATAAAATTCATTTACTTAATTCAAACTGTTGAGTTTAATAAAAATGTGCATTGTACTTTAATTTATTTGGAGATTATAAGTATAATGATTGTTTACAAGTTTGTATTTTTACTATAATCCTGATTTTTAAAATTCTTTTAAAATATATATTCAACTGAAGAGTAGCTCAGAAAAAGTACAGGTCTTAATATCTCTTTCATTTCCTCCCTTTATCTTATTTATTATGGGTTTTGCACCCAAATACATTTATTTATTAAACTCCTTTCCATTACCACCTTCATCCACTCAATGCCTGCCACCAAATGAAAATTCTTAAGGTCAAATGATCACAATGATTTTAAAAGAAACTTAAATCAGCTTGACAGTGGCATCAGTTCAGTCGCTCAGTCGTGTCTGACTCTTGCGACCCTGTGAATCGCAGCACGCCAGGCCTCCCTGTCCATCACCATCTCCCAGAGTTCACTCAGACTCACGTTCATCAAGTCCGTGATGCCATCCAGCCATCTCATCCTCGGTCGTTCCCTTCTCCTCCTGCCCGCAATCCTTCCCAGCATCAGAGTCTTTTCCAAAGAGTCAACTCTTTGCATGAGGTGGCCAAAGTACTGGAGTTTCAGCTTTAGCATCATTCCTTCCAAAGAACACCCAGGACTGATCTCCTTCAGAATGGACTGGTTGGATCTCCTTGCAGTCCAAGAGACCCTCAAGAGTCTTCTCCAACACCACAGTTCAAAAGCATCAATTCTTTGGTGTTCAGCCTTCTTCACAGTCCAACTCTCACACCCATACATGACCACAGGAAAAACCATAGCCTTGACTAGACGGACCTTAGTCGGCAAAGTAATGTCTCTGCTTTTGAATATGCTATCTAGGTTGGTCATAACTTTTCTTCCAAGGAGTAAGCATCTTTTAATTTCATGGCTGCAATCACCATCTGCAGTGGCATAGAGTATATTATTTAGCTAATATCATGATTGTAGCAAATGGAATTAAAGAGGGAAAGACATCTGGAATGAGTAAAGTGATATAAAACAAAGCAGTTAAATAAATTCTAAATTAAATTTGGCAAGATTATTGAAAATATCACATATTTAAATCTTTTTATTTGACTCTTCTAAGCTCTTCACTTCAATCATCATTTGTTAACATTTGATTTTTTTGAGAATTACTTGTAATTATATATATTGAGAAGTTTGACCACCAAAGACATTTCGGGCTTTGACCATGACCCTTGATGTATGTATGTATGGGAAAGTGGAAATCTTAAATGATGAACTTTTACATTTCCACAAAGTGTGGAAACTCCTAGCCTTTAATACATTATTTCTCTTCATATCCATATTTAAAGGCATCTAGATTACTCCTGGTGCCTAACAAACCCTCTCTACCTTGGTTTTAAATATTCTTCTTTCTTTAGCAGAAGAAACAACTTTCCAGTGTTTAATTCTATAGGTTTGATTCTTCTTTCTTAAAAGCAATTCCTAGAACATGCTGGAGAATGTGATATTGAGAAACTGAAACTGTGCAGGCTCTTTGCTCTTTTAATCTCATAACAATTCTTGCAATGCATGTGCTGTCCAAGACCAGTCTCCCAGCATGAATAATGGGGGCCATTTTAATTGTCTTCCATTTGGACCTTAAATTCTCTGCTTGATTTTGCTGATCTAATTATATAACGTCTATGTTCATTATGGACTGGGAAGGTTTAAGCATGTTTCCTATTGCTAGGATCAGAGAATGACTCACATATTCCTTTAACCCACATGACTGCTGGGCAAGACCTGCCTCTGAGAAGTGGTGTACTCAGTATCCATAAAAAGTGGTGGAACTGGTTTTGCTGAATGTATATATTTATACATCCATTTTATTACTTATATTTAACTTGTATATTACTTATTTTGAGATATTATATGACTTATATTGGGTTTTCCCTGAATCAGACCTAGATACAAATATTTGAATGCAAATGATTCATTTAGAAGATGATCATGAAGAGTCTGAAAGAAAAAGAGGGAAAACAGAAACTGGGGCAAAAGTCAGATAAATGTGAATTTATTAATGGTTTATCACTGTGGTCAATGGGGACTCAATTCCATTGGATGAATATCTAAGAAACTCACCTTTGAACTATCTTGCCAGGCAATGGGAGCCTAAGACATTGGTGTACAGACGCCACACTGGGCAGAAGATCACTCTGTGCCCATCCCCATCGCCCCACCTCCCTGTCAGAAATCACAGTTTGAGGTGCACTCAGGCGCCTCAAGGGAAACTGAGATAAAGCATCAGGAGGACTGCTAGTACTCGTGTAGATTACCTTCATCCTTAGATGCATTTCTTCTGATAGAGATTAATCTCCTGGTGGAGTGACCCACATCTTCATTCCTAAGGGGTATGAGTTTCTGGTTATCTTGATTTTGTCAGGCTACTGTGGCTATAATTGTTTTCTTAGATTGTCACTGAGCATGAGAACATCAAGAGATGCCCTAGCATATTAATCAAGTTCCAAGACATATTTCTCCATGTTCTCAATATGAATCATCATCTCTAGATACTTATGACAGTAATTGCTTTCTTTGTATTTGAGTCTGTTGGTGTAAAGTGTCCAAGATGATTTGGTATCAGTTGTAACTGTGGGGTTTTAAAAATTCTTTTTCTTATGTCCTTGACTTTAGTAGGCCTTTGTTGCTGTGTGCAGGCTTTCTCTAGTTGAGGCAAGCGGGTCTACTCTCTAGTTGCAGTGTGTGGGCTGCTCACTGTGGTGGCTTCTCTTGTTGTGGAGCATGGACTCATTAGTTGTCACCCATGGGCTTAGTTGCCCCATGGCATGTGGAATCTTCCTGAACCAGGGATTGGATCCATGTCCCCTGCATTAGCAGGTAGATTCTTAACCACTGGACCATCAAGAAAGGCCCCTAGCTTTGGGTTTAATGAAATTCATACTGTGTCTTTTGGTTGAAGAAGCAGCCTCTTTTCACCAACATAGGGCACTGGTATTAATCACAATGGGGTTGCATGGGAAGGAAGCAAAAATTCCCCAAATAGATGACTGAGAGTGGTGATAAGAGCCATTCCTACTTCTGTCCCATGGTTCTTGGTTCAGTGTGTCCCAGCTTTTGGGCACACAGCACTGTCTAATTGTCATGGAAATCAGTCCTGAATGTTCATTGGAAGGACTGATGCTGAAGCTGAAACTCCAATATTTGGCCACCTGATGCAAAGAACTGATTCCTTGGAAAAGACCCTGATGCTGGGAAAGATTGAAGGCAGGAGGAGGAGAAGGGGACGCCAGAGGATGAGATGGTTGGATGGTATCACTGACTCAAAGGACTTAAGTTTGAGCAAGCTCTGGGAGTTGGTGATGGACAGGGAAGCCTGGCATGCTGCAGTCCATGGGGTCACAGAGAGTTGGACACGACTGAGTGACTGAACTGAACTGAACAATGTTTATACCACATTCTGAAGGAGATTGCCCAACTCAGGAGAGTGTGTCCTCCTAGTTGTAACCGTAGATGAAACTTTAAGTATGCATTCTAAAATTCAGGTCATGAACTTCTGGATGATATACTGTATGAAAGGACTGGTGAATCTTATGGGTGCGTGTTCAATATTACATCTCCTTTGCTATAAAATGACTTCCTTGGTCTAAAGCAATGCTGTTTAGTATACTACACCAGTAAATCTGTCAGAATTAGGACAGTAGTGCTTGTGAAAGGGAAAAAGCCCATCATTCTAGAATAAGTTTCAGTTGCAATAAGGATGAATCATTGCTCACTTCATGAAAGAAGAGATTTGATGTATACAACATGCTCATAAGTGATTCTCTGCCGTTGAAAGTTCAGATATTCAGCAATATCTGTAACTAAATACAAAAGCCTTGGTAAAACTTAATCCTTGCCTTTGTGCTCATGTATAACCTTTATCCTTGCTAACATAGATAGATATTCTGCTCACTGATTAAATGTGCAAGCAATGGATGGTCACAGACAAAAGCCATCTGGTCAAAGACAGGTCAAAGACAAAGGCTGACATCTACTGAACAAGTCATCTTATCCACCTAGTTGTTAAGCATCTTCTCTGCAGTAGATATTCTCTTGTGGACATTGACATGACACAGAAAAACATTCATATTTCAGGTCCATTCACATAGACCCACTTACATTCCTTCTCATTCTAACTTCTTTATTAAATGTTCTAGTACTATTTCTTCTGGTTTCTAATGAAGCCATTTGCCATTGCCCAGCAACCTGTATGTGCCTTTATCTCAACTGTTTCTTCCTCCCTGGAAGGAAATAGGGGAGTGTGTTGCCCAATGTTCTTACCACTGAGACAGTTTCTCTTCACCATGTCCTTAGGGCCACCTCTGAGTGGAACTGTGTGTGGAAGTGCCCATTTCTGGCTTCCCCTCAGACACCAAGCTCTGGAGTCACCTGATAAATGGCTTGAAGAAGTATTATAAAGATAATTCTAGAAAGTTATTGCCTCCAAAACTCAAAGGGATCACTATATACTTCTTTCATAGTGGTAAGAATGTAGTAACTTTTCTTTTACAATATAGTGGATGTCCCCCTCCTCCCTAAGATTATTAAAACTGCTAGTAATTTTACTGATGGGACAGGACTCTGATTATTGTATAGTTTTTCGTTTACCCTCTGGCATATATATGTGTTTCTTACCAGAGAATCCATTATGTTCTTGATACTTCTGTTCATTAGGTTCAATTAGCATAAAGCCATCAGCATGGTGGACCAGTGAAAGTGAAAGAAAGAAAGAAAGTGAAGTCGCTCAGTCATGTCTGACTCTTTGCGACCCCATGGACAGTAGCCTGCACCAGAGTACTGGAGTGGTTGCCATTGCCTCCTCCAGGGAATCTTCCTGACCCAGGGATTGAACCCAGGTCTCCCACATTGTAGACAGGCACTTTACTGTCTGAGCCACCAGGGAAGTCCTGCTGGTGGACTAGTCAGATATCCTTCAAAGATTCAAGATGGTTAATTTTTCTAATAGAGAGTAGGGGAGTTAAAATAACCCTTGGAAATACAGTGAATATGGTTTGATTTCTTTCTCAAGTGAATGTAAGTATCTTTCCTGATGAGGAAACCACATTCTCTGGATTAGGGTTTGGCAAACTATAACCCATAGGCCTATAACCCATTTTTATAAATAAAGTTTTATTGGAATACAGTCACAACCATTTATTTAAGTATTGTCTATACCTGCTTTTGTGCTGCAAGGAGAGACATGAGCAATTGAGACATCGAATATATGGTTTCCAAGTCTAAAATATTTCCTACATGACCCTTAAAAAGAGATTGCTGACTCCAGCTCTGGCTCAAAAACCTCATAACAAGTGCCAGAAGAAGTTGATTTCTGACAAAAAATATACCATCATATTTAGCACAGCTATTTGTAAGGCCTCCCCAGACAGCCATTTTGCCTTTTTTGCATTTCTTTTCCATGGGGATGGTCTTGATCCCTATCTCCTGTACAATGTCACGAACCTCATTCCATAATTCATAGGCACTCTATCTATCAGATCTAGACCCTTAAATCTATTTCTCACTTCCACTGTATAATCATAAGGGATTTGATTTAGGTCATACCTGAATGGTCTAGTGGTGTTGCCCACTTTCTTCAATTTAAGTCTGAATTTGGCAATCAGGAGTTCATGATCTGAGCCACAGTCAGCTCCCGGTCTTGTCTTTGTTGACTGTATAGAGCTTCTCCATCTTTGGTAGGCACTCTATCTATCAGATCTAGACCTTTAAATCTATTTCTCACTTCCACTGTATAATCATAAGGGATTTGATTTAGGTCATACCTGAATGGTCTAGTGGTGTTGCCCACTTTCTTCAATTTAAGTCTGAATTTGGCAATCAGGAGTTCATGATCTGAGCCACAGTCAGCTCCCGGTCTTGTCTTTGTTGACTGTATAGAGCTTCTCCATCTTTGGCTGCAAAGAATATAATCAATCTGATTGAAAGACTAGACTATCTAAAATGCAGTGCCCAGCTTATCGTGAGTCCCAGCAGTTGTTAGCTGTGGTTGTCATGTGTAGGGTTGTGAGAAAGAAATGAAGCAGTAAGACAGGATCCTCACTTTATATCCAGCCCCTCCCCTGGGTGCCCAGATTTTCCTGGGGTTTGACAGGTGCTGTATCTTCTCATTGAGCCCTTACTGGCCGGAGGCAGCTGCTTTCGACAGCGTTTACCCCAGAATGTCACTAGCTCATGGGTTATACGGGTTTTGAAATCATCTTGTCCAAGCCTGGTTTTTTTTTTTTTTTTTTTTTTTCAGGTGAGGAAACTGAGGCTCAGAGAAGGGAAGTATCTTGCCCAGAGTAGCACAGCTCCTTGGTGGTAAAGGCAGGAGTGGAACCTGGGTCTCCTGACCCCTGACCCAGGGCTCATCCTTCTGGACTCTTCTGTTCAGGGTTGGAAGCTTTGTGCCCGGAAGGAGGGGGCTGGCACGGGAAACAAGGCCATTCTTGTTCTCAGTGAAACCCAGAGGGCCTCAGGTAGCTTCCACCCTGCTTGGGACCGTGGAGTCCCCTGTGGACTTCGAGGAGGCTGGACGTCCCTAAGTTCGCCCCCCAAGGGGATAGGATTCTGTTCTTTGTATCCTTCCATCAGCCCCATCTGTGGTTTGAGGTGATTCTACCCATTTGCTCACTGGTTCGCCCTCAGGCCACAGGCCAGGCTTGGGGTGGTCCCCGTCCCTGGCATCTGGCATGTAGGGATGCCCACTCTGCTGAGCTGTGCACCCAGGCTGTGCTGTGAAGAGAGAGCCTCAGCTCATGGTGGCCCCACTCACAGACTGATACTTTGCTCGCTCAGAAAATACAGGTTTATTGAGTGACTGATAGCTCTTACCTCTGTGTCAGGGCTGTGGAGGATACAGAAATTGTCAAAACCACATCCCTCCTTCCCACATCCCAAAACCAGGCAGCCAGAACACTCCACAAGGGGCGTTATTAGAGAAGAATTAAGTGCACAGCTGTGGGGCTGATGCAGGAGAAATGCAGGGCTCAGGTGGTAAAGAATCCACCTGCAGTGCAGCAGACCCTGGTGCGATTCCTGGGTCAGGAAGATCTGCTGGAGAAGGGATAGGCTACACACTCCAGTATTCTTAGGCTTCCCTTGTGGCTCAGCTGGTTAAGAATCCCCTTGCAATGTGTGAGACCTGGGTTGGGAAGATCTGCTGGAGAAGGGATAAGCTACCCACTCCAATATTCTTGGGCTTCCCTTGTGGCTTAGCTGGTAAAGAATCCGCCTGTAATGCAGGAGGACCTGGGTTCGATCCCTGTGTTGGGAAGATCCCCTGGACAAGGGAAAGGCTACCCACGGGAAAGGCTACCCACTCCAGTATTCTGGGCTGGAGAATTCCATGGACTGGACAGTCCACGGGGTCACAAAGAGTTGGACATGACTGAGCGACTTTCACTTTTTGCTTTGTGGGGTAAGTTCAGAAGGGGCTTCTTGGATGCGGGGGGCCGTGAACTGGCCCTCAGAGAATGAGGAGGATTTAAGGAGGGAGATATCAGAGCATGAGAAGCTGGGCGGTGCGGTGGCCAGGGCTTACCGCAGCTTGGTTCCCACTGAGAGCAGGCCAGGAGGGCTGGAATGACAGGGAGCTTGGCTGAGGGTCTGTTCGTTTGCAAGAGCTGTTGTAATGAAGTACCACAGGTCAGGTGGCTTATGCAACAGAAATCTGTTGTCATATAGTTCTGGTGGCTGGAAGTCCAAGATCCCGGTGTCGGCAGGGATGGCTCACCTGTAGGGTCGGGGAGGCCCTGTTGGGTGCCTCTCCCCTCACTACTGGAGGTCTGCACTCAGTCTGTGGGTCTCTTTGGCTTATAGAAGCATCACCCTGATTTCTGCCTTCACCCTTACCTGGTGTTCTCCCTGTGTGTGTGTGTATCTCTGTGTCTGAATTTCCAGTTTTCATAAATGCAGTCCTGTTGGATCAGGGGGCCAGCCTATGCTACCATGATCTCATCTCAACTAATTACATCTGCAAGGACCCTGTTTGCAAGCCAGTTCGTGTCCTAAGTGCTGGAGGCTAACACATGGATATTTGGACACAAATCAACTCATTATGGGTGGTGTGTTGGCTGTGAGGATCAGAATCCCAACTTGAACTAGCGGAGGCAAAAAGGCAGATGCTTGGCTCATGGAACCACATCTTAGCAAGGGTTGGAGTGGAACTATGCCTTCTGGGAACTCTTCCTGGACTCTCCTCTCAGTCTCTCAACTTCTTCCTGAGTGACCTTCATGACCTTCATGAGTGAAGGTCAGCTTCACTCATGGTTCCCTCCATGACCACTGGCCACCAGCCTCTCTTGGCCTCACCTCTTCCCAGCTGTGGCCCCAGGAGAGACTCTTCACCCCCTTCTAGTTTCACTTTACAAAATAAAGTGCTCCCCCTCCCCAGCTCAGGTCTATCTGGAACCTAAGACTGTGAGATGAGGTTTTGCAGATGTAAGCAGGCAACCTGAGATGAGTTTATACTGGTTAGGGTGGGCTGCAGTGACTGGTTTGTCCTTCTAAGAAGGCCATGAGAGAGTGGGAGCAGAGATCTGAGTGATGTAATGATGATGAACTGAGAGACTCAGAAGATTGCGGGACGCCAGCAGAAACCAAGAAGATGCAAGAAAGCATTCTCCCTTAGAACTGCCGAGGGAATGCAGGTCTGCCATCACCTTGATTCCAGGCTTCTAGTCCCCAGAACCTGAAACAATACATTCATATTGTTCTAAGACACCCAGTCAGTAGTGATTTGGTGTGATAGCCCTAGGAAGCAACACGGCATCCGTTCAATACAGACCAGTCACTGTGGTCAGAGGAGGTGGGTCTGTGAGATCACTCCCCCCGCCCCCATTCAAACCCCAATACAGTTGGAGTCAGGTGGAAGGGGCAAGGGACACAAAGGCATCAAGAAGAGGGGAAGGCCAACAGAACCAGAGATGTTTATGTCAGCGGATGATAATGGTAGTTTCTGGGTATTTGGTACTTGCTATGTAGTACACCTTGGATGGATGTTTTATAGGTTTTGTTTCTAACCCTTACAGTCATCCTGCAAGGGTGGTAGGTTTTACCATTCCAGTTTTGCATATGAGGCAGCAGAGGCCCTAGGAGGTTAAGAAACAGCCAGAGTCATAAAGCTAAAGGAAGCAGAGGAAGGTTTTGAACTCTGTTGCCTAAGGCCCCGCCCCTCCTGCCTTCTAGCTGCTAGCCCTGAAGAGGAGCTGGTTCCTGGAGGGCATTAGAATAGGTGTTAGAGTGGGCTTGGATATGTAAGCTTCAGGGAGTGGCCCCAGGTTCCAGCTCTTCGGAGGAATGTTATATCAAATCAGCTAAGTGTGCATGTGTGTGTGTGCACGCGTGCATGCGGGCATGCGTATGCACATGTGTTATGCAAGCTCCCATGACTAATGAAAAAAACATTTCCGGCAGAGTCAGTCAACAGTGCAAGATGGATGGAGTGGCCCAAGGCAGGAACCTTGGGAGGGGGGTGGGGACTCTGTCGTCATTCACGTCTGGCAGAGGTGAACTCTCCCTGATGTTTAATTGCTCTGTCATGTCTGACTCCTTGCTACCCCATGGACTGTAGCCTGCCAGGCTCCTCTGTCCATGGAATCCTCCAGGCAAGAATACTGGAGTGGGTTGCCATTGCCTTCTCCAGGGGATCTTCCCAACCCAGAAATTGAACCTGTGTCTCCTGCATTGGTAGGCGGATTCTTTACTGCTGAGCCACCAGCCTTTTTTAGCTGTCTCCTGGGGCTGAGGCAGGGCCACATTCTTCCCTCACCATCCCATCCTTCTCAGCTCTGAGCGAGTGCCCTCAGCCGAACAGTGAGTCAGATGGCTACAGGCCAGAGGATGAGTGCCATAGTCTCTGCCCTTGAAGGAGCTGCCTGGACAGCTGACACCCCATGTCCTCTGGGGCTGCTGGAGGGACTGCAGGGCCCTCATCTTCTCCTTGAATGAAACTGTGGCCTTTTGTCCCCTTCCTGTGGAAAGTGGGTCCCTACTTGCATCTCTCAGGGCTGGGATTGGTGGTATGGGCAAGGTGGATGTGATTGCAGTAGTTTCTGTCTCCATGTGAGCCCGACAGCTGTCTTTACTGGTGATAGCCAGAGTAGAAGCAATGGTTTGGAGGAGTCCCAGGTTCTGCCCCATCCTACAGAGAACGTAAATGCCAACTTTGGCCCAGTGCTAATGGCATGAGAGGTGCTTATCCTGGTTGGGGGCGCCCAGAAGATGACTCCAAGAAAAGAGTTCCAGGGGAAGTGGTTTTGTGGAAGCTTAGATGCTTGGGCTTCCCAGGTGGTTTAGTGGTAAAGAATCCACCTGTCAAGAAGGAGATGCAGGTTCAATCCCTGGGTTGGGAAGATTCCCTAGAGAAGGAAGTGGCAACCTCACTCCAGTATTCTTGCCTGGAGAATTCCATGGACAGGCAAGCCTGGTGGGCTATAGTCCATGGGGTCGCAGAAGGGTTGGACACAACTGAGCGATTAAGCAACAAGAACAAACAGGTGCTTCCAGTAGGGAAGTGGGAATGTGGTCCAGGGCAGAGAAGGCAGCGGTGGCTGTGTGCTCTTAAACCAGTTGCCATGGTGAGTGAATGAAGGTTAACTCTGTGAGGAGACTGGGAAATGGTGCCAAACAGCCTCCTTAGAATTATCCCACCCAACAGCCAGGGAGAAGGCAGGGTGTTTACGCACCAGCTAACTTCCTAAGTGAGGGCTATTCCTGAGGGTTGTTAATTCCCATGGCTTTGGAGGCGGAGTCCTCAGGCACAGATGCAAATATGGAGAATGGCAGTCAGGCCAGAACCAGAGGAAGACCAGGGGGAATGTATCAGACCCTTGCACAGTTTGCAGACATCACCTCTTACAAACCTCACAGCTGCCCTGTGAGGGGGTAGTGCGGTTATTCCCATTTCACAGAGGAGCAAACCAAGACCAGAGAGGCTGAGCCACATGCCTGAGGTCACACAAAGAGTATCAGGCAGAGTCAGGAGCAAAAGCCAGGACCGACTGCAGACTCCAGGTTCCAAAACCCTGAGTTCCTTTGTTCTCTGTAAGGAGCCCCTGCTTTTCACAAGGTTTCCTATTCTGGCGTTTGATGGCCTCTCCTCACACTGCTGAGTGGGAGCTGGGGCAGGCAGATGGGGAACCCTGGCAGGTCAAGGAACTGAGTATTGATGAAGGGCTTGTTTTCTCCTTCCTCGGCATGTGTTGGAGGTTTCCAGACACCCAAGGTCTCATTTAGTCCTCACAGCAGCTCAGCGAGGCGGGTATCCCTTTCGCCGTGTTTCCCAGGTGTGGACACTGAGATTCAGAGATGCTCCGTAACTTAACTGAGAGTCACACAGCAAGACAGTGGCTCGACTGGTGACTGAACCTTAGCAGTGTCTGACTCCAGAGACCCACACGCTTCAGTTACACAGCCTGCTTCAGGGAGGAGAGAGGCTGGTTCAAGGCCCTGCTGTTCTTTACATCTGTGTCTCTTTTGCTGTCTTGCATACAGGGTCATCGTTACTATCTTTCTAAATTCCATATATATGCGTTAATATACTGTATTGGTGTTTTTCTTTCTGACTTACTTCACTCTGTATAATAGGCTCCAGTTTCATCCACCTCATTAGAACTGATTCAAATGCATTCTTTTTAATAGCTGAGTAATACTCCATTGTGTGTATGTACCACAGCTTCCTTATCCATTTGTCTGCCAATGGACATCTAGGTTGCTTCCATGTCCTAGCTATTGTAAATAGTGCTGCAATGAACATTGGGGTACATGTGTCTCTTTCAATTCTGGTTCCCTTGGTTGGACTCTGTGGGAGAAGGCGAGGGTGGGATGACTGAGAGAACAGCATTGAAACATGTATATTATCATATGTGAAATAGATCGTCAGTCCAGGTTTGATGCATGAGACAGGGTGCTCAGGGCTGGTGCACTGGGATGACCCTGAGGGATGGGATGGGGAGGGAGGTGGGAGGGAGGTTCAGGATGGGGGACACATGTATACCCATGGCTGATTCATGCCAATGTTTATACTGTATTGGTGTTTTTCTTTCTGACTTACTTCACTCTGTATAATAGGCTCCAGTTTCATCCACCTCATTAGAACTGATTCAAATGCATTCTTTTTAATAGCTGAGTAATACTCCATTGTGTGTATGTACCACAGCTTCCTTATCCATTTGTCTGCCAATGGACATCTAGGTTGCTTCCATGTCCTAGCTATTGTAAATAGTGCTGCAATGAACATTGGGGTACATGTGTCTCTTTCAATTCTGGTTCCCTTGGTTGGACTCTGTGGGAGAAGGCGAGGGTGGGATGATCTGAGAGAACAGCATTGAAACATGTATATTATCATATGTGAAATAGATCGTCAGTCCAGGTTTGATGCATGAGACAGGGTGCTCAGGGCTGGTGCACTGGGATGACCCTGAGGGATGGGATGGGGAGGGAGGTGGGAGGGAGGTTCAGGATGGGGGACACATGTATACCCATGGCTGATTCATGCCAATGTATGGCAAAAACCACTACAATAATGTAAAGTAATTAGCCTCCAATTAAAAAAAAAAAAAAAGGCCATGCTGTTGGGCCTCTGAGACGCAGTCTGGCCCCTGGGGGCCAAGCTCCCTCCTGTGACGTCACTCCAGTCCTCGCCTTTGCCTTCAGCCCCGGGCTAGCCCCACCAGGTGACGGCTCAGTGGGTGCTCTGAGGAGCCTGGGGACGGGGTTCGGGCGCTGTCGGGCTCTCCTCTCCAGCTCCCCTCTGTCCAAGAAGCCGCCCCTCTGTGCATTCAGGTGGGGGCCCTCCTTTCCTCCCACTGGCCCTGCTTGCCGTCTACTCGACGCCGCTCCTTGGCAGCAGAGGGGGTCAAGCCCTCCACGTCCACCTGATTTATGTTCCTCGTTGAAACAATAATGTTTAATCTGGAAAGGGCTAATCAATTTTTTATGCTGATTATGAATAGGCCAGCTGTGCCTGCTTCTTTATTCATGGAGCTTTAGGAACAAGCCTGTGTCCCAGACCAGGCACCCTTGGTGATCTCTGCCCACAGGGGGCTCTGCTTCAAGGAGGACCCCTTAGGGGCCTTGCCTGTGCCACTTGGGAGTGACTCTGAGTGTGTGTGTGTGTGTGTGTGTGACCAGAGAGGTAAGCCAACTCCCGGTGGAGAAGTGGATGTAGTGTGTACGTGTGCAGGTGTGTGTGTGTGTAGAAGGCAGCTGGGGGCACATTTAGGGGATGTGTGTGACCAGGGAGGGTAAGCTGACTGCTGGTGAAGTGGTTGTAGTGTGTGCATGTGTGTGTGTGTGCGCGTGTAGAAGGCAGCTGAGGGGCACAGTTAGGGGAGTGTTGGCTGGAAGGTAAGTGTTCCGGGATTACAGAATTGGGAAGGATATCAAGGATCACGTGCCCTGACACCTCCTTTTGCAAGCGAGGAGGCGTTGAGATCCAGAGACGGTGAAGCAGCTTCCCTCAGGTCACACTGCCAGTTGGTGGCAGGGGTGGGATTAGACCCGTGGACTCAGCGCAACACTTTCCCCATTGGAGTGGTCGGGGCGGAGTCAGAGGAGGGTGCCGCGTGGGCTGCTCGCCTCCAGTTATTGACATCGCGCAACTGACGTCTCAGAGGAGCTTGTGTTTTGGATACGGAGTGAGCTGTAGATGTAACTTAATAGGAGGTTGAGACAGGACGAGAGGAAGTTCTCTGAAGTCTGGGCAAGTTTTCGGTGTTCTTGGAGGCCGCAAATAGGGATGCAGGGAGGGCTGAATTAGGGCAGCTTCTGAAGGGGAACAGATGCGGGCAGAACTTCAGTGCTGTAAAAGGAGCCTGAGTGGACAGGCCCGGAGCGTGGGTGCAACAGCCTGAGCAGACGGACAGAGGCAGGGCTGAGGACCCCGGGGAGACCTCTGAACCCGAGCCGCACCGGGGGGCCGGGGCCTCCGGGGCTGGGCTGGGGGCCGTGGCTGGCCCACGGGCTGAGGCTCCCGTTTGGACCCTCTGCAGCCTTCCTCCCTCCCAGGACCTCACCCATCTTTGGCTTGTTCATTTCTCGGCTCAGCAGTTGTTTACCAAGCTCGGTCGTGTGGGCGCCGGGGGTCATGTGCGCGAGCACGCTGCCGTCACGGGCGCTCGCGATCCTATTGTGGGGACGGCAGATGCTAAGCAAGCATCGGGAAAATGAAAAGCCATTGGCGCTTGTGATAAAGGCCACAAGAGAAGAGTAGTGATCTTCGTGTGGGGGCCTGGGTGGCCTTTCTGAAGAAGTGAGGATGAAGCCAAAGCCAGAGGGATCTTAGGGGAAGGAGAGGCGGGACAGAGAATGCAGAGGCGGCAGGCTGGAGCAGAGCGTGGATCTGTCTGGGGACCAGAAAAGAGGTGTAGTGGCTGGACGGAGAGACAGTCCAAAAGGTGAGGCTGGAGAGGCACTGGGCATGTTCAGGAGATTGGAGGTTGGCAGGGGCACCAGCTCCCTGCAGAGAACAGCACAGTCTAGCCTGCAGGCTCACAGGGTATCGGGGTGGAACCGGGTGACCAGTTACCAGCCTCTCGAGGTCATCCAGGCAAGAGGTGATGGTGGCTTGGATGAAGGGTGAACAGATGTGCTTTGGAGGCTGAATCCACTGGACTCAGGATGAATCAAATAGGGAGGTGCCAGGGAGAGGGACGCCCAGGGTTCTGACCACAGCGCTGAAGGAGATGGTGGGGGAAGTGAGTTAGCAAGTCAGCCTGCAAGCAGCTTGGGGAAGGGTCTTTCTGCAGCGCTGGGTTTGCACAGTGGCCCCCTCTCTCCTTAAAGTTGATGGTCAGAGAAGGCTGGAGAGTCCATGGGAGACTCAGCAATTTGGGGTTCAGCCCGGAGAGGCTGGGATCCAGCACTGGGTTCCTGGTGTCCAGATATTTAAAAAGGTTGTCAGCGCCTCGATCTGATGAGAGCTGTAGGGGTGTGTGTGTGTGTGTGTGTGTGTGTGTGCAAAACGGGTTTTATAGAAGGAGGGGCTGTTACTTCAACAGCGGGGACAGCTCCTGTGTCATCAGCATGATGATGATGAGGGGCCCCTCAGGGCCCCGCTGCTCTTCCTGTCTCTGGTGCGTGAGCTGGTGGCAGGGGCTCCTGTGTGAGATCTGAGGCTCTTGGGGAGGAAGGGAAGAGGCTGATTCAGGTATTAGGGTTTGACCTGGGGGCTGGGAGGGACGTCAGAGGCCGCTGGGGAAGCAGAGAGCGCCCTGCCCTGGAAAGAGGTGAGGACGGGGCTGGTTCTAGGTGCCCCCTGGTGCAGCAGAACCGGAAGTCATGATGGGCCCTTCCTGGTCCACATCTCATGGTTTGCACTTGACTTGGGTTCCCCACACTGCCGGTGCAGCTCTTTGTCACAGTCGCCAGTGTTCTAACCCCACCTCTATCCTGGGAAAGGCAGGAAAAGGAATAAAAACTGACATATGCTGAGAGTGTTACACTAGCTCTATTTCAGGGCCTGTTAAAACAGGAACCTAAAGGTTCCTATTGCTGCTATAACAAATTACCTCAGATTTAGTAGCTTAAAACCATATACATTTATTATATTACTGTCCTGTGTGTCATGCTGTCACTTCAGTCGTGTCCGACTTTTTGCAACCTTATGGACTGTAGCCCGCCAGCTCCTCTGTCCATGGGATTCTCCAGGCAAGAATACTGGAGTGGGTTGCCATGCCCTCCTCCAGGGCATCTTCCCGACCAAGTCAGAAGCCCTAAAATGCAGGTGCTGGCATTCCTTCTGGAAGCTTGAGGGAAGACTCTCTTTGTCTTCTCCGGCTTATACAGCTGGTCATGTATGGATGTGAGAGTTGGACTATAAAGAAAGCTGAGCGCCGAAGAATTGATGCTTTTGAACTGTGGTGTTGGAGGAGACTCTTGAGAGTCCCTTGGACTGCAAGGAGATCCAACCAGTCCATCCTAAAGGAGATCAGTCCTGGGTGTTTATTGGAAGGACGGATGTTAAAGCTGAAACTCCAGTACTTTGGCCACATGATGCGAAGAGCTGACTCATTTGAAACGACTCTGTTGCTGGGAAAGATTGAGGGCAGGAGGAGAAAGCGATGACAGAGGATGAGATGGTTGGATGGCATCACCGACTCAATATACATGGGTTTAGACGGACTCCGGGAGTTGGTGATGGACAGGGAGGCCTGGCGTGCTGCGGTTCATGGGGTCGCAAAGGGTCGGACACAACTGAGCGATGAACTGAACATTCCTTGGCTTGTGGCCCCTTCCTTCATCTTCAAAGCCAGCAGCAAAGCATCTCTAAATTTCACTCTCTGTCATCCTTTTACCTCATTCCTTTTCACATCTTTGCTCTAATACTGGCCCTTCTGCTTCCCTTTTATCAACATAAGGACCCTTATATCCATTGCACTGGGTCCACATGGGAATTCAGGACACTGTCCCATCTCACGAGTCTTAATTTCATCACATCTTTGGAGACTGAGACATGGACATCTTTGTTGTTCAGTCGTCCAGTCGTACGTGACTCCTTGTGACCCCATGAACTGCAGCACGCCAGGCCTTCCTGTCCCTCCCTGTCCATCTTCAGAAGTTTGCCCACGATCACGAACAGTGCATCAGTGAGTTGTCCGTCTTTAGAGGGGGCATTTTTCTGCCTACCACAGGGCCAGTGGTAAACAGCTTAGGTTTTTTGGGCCACATACTCTCTGTGGCAATGACTGAACTCTTCTTCTGTTGCAGGATGACAGTGGCCGTAGACAGTAAGGAATGAATGGGCACGGTGGGTCCCAATAAAACTTTATTCACGGGTGTGGAAATTGAGTTTCATGTAACTTGCGCTTGTCACGAAGTATTATTCTTTTGATCTTCCCTGCTTGAAATGTGAAAGAGTATTCTTTGCTTGCGGGCTACAATAGCAGGCAGTGGCTGGCATTCTTAACCCCTGCTCCGGTAGCCGGGCTCAGCCAGGACTGTGTGTGGTTTCCCCAAGTCTGGTTGGGGGCTGCAGGTCCTCCTGTCTCTGGCTGTCTCCTATTGCCACGATGTACTCCCCTTATTCATGGTTCACACAGGCTGCCCCTCTGCCTAGAAGACTCCTGCTTCCTTTCTTCAGCTGATTAACTGGCTCCTCATCCTTCAGAGCTCAGCTCTTTGTCACCTCCTCCAAGAAGTTCTCCCAGCCCAGGTTTAACCCTCTGAGCCCAGGCTCCTATTTCTTTGTGATTTCGTAATTAATTCCTGTCTCCCTACTGGACCTACGTTCCAGTAGTGACTCCAGGGGGTGGTGGCTGTACCCAGTTAGGACTCACTCTCCCCATCGGGTCCCCAGTGACTAGTCCAGGGCCCCTGCACATGGCAGTCATTCGGTGAGCATTTGTTGGATGAACAAATGAGTGACCGTTAGGGGCTGTGTTCTCCTGTGTGCAATGGGGGCGGTGATATCTCCTCTACCTAACCTCAAGAGAGGGTAGGTAATTACACAAGAGCAGCAAAGACTATGCAAATACAAGGAGTTTCCCATGGTTAAACATTCAGCCCCCGCGGAGCGAAGATATTGTGACATCCCTTATTCTGGCCAAGCTTGAGTTCGAGGAAGAAGTGGTGAGTCCTCACGTGGGCAGGCTTGCAGCAGAGGGCGTAGAGCTCAGCCTGTCCGGGTCTTGG
>SJXQ01007932.1:95139-124579 GCA_006408695.1 Aepyceros melampus | reverse complement strand
CTTATACACATCTGCAATGTCCCTGCAATGACACGGATTCGAAGACTGGTTGTCCTTCTCAGAGCATGAGCAAAATGTTCCCAGGGAGCCAGGCAGAGGCTTGGGGTGGGGGTAGGCTCGGATGACCCCCAAGACCTCCTTGTAGTGGGGAGATTGGCCCAGTCTAGTTGCCAGAGGTGAGGGTCTGAGTTCACAGTTTTTTTTTTTCCCCCCAGAAAAGCCTTCTCCTTGGTGCTCCCTTCAGGAATTACCAGAGGGCATCCTAGGAAGTGGTGTGGTTGCCGTTATGTAACGGACGGGAGCGTTGCTGAAATCCCACCTCTCTTCTGTTTCTGGATCTCAGTCCCAGCAAGAGGGTGGGGAGAGGATGGAACTCACATGCACAGAGCCTCTTGGGGGGCACTGGGCACCATGCCCAGGTTTCCTTCATCTATTCCAGCTGGGTCCTGAATGCACACTGCGTCACTCAGAGCCCCTTCAGTTGTGTTTGACAGAAAACAACTCACACTGCCTTCAGAAAAAAAAAAAGAAAAAAAGATATGAAGGGGTGGGCACCGAGGCGTGGCTAGGACCAGTGTGACCGGGACGCACTCTTTCCAGGCTCGGCTCTCCTCTTTTTTTCTACTGTGTGACCCCTGGTAGCTCCAGACTTCAAGTTCAGTTTTCAGCTTCGGGTTGAACAGCAAGAAAGAAAAACCCTTCTATCAGTTAAACAGAGCAGTTGAGTCTGATTGGACCAGCTGAGTCCTGTGTCCACCTCTGATCTAATCAGGATGGCCCGTGGTCCCTGGGGTTCTGACTCAGCAGGCCAGGGTCTCACACCCACCCTGGAGTAACAGGTGGGGTGCCCCCAGGACACGCGCATTTACACGTGTGAGGCCTTTGGAGTAGGAGGGCCGTGGGAGCGGGGTGGTCCAGCCATTTCAAAAGGAGGAAAGAGTTGATTCAAGCCCTCTCCAGCAGAATAGTGGATTCGATCCTTCAACACATATTTGTTTAGCACCTACTAGTTCTGATCCTGTCTAAGTGCAAGGAAGTCAGCAGTGAACAAAACAGAAAAAAAATCACTGCCTGTTTGGAGCTGGTGTTCTAATGCGGTACGGAGGGCGGGTGGTCCCGTCGTTCTTAGTCTGCGCCCAAGCCCAGGACAATGGGTTCTTGTGTGGAGAGACCCCGGGTGATTCAGGGTGACGATGTGGGAAGGAGCTGGCCCTCCACGAGGGAGGGAAAAAGACAGGTTGCGTGGTTGGGGAAGGGGGCGCTGAGGAGAGGTACAAAGTGAGGAAGGAGGGGGACGGGAAGCCAGTCTGGATGCATTGCCCGTGACAGAAAAGGGGAGGCCCCTCCCACGTTTGCCCGGACCTTTGGCCCCCGCAGGATATTGACAAATGGCATGGAGTCAGTGAAAGCTACAAAAATGATGACAGGACTGGAGGGAGTGATTTATGAGAGGAGATTAGCAGAGTGATGGTGCGGCCTAGCAAACAAAGGGATGGAGTGGGGGAGGCTGTGGGTCCTATGAACCTCCAAAGTCCAAGGAGAGGCGAGGGGCTGGGGGGAAGCATGGAGTGGCCACTGCAGACGGGGGGCAAAGCAAGGCAGTGGGGTCTGGGGGCTGCATCAACCTCGGCATGAGAGCCTGGTGTGAGAAGGAGGGGAGGTGTGTGAGACGTGCACGCAAGGGTGTGCGTGTGTGTGTGTGTGTGTGAGTGTCTGGCTTTTCCAGAATTGTGAGGCTATCCAGGGGACTCAAGAAATGGAGGGGAAATTCTGCAAGAGGCTTTTGGGGCCCTCCTTCCCATCTGGGAGAGTATTCCTATCTGGACTGTTTAGCTGATAACCACTCAAGTCAGGAAGACCTTTCCCTTCAGGAGAACTGGGATAGCATTTCTAAGAGGGAAGTGGGGGAAAGGAAGAAGGGAAAGTGAAGTTGCTTAGTCCTGTCCGACTCTTTGCAACCCCATGAACTGTAAGCCTACCAGGCTCCTCCATCCATGGAATTTTTCCAGGCAAGAACATTGGAATGGGTTGCCATTTCCTTCTCAGGGGATCTTCCTGACCTAGGGATTGAACCCTGGTCTCCTGCACTGTAGGCAGATGCTTTACCATCTGAGCCACCAGGGAAGTCCAGGAAGAAGGGAAGAGGAGATTAAAGAGTATGGGGTATACGGTCCGATTCGTAGAGCAAGTAAGGCACAGAGGACGGGGATTGCCCAGGATGCCTGGCATGGTATCACCCGTGAAGACCGGAAGCCTGGCTCTGGTCTACAGCCTGGGAACTCTGCCAGGGGGCCGGGTCAGGAGTGAACTCTGGGACCTGCATCGAGGCTCAGGCAGCAACAAGTGGTCGTTGCTGGGTTGGGAGCCTGCAGCTCACACGTCCTTGAGTTTTCCAAGTTGGTGGGGTTGAAACATCTTCCATCTGATGCCCTGTCTTGAGCTGCCCTGGGCCCAGGTTCTGTTAACTTTTGAGTGTATCCATATGTGAGAGCCTTGGAGGCACATGTGGTGCAAGTGTTCGTTGCTTAGTCATGTTCGACTCTTTGCAACCCCGTGGGATTCTCCAGGCAAGAATACTGGGATGGGTGGCCATCCCCTTCTCCAGGGGATCTTCCTATCCCAGGGATCGAACCTGGGTCTCCTGCCTTGCAGGCAGATTCTTTACCGTTTGAGCCACCAGGGAAGCCCCTGGAGGTCCAGTGGTAGGTGATTAAATGGATGGATGATGCATAATCTTGGACATTCTAGATGGCACTTTTTTGGCTTTAAGGAGAGATGTGCTGGGTTTCCAAGCACAGGTGAGTCACGTCCTCCACATGTGTTTTCTGTCTCATTTCCTGAGTGAGGACAGGTGTGTGTGAATTTCCATGGCTGCAAAGGACCCAGGCAAAGCAGCTGAGAGAGGAGAAGTCTGTCATGGAGGCATTTGCCACTGCCGGTGGAGGCCCTGGCCCGTCCTCCCTCCGCCCTCTAAGTGAGTTGAGTCCTCGTAACTGCCCTGTCCTCTCTTCTCCTCTCTTGACAGATTCATGATTTGTTCCTGAGCTTTGACGACACCCCTTTGGGGCGGCCTCCCTGGCCCAGGTCCACAAGGCCGTGCTGCGTGATGGGCGGACGGTGGCCGTGAAGGTCCAGCACCCGAAGGTGCAGGCTCAGAGCTCGAAGGACATTCTTCTGATGGAGGTGAGAGCCTTCCTCCTCCCCTCCCTTCATCTTCATTCTGTTTCCCTGGGATCTGGGCAGTCCCAGTGAAACTAGTGGAAGGCCTATGGGGTGGAGTGTGGGCCTCTGAATCACAGAGCGAGAGAGGAGAGCTTGAGATCACAAAGGTGTCATGACAACGCTGTGACTCGGGGGCCTGTGGCTGGGTTGGCCAATTTTTGATTCATTCCTGGGAATTGTCTGTGGATGGTCTCAGAACATGTGGGCAACTGCTGGGGCCAAGGAGACCTCGTAGACGGGGGTGGGGGGATGTTGTAGAAACGAGGTGACCCAAATAAGTAATTTCCTTGGGGGTAGAAAAAGCTACATCCTAATCTGGTCAATTATAATGAACGGGAGCATGTGGTCAGCCAAGGAGTTTGAATGTGACCCGGAGATCACACAGAAATGTTTATGCAGAGAGCTCATTTGCTTCTCTGATATTTGTTCTGCATGAGCAAGCGTGCATGCCCTAAAGTGGCCCTGAGACAGCTCTAGAGGATCCTGTGCTTCTGGACTTTTCTAGCTCCCTGCCTCGAGCAAGGGGAAAGGGTGAGTGGCCAAGGCTTGGGCCGTAGCCAGCAGCCCCAGGGAGGTCTGCAGCCTGCTAATCCCGCCAGCGTGTTCCCCTCCTTCCTTTCCCTTTCCTTGGTTCCCTGTCCTCACTTTGGACACGTAGTTCATTCTTTCAGCTCTCTTTGGCTAAACCTGACAGCTGCATAGGACACACGAGTGAGTGGCCTGCCTCTTCATCCTCGGAGAGCCCGCCCCCCCGTTTAGTGGAGGCCTGAACACAAACAGTCCTCGACTGTGAGCTCCATCTAAGGGGTGTTGGCAAGGTGCCGTGGAGCCTGGACTGACGGGGGCGTTAGAGGGGCTTCACTGAGTGCCCATGAGACCGCTGGACAGCGGAAGGGTGACCCAGCCGAAGGTCTCGAGTCTTAGGGGAGCAGGGTGCACGTGGAGAGTGTCAGCTGGTTCAGATCGTTCGAGCTGGGCGTAGGTGCAGGCGAGGCTGGCAAGGTAGGCAGGATGGAACACAGAGGTCCTTGGGTTCCAGGCTCAGGTACAGGGTGGAGCACATAGTAAGTACGCATTTACTGGGGAACCGAGCAGATCTGATTTTCTCCTGCAGTCAGTGGGGAACCATTTAAGAATTTTAATCAGGGAAACATCGTGATCAGACGTGCCTTAGAAATAAAAGTGTGTTAACAGTCTGGAGGATGTTTGGGGAGGCAGGAAGACTGCAGCCAGGGAGACCAACTGAGGGGCTGCTGCACCGCTCTGAGAGAGCAGTAGTGTGAACCAAGGCAGCGTCCTGGGGGCGGAGGAGAGGCGTGGATTCACAGGGTGGGGGCATCAGGACGTTGTGGCCAGCTTGGTTCACGTGGATTGAGGGAAGATACCGGTATGGATGAGAATGGAAACGAATCGTATGTTTCTGGCTTCCGTGATTAAACCTGGGGGTTGTTAACCATGTGTATCCTTCTGGGTTCAGGTGGGGAAAAATAACCTGCTCTAGGCACGTCAGAGGGAGTTTAAAACAGAACATGCGGTTCACCAGGGATGGAATCGTTGAGAAGCCAAGTGGGATGGTGAGATGGTCACCCAAGACCGGAAGCCACTGCCACCCTATAGTGGAGGGACAGGAAGAGGTGGCTCCCTGGATCCCAGGTGCTGGGGCCACCTGACGGGAGTGGGTCATGGCCATGGGGTCCGTCACGTGGTGCTGGAGCCACAGATGCTGTTTGAGGTGGGAGCTGTTTCACCTCCTCCTGTCCCCCTGTATGCCACCAAACCTAGCTGGAAGCTGGTTGGCAAGGGAGCCTGGGGAATGTACTTCCTTATGAGATAAGGGGGAGGCATGGATGTCAGAACAAACGGAGTAGGTGACGGAGCAGCTATAAGAACTGCTGTCCGGATCTCTCTTGTTTAGTCACTAGAGTCGTGTCGGACTGTCTGCGACCCTGTGGACTATATAGCCCAAAAGGCTCCCCTGTCCATGGGATTTCCTAGGCAAGAATCCTGGAGTGGGTTGCCATTTCCTTCTCTAGGGGATCTTCCCAACCCAGGAAGTTCTTCCCGAGAATCTTCCCGAGCCCGCCATCTCCTGCTTGGCAGGCAAGTTCTTTAGCACTGAGCCACCTGGGAAGCCCGTCTATAATTCAGGCTGGGAATACAGGTTTCTGGATTTATCAGCAAGAAGACTCATGGGAGACTCATACTCAGGTGGCCAAAGTATTGGAGTTTCAGCTTCAATATCAGTCCTTCCAAGGAACACCCAGGGCCGATCTCCTTTAGGATGGACTGGTTGGATCTCCTTGCAGTCCAAGGGACTCTCAAGAGTCTTCTCCAACACCACAGTTCAAAAGCATCAATTCTTTGGTGCTCAGCTTTCTTCACAGTCTAACTTTCACATCCATACTTGACTACTGGAAAAACCATAGCCTTGACTAGATTGACCCTAGGCTTAAGGGGCAGTGAAATAGACTGCCTCTTGATGGGGGAATGGCATGGTTCCAGAAGAGCACTACAGTGGGAGACATTGTTGCAGTCGTTTTGGAAAACAGAGTCTGTCAGAATTAATTGATATTGCCAAATAGAATGTAAATTAGTAAAACTCTGAAAAGAGTATGTTGGATTTGGTGACTTGGAGTTTTTTGGGAAGAACAGGGATGATGGGGTGAGTGGAGGTGAAAGAGAATTGAGGACTCAGGGAGTGGAGACGGTTAATGGAGACTACCCTTTCTATGTTTGGTCTTGGACGGTGGGGGGCAGTGAGGGTAGTGGTTAGATCTAAGCACGGGGTTGCAGAGGCTGTCGCTGATGGGGAAGGGGCAGCGGAGTTGGGGGCTTAGAGATTCAGGGGAGAGCAGTAACTGATAGAGCTGGTGTGGGAGATGCCTGGATGGACTGGGCCCCAAGGGCACGGTGGAAGTGTGAGGCTTTGGCAGCCTTTGTTCTGGGGCTAGAGCTTTGTTCTTGAGGCTGGGTCCAGATGAGTGAGTGGGGCAGAGGAGGAAGGCGGGGACAGTGGGCAGCTGAGTTGTACCAGCCTGATAGCATCTATTTTTTCCTCTGAAGTGGGAGGTAAGACCATCTGCTGAGAAGGAGGGGGTAGGAGGTGGCATGGAGGCTTGAGGGGGATGAAGGTTTGGAATCCTGCTGGGTGTGCTGGAGAAGGGAGCTGACCGGGACCCGGGAACGGGGCTGCTGAGTGGCACTGGGCATCCTGGAAACCTGGGCTTTCTGAAGCATCAGTCCATGATATGGAGCAGCCGCAGATGGAAGCACACTGCCAGTCTCGGAGGGTCCCTGGGTGTTCCTGGGACCCTGCGGCCACACCTGAGTTGGGCTGGAACCTGTCTCTGCCTGGTGGTACCCACAGGGCCCACAGGGGCTGGGAGGACAGCTGACATCTCTCCTCTGCCCAGAGCCTCGCCCCTCCCTAAGTAATGGTGGCCGTAAGGTCAACCGCAACAATAGCAATGGTGAAGATTTGGTATCTTCCTCCCTGAGATAAGCATCAGATGAAATCACCAGCCGTGTGGCCATGTGCTGAATACAGAGTAGCGGCTCCCTTGCAGTGGCTGGGGCTGGGATCTCAAGGCGGACCAGAGACCCGCACTCACTGCCTGTAGGAGAGAAGCTGGAAACGAGGTCTTCTGTGGACCTCCAGCAGCAGCAGCAGCAGCAGAGTGGTACTGCCTTCTCATCGTGCTTGGCCTCTGGTGGGAAAGTCTTAACTTGGTCACCCTTCTCTGGTTTACAACCAAGAAGCGCCAACTGGAAAGCTCATTTTGTTTTATATGTGACATGAGCATGACTTTTTTTTTTTTAGACCTAAATTAAGCCCAGACCTACGTGGTGCCTTGATTTTAGGGGTGATATTTTTTTGGATGTGCTTGGTGGGAAAGAATGATTTCTGAGAGGCGTTAGGACTGTCATACCTGCGGAAACTTGCAGATAGAGGAGAGACAAAGCCGCTTTTCTGCAGAGCCTTCTGGTGCCTCTTTTCTTGCTAATTCCAGGTGTTGTGTGTCCTCAGACTTCTCTCCCACTGCCCATTATTGTCTCTATCTCCTCTTCAGCCCTGTGTTTGGTCCCGGCCTTGTCTTGAGAGGAAGAAAATTTGGGTAAAGCAGTTCACACTAAGAGGAGAGTGGCTCATAGGCTTAACTTCTGGATATTTGCAGTTTACGAAGTGGGCTTGTAAATCCAAACACATATCTGCTGTAAGGATAGAGGTTTACAGCAGTGAAACTTTTGAGAATAAGGAGGTGGGGACTACTAGCTATATCAGTTAGGATGCTTTTAGCTGTGTGTATCAGGAAATCCAACTGACAGTGGTATAAATAATAGTAACCTATATTATCTCACATTTCATGACATCTATAAGTGGGGCCAGCTGTTTCAGGTTGACTTATCTAGCACTTCACTGTGGCTTTTCAGGACCTCAGTTCTTTGTGTCTCCCACTCTGCCAGCTCAGCTTCCTGGCTTGTACCTTCTAAGGTAGTGCTCCTCGTGGCCCTCAAACAGCTGCAGGGTTCCTGCGATTACCAGTGTCTTTCCTCGTATTAAAAAATAGCCATTCAGTAGAATTTCTTTCAGTACTCATTGGCCAAGAAGCAGGCCTACTCGCCCAAGCCAGGAGCAGTCTTGGCAACAGGATTGGGACCACTTTGACTGCCTCAGACCAATTGATTCACCTTCTCAGGGTAAGGTCTGCCTTCCTTGAAGGTCATGAAACATGCACAAAATAGAGGCTCTTTTGGCCAGGAAGATGGGGAAATAAATGGCGTGTGGTTTGGCGCCCAGGAGCATGTGCCACCCTGGTGTTTTGTGTCTCCTGTGAACCTGGGCCTTCTGGGGAAGGAGACAGTCCTGGGGAGAGCTGCTAACTGGTGCCAGAGAATCAGAGACCGACTCTCAGTAAACGGTGATGAACCTGATGGTGTCGGTGACTTTGCACAAAAGAGAAAGGCACAGCCAAGGGTGTTTTCAGCTTTGTCATCATCACCTGATATTGTCCCTTTAATAGTTGGGACAACTCTACTTCTCGATGCACGGCCAGTGACTCTTATTGATTTGAGTGGCTGTCCGGAGCCAGACTAATTGGGCCCAGAGATTGGAACAATGATTCAGCAGCAAGGGGTGAACTGACAAGGCAGAGTCTATCTGTCTGCTGGCGGGCTGGCTTTGCAGCAGTACCAATTGATTCACCTTCTCAGGGTAAGGTCTGCCTTCCTTGAAGGTCATGAAACATGCACAAAATAGAGGCTCTTTTGGCCAGGAAGATGGGGAAATAAATGGCGTGTGGTTTGGCGCCCAGGAGCATGTGCCACCCTGGTGTTTTGTGTCTCCTGTGAACCTGGGCCTTCTGGGGAAGGAGACAGTCCTGGGGAGAGCTGCTAACTGGTGCCAGAGAATCAGAGACCGACTCTCAGTAAACGGTGATGAACCTGATGGTGTCGGTGACTTTGCACAAAAGAGAAAGGCACAGCCAAGGGTGTTTTCAGCTTTGTCATCATCACCTGATATTGTCCCTTTAATAGTTGGGACAACTCTACTTCTCGATGCACGGCCAGTGACTCTTATTGATTTGAGTGGCTGTCCGGAGCCAGACTAATTGGGCCCAGAGATTGGAACAATGATTCAGCAGCAAGGGGTGAACTGACAAGGCAGAGTCTATCTGTCTGCTGGCGGGCTGGCTTTGCAGCAGTCCCTGCCTGCCCACGAGAGCAGGGAGCTTACTTAGCAGGCTGGGAATCACTGCCACTCTCCTGTCTGAGAACCAGGCAGGAGGACTCAGTTGACCTGTGAGGCAGTGTTAAGGCTGTCATTCCCAGGTTTCAAGAGCACTACCCTGTATTACACCCTGTTATCTCTCAAGCTTCTGAACTTGGTAATGAATGCCCCGTGCTCTATCCTAAAGAATCTAACTCCTGACCAGGTCCTTCGTGTATCACCTGTCCCCGAGGACAGGGCGGGGTGCTCAGATGTGAGCACCAGAATCCCGTCCCCCGTTGGATGGCCCCCAGCTCACACCCAGGGTCTCTAAAAATAAAGACCTGTGTCAGTTATGTTTTTGGTTTTTTTTGAACAACACTTTCAGTGCATGCTATCTGTCATCTTGTTTCTTTTCTGAGTGTTTGATTGAACAGTGGGTGGCTAGGTAATGTTTGTGTTGGCACAGAATCCAACAGCTGATTTTATATTTTTTAAATACATTTTTGAAAGCCCCAGAGACATAGATCATCCCTTGGAAACTTCTCTTCACCCTGTAATTCTGTTTTCTAAACAGTGTGCACTTTAATAACTTATCTGAACAAAGATAAACCCCATGAACGGTAAGCTATTTACATCACTCTGAATTGATTTTCGATCCTTGTCGAACATCCATTTTTACCAGCTCGGATCCATGCAGGCGTTCTATTTAGTGTCCTGTTTTCCCGTGGACCATTATTTCTTTTATAATATATAATAAGATGATAGCAGTAACTCGAATTTCAGCTGCATTTTACAGTTTACAAAGCTCCTTTTATGCTTTATCTCAGGCTCTCTATTGTATTGTCCTATATTGTGTTGCCTGAGACAGGACTGCGTAAAGCAAGAAGTGAAAGGAAGGAAAAAAAAGTGGGTCCAAGTCCTGCATTTGAAATTGCAAGCTATGTGACCTTGACAAATGCTTTAACCTCTTGGATCCAATTTCCTTCTCTGTGAAATGGGCAAGAAGAGGAAGAAATGAGAGCATGTATATCAAGTGCCTCATAGTGCGGTGCTTGTGTCTGAATAATGATAATTCCCATTTTTTTGCCATCATATATAGCAATCACTAATTTTCAAACTTTTATGTGACTCTCGATTTTTCCATTATGTTTCTGTGTGGTCCATAATTTAGTTTTCTTCCTGGGAGCCAACAGTCCTATAGGAAAATGATTTCATTATTCTCCCTTGAAGGAACTATTAATTGTTGAATATACCTTGATTAATTAACAAGGCTTCAAGTCAAGTAGAATATTCTCAGGCATTTCAAAACTGTGGTTCCCCCACGTTCAGAGGTAATCCCTTCTTCCACCCAAATCTCCGAGGCATTTACAGATGTAATCCATCTGTGTAATGCACATGTGAGCATATAACTATTTCTGGGGAGAAGGCAGACCTTTGGAATGTTATTTATTCACTCATTCATTCACATGAATATTCAGTAAACATCTGCTGAGTGTTGAATACGTGCTAGGCACTGGTGAAAACTCTGGCAGTTGGAAGAATTTTATGGAGAAGATGAATTTGGGAGAAAAATCAAAAAAGTCAAATTGATAACAACACCTGTTTTATTTTAGTTGATTGCATCTGTTGTCAGGAAAGAAAAACTTAAAAGAATCTACTGGGGGCAGGCTCTTCAGAAGGGAACTGAATTAAAACAGAGGGTGAAATGGAATTTCGTTTTCTTTTCCCAAGCTCAGAAAAGCCTAGAGTGGCAGCAGCCCAAACTGTTTTAGATTTGGATCAGATGACTCTTTTTTTTTTTTGGACTGGATGCCTCTTAACCTGACCTCAACCCTCCCTTTGAAGTTCAAGGGGTATTAAACCCCCAAATTATGTACAAAATTATGGGAGTATGTGTGTTCTATGGGCTTCATTGCTGGCATCACATTTTTAAATTGGTGACTTCCTATAAAGGGGATGATGTCCTCTAAAACTATGAACCACTAACTTCCATCCAAACAGACCCTCTCATTTTAAAGTAACCAAAGGAGTGACTTGCCAACCACCACAGAATGGTTTGGAAACCAGTTTTATGAGTCCTGCAAAGTCGCAGAGGTTATGAATTAGTTTACTAACTTATTAGCAATTAATATCAACCAGTATCAATCATGACTGCTTTCATGATTAAAGATATAAAGTATTAATAACAACCAATAGTATTAGTAAGGACTAATTACATAATTGATTGGTAACAATCTTTAAGGTGCCTTTCAGGGCTGTTTGGATATTAATGATAATTTAAAATTTCACAAATGACAGTGACCAGACAGTCAACAATGAGGAGGTAGTGTGTGGCCACAGAAGCCTCATCGCCTGATATAGACCCCACTGGGCTACATGTGGGTCTCGGTGTACCTACGGCTGGTCCAGGGTCATTATCTCAAAGGTAATCAGTAAATACATTTTGGCTGAAAAAGATGAATGAGATCACTGTGGCTCCTTCCTCGTCCCTCCTGGGTGAGAAGGTCTGGAACCTATGCTGGAGCAAAACACACAAGGGCTTCCCAGAGGGTGCTGGTGTTGAAGAACCCGCCCGCCCGTGCAGGAGACATAAGAGATGCGAGTCAGTCCCTGGATGGAGGATCCCCCGGAGGAGGCCATGGCAGCCCACTCCAGTATTCTTGCCTGGAGAGTCCCACAGACAGAGGAGCCTGGCGGGCTACAGTCCCTGGGGTTACAAGGAGTCGGACACGACTGGAGCGACTTAGCATGCAGCATGCACAGCACACAAGAGGCTTCTTGCTTGAGCCTTGGAGCCTAGAGCCTGGAATTCAGTGCCTCAGATGACAGCTGTGCCCTCAGCCTGGGCCGGGCAGGTGCTTCTGTTCCCTGTGCACCAGCTCTGCTTCCCCTCGGGTGGCAGCCAAGGGCCATCTGAGGGCATGGTGACAAGACGTGGTGCCCGGATCTGACACAGTCAGGCCCTTGCTGTTGCCACCTCTCCCTTCTTGTTTCATGTGACACCAACAGGAACAAAACATAAACAAAATCGATTATCATGAGGTCACAGGTCTGGCCCATGAAAGACTAGACAAGCCTTAAAAGAAATTAGACTGCAGCCAAATGTAATTAAAAAGGGTTTGAGAGAAATTGAGTATAATAACCCTGTGTGATAATTCTTTTAGAATGGCATCTGTTACATTGCCTCGGACATAGGATTTAAAAACAAAGCTGTAAATGCCTTGTAGTTAATGGCCCTGCTCTGGATTTATTTCGCTGCACTGTGTGTGCCTAATACAGTGTTGGAATCATATCAGAGATCAGGGCAAACAAAAGCAGGAGAGAAGACTTGTGCCTGGGACCCAGCAAGGCCTTCTGAAGGGGTGGAGTGGGTGGTGTTTTGGTCAGCTTCAGCTGCTGCAACAAAATACCATCAGTTGGGAGGCTTAAACCACAGACATTTATTTCTCCCAGTTCTGGAGGCTGGGAAGTCCAGGCTCGAGGTGCTGTTGATTCTGTTCCCAGGGGAGCCTCTTCCTGGCTTTAGACAGATGGCTGCCTGCTCCCTGTGACCTTACCTGGCAGGGAAGCGGGGAGCTTTGGTCTCTGTCTTCTTATAAGGACTCTAACCTGTCACAGGGACCTCACCTTTATGGTCTCTTCTAGGCCCAATTACTTTCCAAAGACTGCACCTCTGAACACCATCTCCCTGAGCTTAGGGCTTGACGTATGAATTTAGGGTGCTATATGAGCATTACATTTCCTTAACAGTGGAGGAAGGTCTCTTGGTACCAGTAGGCCCATGGTTCTTGAGTTCTTGCTCCTTGTCCTTCTGCTCTGATCAGGGCTAGAGATGGGGATTCTCAGAGGACTTGGACTGTAATCTATACCAAGAATCACAGATGAGAGAGTCTGTCAGTGGTTCTCCCCAGGCCCGACTTTGAATACCAACAGGAGGGTTTGTAGGAGAGCAGGAAAGTTGCCTTCTGCCCCACCTTACCCTGATGCTGGAACATTTCCCATGACCCTGACATTACCCTTGCTTTCTCACTACAGAGCCATTGTTCATGAACTTGTGAGACTATCTCAGATCCAGAGCTTGGTGGTGGGGTAGCCTCAGAACTGAGTCTGTGCCCACAGAGGGGCTGTGCTGTGCCCTGCAGATATCTCTGGGCTCTGGTTCTGTGCCAGTCATGTTTCTTTCACATCATTAAACTGACAACTGAAATGCCAGATAAGTCTTCTAAAACTCCCTCTTTCATCACATCCTGACTCAAGAATCCACCATGGGCCCAGATCGCTAGAAATCCAAGCTTTTTATCCAAGTGGACAAATCCCTTATCTCTTACTCCTCTTGTCATGTCCACCCTTGGTTTCGTATTCTGATATAATTTTTTATCATGAAATATTTTAGATGTACAAAAAGCATAAAAGATGTTATAAATGCTCAGGTACCAACCACTCAGCCGAAGAAATAGATAGAATGCAGTTACAGCCGCGGCTCCCTCCCATGGCCCTTTATCGACACGACACGTGGCACAAATCTAGGAGCAGCAAAGGCAGAGGTTCAGTGATGTGCTTAAGAGCAAGGGTTTTGGGGCTGAGTAGACTCAGGGGAATTCTGGCTCTGGGCTTCCTTGCTGGGCACATTTAGGAAAAACTATATAACCTCTGAGAGCCTCAGCTTTTTTCATCTGTAATATGGGACTGATAAGAGTGTATACCTCCCAGAGTTGCTGTGAAGACTAAATGGAGGAATAAGGTGAGTAATAGCACTTACCCAGTGCTGGGCAAGTGGGGAGCACTCAGCAAAGGATGGAAGCGGTTTCTCCTGGTGGTGGTTGGGCTGTGATGATCTAGGATTTGGATTACAGAGATGGGCCCCAGGGGGCCACTTTCCCACCATCCTTATTCCAGGGGAGGCCTCGGGACATGTCAGTGCCCAGACCAGGCAGAAGGACAGGGACTAGACCGCCCTTGGTGGGAGTCATGGACTGGCTGATGGGCTGCTTGTGGGTTTCAGGTGCTTGTCCTGGCTGTGAAGCAGCTGTTTCCAGAGTTTGAGTTCATGTGGTTGGTGGATGAAGCCAAGAAGAACCTGCCTTTGGAGTTGGATTTCCTCAATGAGGGAAGGAATGCTGAAAAAGTGGCCGAAATGCTGAAGCACTTTGACTTCTTAAAGGTAAGAAGGCAGGGCCATGGGGGCCTGGTGGTTGGGCGGAAGAGTACAGGGGAGGACTGGTCCCAGCCCTGAGCATCTCCCCTTGCAGGACCCAGAGGGGGTGTCTCCTTCTTGGGTCTTCTCTCTGAGGATGACTGATTTGTCCCTGGTGAGGCATGTTCAAGCCCTTGAAGGCTAAGTTACAAATTACCAAAGGGGAGGGACTGTTGTCCTGTCAAGTAAACTGATGTCTATGGAATGGTCTACAGTTGCAAGACCCTGAGCCCTCCTGCGGGGCCTGTCAGCCGCGGTCTCAGCCTCCATGAACCATGGGTTGATGGCACTGATGGTGATGGTGATGATAGCTAACGTTACTGTGCTCTGACGTGTTTCTAAAACTTTATTACATCAGCTCACTGAATACACAGGTCTGTAACACGTGTCCTAGAAATCTCCACCATCTGCAGAATGGCACAACAGAAACCACAGGGTTTATGGGCAAAAAGGGGGTTGGGCTTACAACACTCAAAAATGTCACCCGTAATCCAGAAAATAAAAGCAGATGGGAACCTAATGAAATGCTAGCGTACTTTGGCACACGTTAAATGGCTAAGAAATACAGAAGACCACAGCACGCACGGCACTTTACTGGACACGGGCTTGCGGAAGTGGGCATCCGAAGATTTGCTACTTGGGAGTTACTGAGAAGAGGTGGTGGCGGGGGTCATCTGAAAGTGGACAGAAGTTGTGGGGGCTGCGGCCCAGCGCCCACATGGCGATGTTTGAGGCGTGCCTGCTCTGGGTGTTCTTGTTTGGGTCTGCACTTCCAAGTGTTTCTCATGGATGGTGCCGCGCCATCAACAGATGTAAAATCTGTGTTATGATCAGATTGTTCCCTCACGTATCCATTACACTGGAACAGATTCGTGTTTTCAAGTATTTACTGCTGATGTGATAGGCGACACTTACCATGGGAGACAACATCCAATGACACACAGTCCCAGCTCAGTGAGAGATCCTGCTTTAAGGATTCAGAAGAAGGGGCTTCCGTGGGGAGCAGGGCAGGGAAGGCTCTGCTGAGGAGTTGGCCTTGGAGCTGGTCTTGGAGGACTGTCCTGATGTTCCCCACGGGGCCCGTGGAGGTTGGAATGAGACAGATGCAAGCCCATGGCACTTGCTCTTCCAACACATTTTGTGGCGGGGCTTGGACCCATTTACCAGGGGTTCCCCTTTCGTCGCAGCAGTGCGGGGGTCAGGCACCTCTGGTGTCTATGCAGAGAGCTTGGCTTTCAACTCTTGGAAGAGATCCATTCTCTGCTTTTCCGCTGGAGAGGCCTGGAGATTGTGGGAAGATGGGGCGCAGGGCTCCAGGTCCTAGTTCCAGAGCAGACAGTCAAGTGGGGCTCTTCCTGGGAGAGTGTCTCAGCCCGTGGGCTGGAAAGTCTCTTGCTTGGGACTGAAGTGTCCATGTGGCTTGTGAAGACATCCTGAGAAGCTGGAGGCAGTGGTTTATACTTATGCTGTCCAGTTTGATGAACAGAAGTGGGGAGGGTGTGTCTAGCTGCCTGAGAATCCTAAATCTTGGTCCATGGGATGAAGACCTACAACTCTGGTGATCGGTGTGGCGTCTTGAGACACTGATTTGTTGGGTGGTGTAGCCACTGGCAAAGTTCAGCTCTTTGGGTGAGTCGGGTCTGGCAAGACTCTCCCAGCCTGCTTGACTGGCTGGTCCTTACACAGCCCTACAAGGGAAATGCCACTGTGTGTGCAGACCTTCTTGTGTGTACAAATCCAGATGACCTGGTAACATTGCCCCGCCTTGAGGTTCAAACCACCAATTCAATGAAAACTTGGCTTTCTCACACAAGTGATAATATTAACTGATAAGCGTTGTGTTGTCGGGTCTAAATGACTCTTCCGCTTACCTATTCCTTTCGTTTCATTCCATTATTCCACATTTATCGAGCACTTCCTGAGCCTATGGTTGTGCTAGGATCTGGGGGTGTGTAGATTAAGCCAGAGATGGTTGGCTCCTGCCTGAGAAGACTTCGCATTTGGTGGGGGACACACACACAGTGGTTGTGTAGTTCAGATTGTGAGCACTATGGCAGAGACTGATCTCTGTTTCTGTGGATGCCCGTGAGGAAGTATCTAATTCTGCCCAGATAAGGAGCTCAGTGGGGGCTTCCAAGAGGTGTTGATTGTGCAAGGGGATAGGCAGAAGTTACTGAATGTTTCTTCTGTGGCTCTGAATACTAGGCAGACACAGGGACACGAGATCCTTCCAAAAACCATCATCCCATTTTAGAGGTGGCAGTCTTAGAGGAGAAGAGCTGGAGTACAAACAGCATTTTCTGACTTCAACTCTGGTACTCATCTAAGGACTTTCTGTTGCCTCTTTCCCAGCAGGGGTGGTCCTCGGCGCCAGTACCATGACCAGACAAACAGAACCATCTCCTCCACTGTTCCCTTGGAAACAGCAAAATTGTCCCCTGGCTGGGGCCAACTAGCATCTGTCAGACCAAGACATGTAATAATAATAATAATAACACAAATTTTTGAAACGAGGTTGCCAAATGGGTGAATAATTAATGTAACGATTTGACCTGCAGCTTCTCAAGCCCGCACCCCATTCCTAAGAGAATGTTAGAATTAAGGCTCCCGAGTAATTAATTTTGCCTAAACACATAACAAGTGGGAAGCAAATTTTGTGCCGCGCACCCAGTTCAGCTCTTCAAACAGGAGATAGATTGCTTTTGCACACTGGCACCCCATCACAACATCTGTGCGTAATTAAGCCTCAGTGCAGAGTTTACCTCTCGGTGTGTGAGGCCTCTTCCAGTGGGTTTAATAACCTCAGCCCTGTGCTATAAATCGCTGCACTTCAGACGAGCGCCGAATGCAAATGCACGTCAGGGAGACCGGGCCAAGGTGAGGGGGCAGCCAGGCCGAACGGTCAAGACCAGGGCGTTTGTGGATCTGGCATCAGAGTGCGTGGGGAGGCTACAGGACAGCCAGTGAGGTCTGCGACTGACCTTGGGGACAGCTGGGCCAAGATAGAGGCAGACGCCTTAAAACCGCAGGGTTTGGGACTGCAAGGGGTGGGAACAAGTCTGTATACGTGGAGGAGGGGCTTGGTGGGGGGTTGTCTCTGGAGCAGGGGCCCCTCCAGGGTTCCCTAGTGCTGGGTCAGGAAGATCTCCTGGAGGAGGAGATGGCAGTTCACTCCAGTATTCTTGCCTGGGAAATGCCATGGGCAGAAGAGCCTGGTGGGTATTGCCAAGTGCATGGGGTTGCAAAGAGCTGAACACCACTGAGCAGCTGAGTGCACAAGGAGCCTGGGACTCTCTCGAAACTGGGGGCAAACGCTGCTGGGATGAGCATGCTTCTGGTGAAATAACTTTCTAAGGATCTCAAAGATTAAGAGGAACTGATGTCTAGTTACTAGTACTGTATCATTAATTTTTTTATACATGCCTGGGCTGTGTTAGACATTTTAAAAAGTGCTTTATGTCTGTTTACTCGTTGGTTCCCTCTTTTTTGGCCGTGGGATGCAGCATGTGAGATCCTAGTTCCCCAACCAGGGATCGAACCCCTGAGCCCTGCATTGGAAGTGTGGCATCTTAAACAATGGACCACCAGGGAAGTCCCTGTATATTTCCTCCTTAATCCTTACACAACTCTGCAAAGGAAATGCCGTTACTAACTCCACGTCAGCCTTGGGGAAGATGAGGCCCTGAGAGATGAAGCCACTCGTCCAAAGTCACACAGCTTCCTGGGAAGGGGCAGAGGCAGCCTGGCCCCAAGCTCACCTGTTAAACTGCTATGCTCTGGTCCCTCTGGAATAATTGATAGGCAGATCTGAGTTTGTGGCTCAGCTGGTAAAGAATCCACTGGCAAGGCGGGAGACCTGGGTTCGATCCCTGGGTTGAGAAGATTCCCCTGGAGAAGGGAATGGCTACCCACTCCAGTATTCTGGCCTGGAGAATTCCATGGACTGTATAGTCCATGGGGGTTGCGAAGAGTTGGACGCGACTGAGCGACTTTCACAAAACAGTCCCAACAATCTGAGTTATGCTGAACTGTCTGTAGCATCAACTCTCAGCTCTGGTTCTGTATCAGAACCACCTGTCAAATTCTCTGTGGCTGTTGTATGCTGTGTTGAGCACCAGGACCTCATCCATGCCTGTAGGAAGCAGGGAACATTGCTTTCATTGTAATTGTCATCAGCCTTTTACAGGCAAGGGGACTGGTGCTCAGAGAGATTATGCAACTTACCCAAGTCACACAGCTTGGCAGAGGCAGAGCTGGGGCTCCAGCCTGGCCATCTGACTGCAGGCCTGTGCCCTGCTCCACTGGCCTCCAGTTTGGGGAGCTCCGTGGCCCCAGATGATGGGTGCTGGCCCAGACATGCAGGGACTTGCTTCCCAGGTGTGCTTGCCAGGCACCGGAACAAAGAGGAAGCGCAGGTCAGGGCCTGTAATGAGGCTGAGGTCAAGGTCTTGGGCTGGAACTTTCCCTACTCTCCGTTCTCCTTCTTGGGTTCAGGATTGGCTCTGGTATGGGGGGCAGACAGGGCCTATGGGAGTGGGCCCTCCTGCCTTGAGGAGGTAGACCCCCAGACCCAGAGGTCCTGAGGGCCGGGCGTGACCCTGCCTCTGGGGTCAGCAGGCACTTTGATCGTGAGCCTCCCAGGTTGATTTTTGTTTGGGCAGGGGACAGGGTGGTTCTTATTGCCTCTTTCAAAATTTTTCTCTTTCATTTTCCCTTATTTGATGGAAAAAGCTGAGAAAGGAATGGTGGTGAAACATGAGTGTTAAGGTGAAGCGAATGTCACCTGGTGCCCCTTAACCCTCCTGCTCACTTGCTGATTTAGGCGCAAGTCGCTTGATCTTGTATCCCATCAGGCCAAGGGTGTCCTAACTGAGCAGGAAGCACTTTTGCATTTTGCAGTCATTTCTGTGTTACATCCATTGAGGGGCAACCGCAGCCCTCCCTGAGCTCCCATGACAAAACCCCTCTGCCTTGCTTTTTTTCTGGCGGGGGGTGGGTGCTGTCTTTGCTGTTTCAGAGCTAAGCAGTGCCTCTGCAGACACACATTCTATTGTGAGGCTGGGTTGGTTGCGTTTGGAGGGAGACCCGGGGGAAAGGTAGGGGATGGAGTCCCAGCACACTCAGAACCCTGGCCAACAAACCCAGGCAATCTCCAGCCTTGGGGTTTTCTCTTTGCGTCTCTGGCTCTTGCGTGGCTGTTTTCCACCTTGCTCCAGGCAGGCACAGATGGGTGTCTGACAACGAGTCTCTAGAGTCCCACCAGGCACCCCACCGTCAAGCTTCGGCCCTAGACATACCAGGGGAAAGACTTAACCCCCAAGTATGTCCCTTTTACTTGGAGCCTCAAACAGCATCTTCCCTGGTGGCTCAGCTGTTAAAGAATCTGCCCGCAATGTGGGAGACCTGGGTTCGATTCCTGGGTCAGGAAGATACCCTGGAGAAGGGAATGCTATCCACCCAAGTATTCTTGCCTGGAGAATTCCATGGACAGAGGAGCCTAGCAGCCTACAGTCCATGGGATTGCAAAGAATCAGACATGACTGAGCTGCTTTCACTTTCTTTCAAACAGCAGCAGCAAACTTGCATTCTTGAGAGTCCCTTGGACTGCAAGGAGATCCAACCAGTCCATTCTGATGGAGATCAGCCTTGGGATTTCTTTGGAAGGAATAATGCTAAAGCTGAAACTCCAGTACTTTGGCCACCTCATGCAAAGTGTTGACTCATTGGAAAAGACTCCGATGCTGGGAGGGATTGGGGCAGGAGGAGAAGGGACCAGTTTGCTGAATGACATCACTGACTCCATGGACCTGAGTCTGAGTGAACTCCAGGTGTTGGTGATGAACAGGGAGGCCTGACATGCTACGATTCATGGGGTAGCAAAGAATCGGACGCGACTGAGTGACTGAACTGAACTGAACTCTGCATATAAGTTAAATAAGCAGGGTGACAATATACAGCCTTGTTGTACTTCTTTCCCAATCTGGAACCTGTCCGTTGTTCCATATCTTGTTATAACTTGCATCTTGACCTGCATACTGGTTTCTCAGGAGGCAGATAAGGTGTTCTGCTATTCCCATCTCTTTAAGAATTTCCCACAGTTTGTTGTGATCCACAGTGTCAAAGACTTTAGTGTAGTCAATGAAGCACAAATGTATTTTTTTCTGGAATTCTCTATGTTTTTCTATGATCCAATCAATGTTGGCAATTTGGTCTATGGTTCCGCTGCCTTTTCTCAATCCAGCTTGAACATCTGGAAGTTCTCGGTTCATCTACTCTTAAGCCTAGCTTGGACAATTTTGGGCATTACTTTGCTAGCACGTGAAATAAGTGCAATTGTGCAGTAGCTTGAACATTCTTTGGTATGGCCTTTCTTTGAGATTGAAATGAATACTGAGGTTTTTCCAGTCTTGTGGCCCCTGCTCAGTTTTCCAAATTGGCTGGAATGCTGAATGACACACTTTAACAGCATCCTCTTTTAGGATTTGAAATAGCTCAGCTGAAACTCCATCATCTTCACTTGCTTGTTGATAGTAATGCTTCCTAAGACCCACTTGACTTCACACTCAAGGATGTCTGGCTCTAGGTGGGTGATCACACCTTTTTGGTTATCCGGTCAGTAAGAACTTCTTTGTACAGTTTTTCTGTGTATTCTTGTCACCTCTTCTTAGTATCTTCTGATTCTGTAAACTTTGTATCATTTTTGTCTTTTATTGTGCTCATCTTTGCATGAAATGTTTCCTTTTATTTCTAATTTCCTTGAGATGTCTAGTCTTTCCCATAATATTGTTTTCTTCTGTTTCTTTGCATTGTTCACTTATGAAGGCTTCTTATCTCTCCTTGATGTATTCTAGGACTAAATTAATTTCTAGCTATGGAGTTTTGAAATTAGAGCAAACAAAAAAAAAATCAGTTTCTCAAATAAAGTGGTGGGACAGGTATAGTTAGCCATTTCCATTTCAAAAGAGAAAAACTGTAAAGAATAAGGTAGTTATTGGTCTCAAGCAAGTTTGAAATACACAAAACAAAGTCCATTATGTTTCAAACCTAAAATAAATCCTCTGTAACTTGATCATCTCACCACAGGCATGCAGCAGCTCTGGTTTCTACTCCTCTCACAAGAGTCCCACGCCCCTCTCTACAGTGTAAGGAGGTTCTGACTCCATAGCGAATCGTCCTTTGTTGAAGGATAGATTATTTTTGCAGCTATGTAGCTCTTTAAATCCATTCCTGCCTTTAGAATTTTTGAAGTCTGATGTCCTGTATCCTTCTCATGCTTCATTCTGTTTTTGTCCTTTTCATTCCAAAGAGGCAGTTTTTTCTCCTGATAGAGAATTCTCCAAAGCCTTCTGATTCTCCTGTTTGGAACAGGGTTACATGCTATTATATAAGACATACATCTACATATCTTTCCTTATTAAACCCATCTGTATTCATGGCTTCTGCTGAGGTGGTTGAGTAGATCCTGGAGTCACACATCCAATCAATACAACCTTTTGTAGCCACATTTTTGGCTTTTTCTCCAGAGTATGCTTTTCCAGTAGTGCATTTCCTAATTTCATCATTCCTTGAAGACTGAATAGGCTAAGAACTCCCCAAATCATCAAGTGCTGTTTCTTCTTTGCTTAATTTATCTTTTCCTCTCGTATTTTACAATTTGTAGCAAGAAGAAACCAAGTCACATCTCCAATATTTACTAGAAAATCTCAACTAAACATAGTCCCATGTCTTACAAGATCTACTGTCTACCCAACCACAGAACAAATTTCAGCCAAGTTTTTGCCCTTATAACAAGGGTGCTTATTTTCTTCTACTTAACAGGTCTGTGCTGTGATTAGCCACTCAGTCATGCTTGACTCCTTGCAACCCCATGCACTGCAACCTGTCAGGCTCCTTTTTCCTGGGGATTCTCCAGGTAAGAATATTGGAGTTGGTTGCCATGCCCTCCTCCAGGGGATCTTCCCAACCCAGTGATCAAACCCAGTCTCCTGCATTTCAGGTGGATTCTTTACTGTCTGAGTAACCAGGGAATTCCATGGTCTTCCATCCAAGTACTAACCAGGCCCAATGCTGCTTAGCTTTAATCAGGCATGTTCAGGAAGGATGGCTATAGACAAATACTTTCCAGGTACATGTCCCTTATTTTCTTCAAAGCTCTTTTCAGAAGTGCCTTTAACATTCATATTTCTACCAACATTTTGTTCAAGACAACCTAGGCTTTGATTTTCATGAGCCTCAAAACTGCTGCAGCCTTTACTCATCTAAGTTATAAGCCATTTCCATATTTTTTAGTTATTTGTCATAGCAACAGTCCATTTCTAGCCACCAAAATCTGGAGGATGTTTTAGATTCCTATGATTTCTTTAAATTACAACAAACTTAGTTTAAAATAACAGAATTCATTCCTTTACACTTCTGGACCCCAGAAGTTTAAAATTATGTCATCAGCTTTGTGTTCCACCAGGTTTGTCTCTCTTCTAAGAGGGTATATATCTCCTTACTTCTTCTAGTTCAGGTGGCTCCAAGTGATTCCTGTTGTGTGACTTTTTAATTGTAATTTCTACCTCCATCTTCACATGGCCTTCTTCTCCTCTTCATGTGTCTCTCAAAAAAAAAAAAAAAAAACATTTATTGTATTTAAGACTCACTGAAATAATTAAGGTGATCCCATTTCAAAATCCTTAATTTAATCTGCAAATAATTTTGCTCCCAAATACAGTCACATTTGTAAACTCTAGAATGTGAACATGTCTTTTGGGAAGCTACAATTCAACAAAACATAGGGACAGTAATAGTGTCCTCATTCTACCTTTTATTAGTTATATGGTAGTGGGAAAGTTCCCTTACTTCTTTACATTTTAGTTTTCTCAACTGAACATATGAAAAAATACAACATGCCAGATTCAAGGGTCATGATCAAAAGGAAAACAAAATTCAGTTTCCTTTGAGCATAATGAGAGCATTTTGAAAATTTTGTAAACTCTAAATAAATGAAAAATATATTGAATTAATGAAACTAGAACAAACAGTTTAAAAATAGAATAGTGTGACATAAAAATACTCATGTGCATATAAAATGTAATTCCAATATTAAAAATTATGGTTGCTGAAGAAAATAAGTGATTATATAATAGAAATTTAGTAACATAGAAAATAAAAATAAAATATAAATTATAGATAAAAATATGAAGATACAAGTTTTGAAATATATAGAAACAAAGGATTATAGAAATGGAGCAGGTTTCCTAGTCATTTAATCCAATTAGTCCCCAAAAGAGATAAAGGGAAGATTTAAGTATAAGAAATGATTAAAGAAATAATTTTTAAAAGATGAATTGAGAGATTATGTGAATCTCCATTTTAAAAAGGCCACCAAAAAGCCACCCTTTTTTGAAAGAGAAACATGTACCCCAATGTTCATTGCAGCACTGTTTATAATAGCCAGGACATGGAAACAACCTAGATGTCCATCAGCAGATGAATGAATAATAAAACTGGTACATATACACAATAGAGTATCACTCAGCCATTAAAAAGAATACATCTGAATCAGTTCTGATGAGATAGATAAAAGTGGAGCCGATTATACAGAGTTAAGTAAGCCAGAAAGAAAAACACCAATACAGTATACTGACACATATATACGGAATTTAGAAAGGTGGTAATGACAACCCTGTATGGAGACAACAAAAGAGACACAGAACGGACTTTTGGACTCTGTGGGAGAGGGAGAGAGTGAGATGATTTGGGTGAATGGCCCTGAAACATGTATACTATCATGTAAGAAACGAATCACCATTCTATGTTCGATACAGGATACAGGATGCTTGGGACTGGTGCATGGGGATGATCCAGAGAGATGATATGGGGTGAGAGGTGGGAGGGGGGTTCAGGATTGGGAACTCATGTACACTCATGGTGGATTCATGTCAATGTATGGCAAAACCAATACAGTATTGTAAAGTAAAATAAAGTAAAAATTAAAATTAAAAAATAAAAAGGCCACCAATACTTTAATTAATTAATTAAAAAGGGCTAGTGATAAATCAGGTAAAGCTTAGAAAGATAACATCTTGTTTGCAATATGTTCTTATTGCCCCTTGTTTATTTTCTATTTTTGTTACTGTATTTTGCATTGTAGATGAATCATGTGTTAAATCAGTACACTGGAAAATGAACTAGAACAAGGAGATGTATACATGCATGACAGCAAATGTAAAATTTATTTTAGATCATTTGTAATACTAAACTTCAGAAGACACTTTAAGAAACTTGAGAGATTTTGAGAGAAAAAAAAAAAGACTGTGGACTGAATAATATACCCAGAAAAAATTGCCTTCAATGTACAAGGGGAAAGTGTTTCTGCACATGCCTGTGTATGTGTGTATTTCTGTGCATTTTCAGGAATAGGACAGTTCAGTAGTATGCATCTAAAAATTGTTACTTTAGAAAATGTCAGGTAACTAAGATCAATCAAAGTAAAATAATTTTATATTTGATATATTGTGGTAATCAAAATAAAAGTAGTTTTAGGCTAAGAATATGTCTAGATGATTTAATAAAGATATAAACAATGTAACATATTAACATTATCAGCAGTCACTTTCAATAAATAATAACACAGTAACACTGATAATCCCACTCTAAAATTACATATTGGGCAAAGTGAGATTATTTTAAAATATTGTATGTTTGGAAAATTTATCTGCACTAAAAATAATGACACTTTTAATTTTCCCCTAATTTTTTTTTTTGTTCTAATATGTTACGGCACTATTATCTCTCTTAAGACAGTTAACTATTATTAACTTGGTAATTCATTTTGTATTTTGTATCTTTTATTCTAGAAATTTTTTTCCCACTCAAACATTTAACATTTTTCTGAACTTGACACTTTTTTTTAAAGAATTCAAATCAGATTCTTATAGAAATTCTCGTTCTGTGAGTTTGTCAGATTGCTTCCCCCTAAAGGAATCACATTACATTGCAATGAATTATGAAAAATATATAAATTCACTAAGTGTAACATTCTTATGGTAGAAAGCAAAGAGGAACTAAAGAGCCTCTTGATAAAAGTGAAAGAAGAGTGAAAAAGCTGCTTAAAACTTATTCAAAAATCTAAGATCATGGCATCAGTCCCATCATTTCAATGCAAATAGATGCAGAAACAATGGAAACAGTGACAGACTTTATTTTTTTGAGCTCCAAAATCACTGCAGATGGTGACTGCAGCCATGAAATTAAAAGATACTTGCTCCTTGGCAGAAAAGCTATTAGCAACCTAGACAGTGTTTTAAAAAGCAGAGACATTACTTTACCAACAAAGATCCATAGAGTCAAAGCTATGGTTTTTCCAGCAGTCATGTATGTGACAGTTGGACTATAAAGAAAGCTGAGCTCATTAGAAATGATGCTTTTGAACTGTGATGCTAAAGAAGACTCTTGAGAGTCCCTTCGACAGCAAGATCCAACCAGTAAATCCTAAAGGAAATCAATCCTGAATATTCATTGGAAGGACTGATGCTGAAGCTGAAGCTCAAATACTTTGGCCATTGACTCATTAGAAAAGATCCTGATGCTGGGAAGTATTGAAGGTGGGAGGAGAAGGAGATGACAGAGGATGGGATGGTTTGATAGCATCACTGACTTGATGGACAGAGAAGCCTGGCGTGCTGCAGTACATGTGGTCACAAAGTGTTGGACAAGACTGAGCGACTAAAAACTGAACTGATAACACCTCTCATATCAGTTTGTGTCATGAGTACTCCTTAAGTCATATAAACTCACATAGATTCCGGCAAAAATTTGCTTGGCAATACATATTAAATGTTGACTGACTAACTTTAACAGGCTTCCTAGGTGGTACAGGGGTAAAGAATCTCCCTGTCAATGCAGGAGAGTCAAGAGAGGTGGTTCGATGCCTGGATCAGGATCTCCTGGAGTAGGAAATAGTAACGCGCTCCAGTATTCTTGCCTCGAAAATTCTATAAACAGAGGAGCCTGGCAGGCTGCAGTCCATGGAGTTGCAAAGAGAGTCAAACACTACTGAGCGACTGAGCATTCACACACACACACACACACACACACACACATTTTAGAAACAGATAATAATAAATCTTACATTTTGGTCAAAATAACCAAGGCACAACTTCATATATATGCTACGCTTTTGTTTCAAATATGTAAATGTAATAGGGTACAGGCAGACATAAAATTAATATTTATGATAGTAAAATTAGAGATACCAAGGGAACATTTCATGCAAAGATGGGCTCGATAAAGAACAGAAATGGTCTGGACCTAACAGAAGCAGAAGATATTAAGAAGAGGTGGCAAGAATACATGGAAGAACTGTACAAAAAAGATCTTCAAGATCCAGATAACCATGATGATGTGATGACTAATCTAGAGCCAGACATCTTGGAATGTGAAGTCAAGTGGGCCTTAGAAAGCATCACTACGAACAAAGCTAGTGGAGGTGATGGAAGTCCAGTTGAGCTGTTTCAAATCCTGAAAGATGATGCTGTGAAAGTGCTGCACTCAATATGCCAGCAAATTTGGAAAACTCAGCAGTGGCCACAGGACTGGAAAAGGTCAGTTTTCATCCCAATTCCAAAGAAAGGCAATGCCAAAGAATGCTCCAACTACCGAACAATTGCACTCATCTCACATGCTAGTAAAGTAATGCTCAAAATTCTCCAAGCCAGACTTCAGCAATATGTGAACCGTGAACTCCCTGATGTTCAAGCTGGTTTTAGAAAAGGCAGAGGAACCAGAGATCAAATTGCCAACATCCGCTGGATCATGGAAAAAGCAAGAGAGTTCCAGAAAAACATCTATTTCTGCTTTATTGACTATGCCAAAGCCTTTGACTGTGTGGATCACAGTAAACTGTGGAAAATTCTGAAAGAGATGGGAATACCAGACCACCTGACCTGCCTCTTGAGAAATCTGTATGCAGGTCAGGAAGCAACAGTTAGAACTGGACATGGAACAACAGACTGGTTCCAAATAGGAAAAGGAGTACGTCAAGGCTGTATATTGTCACCCTGCTTATTTAACTTATATGCAGAGTACATCATGAGAAATGCTGGACTGGAAGAAACACAAGCTGGAATCAAGATTGCTGGGAGAAATATCAATAATCTCAGATATGCAGATGACACCACCCTTATGGCAGAAAGTGAGGAGGAGCTAAAAAGCCTCTTGTTGAAAGTGAAAGAGGAGAGTGGAAAAGTTGGCTTAAAGCTCAACATTCAGAAAACGAAGATCATGGCATCTGGCCCCATCACTTCATGGGAAATAGATGGGGAAACAGTGGAAACAGTGTCAGACTTTGTTTTTTTGGGCTCCAAAATCACTGCAGATGGTGACTGCAGCCATGAAATTAAAAGGTGATTACTCCTTGGAAGAAAAGTTATGAGCAACCTAGATAGTATATTCAAAAGCAGAGACATTACTTTGCCGACTAAGGTCCGTCTAGTCAAGGCTATGGTTTTTCCTGTGGTCATGTATGGATGTGAGAGTTGGACTGTAAAGAAGGCTGAGCACAGAAGAATTGATGCCTTTGAACTGTGGTGTTGGAGAAGACTCTTGAGAGTCCCTTGGACTGCAAGGAGATCCAACCAGTCCATTCTGAAGGAGATCAACCCTGGGATTTCTTTGGAAGGAATGATGCTAAAACTGAAGCTCCAATACTTTGGCCACCTCATCCGAAGAGTTGACTCCTTGGAAAAGACCCTGATGCTGGGAGGGATTGGGGGCAGGAGGAGAAGGGGACGACTGAGGATGAGATGGCTGGATGTCATCACAGACTCAATGGACGTGAGTCTGAGTGAACTCCGGGAGTTGGTGATGGACAGGGAGGCCTGCTGTGTTGCGATTCATGGGGTCACAGAGTCGGACACGACTGATGAGTGAACTTAGAACTTAGACAAACCAGTATGTCAATTAAAAATATCACTACCAATACAAAGCATACATTATATAGTCAATGATACTGATCTAACCCAGAATAAATTGTAGTGCCTTTAAATAATTTTCAAATGGTAAAATCATGAATTTCAAGCAAACGTATAAAATAAACATGGGCCAGTATTTAATTCAACTTATTAATTAAATTGTAAACCATTAGGGTGCTGTGTCTGGTTCAAGCATCATCTAGGAAGCTTTGATTTTTATAAGAAATTTAACATAGAAGTGATAGGATAAGCTTGTGTGAAATATAAAAACAGTTGTATCTGACAGGCCCTAAATATATGAGATTATCTTATCAATGAAATAAAGAAATTATTTGTATCTCAACTGAATAAATCTCTGTCGGGAGCCGCGTTAGGCATTACTGACAAAATGGAGGCCTGGCCCCAACCCCCTCTCCTCATCTTGCAGGCACAGCCCTGGGATGAAGGAGTTAGGCCTTATGATTTTGACTTGTTCTTTCCTTTCTTTGGTTGAGTTGGCTGGAAAGAATTTTAAGGTGCTTGAGAGAAGTGTGAGAAAGCACAAAGCCTTCTACAGTTGTGCCCAGAAAATAATCTATAAAATAACCATAGACATTTATTCAAGGATCTTTACAAAGAATATCCAAGGATGAGCAGGAGCCACTGCTTTAGGCCATGGGAAGGACTGTCATTTGAGACCTGTTTGTGAGGGAAATATTTATGGCAAAAGAAGATTACTGAGTTCAGGGTTGAGAAATAATTAAGAATAGCTAGAAGCCTTTTTAGGAGACAGTGATCTTGAGATGCTAGGAGCAAACAGGATTTGGAAAGATAAGAAATAAACTGAGGCATGTAGCATGAGTTACAAAGTAATCACAAGTTAAGTACATAAATCTGGGTGGGGGAAACTTCAGTCAGTCAGTTCAGTGGCGCAGTCGTGTCCGACTCTTTGCGACCCCATGAATCGCAGTACGCCAGGCCTCCCTGTCCATCACCAACTCCCAGAGTTCACTCAGACTCACGTCCATCGAGTCTGTGATGCCATCCAGCCATCTCATCCTCAGTCGTCCCTTTCTCCTCCTGCCCCCAATCCCTCCCAGCATCAGGGTCTTTTCCAATGAGTCAACTCTTCCCATGAGGTGCCCAAAGTACTGGAGCTTCAGTTTTAGCATCATTCCTTCCAAAGAAATCCCAGGGTTGATCTCCTTCAGAATGGACTGGTTGGATCTCCTTGCAGTCCAAGGGACTCTCAAGAGTCTTCTCCAACACCACAGTTCAAAGGCATCAATTCTTCTGTGCTCAGCCTTCTTTACAGTCCAACTCTCACATCCATACATGACCACAGGAAAAACCATAGCCTTGACTAGACGGACCTTA